>SSNS01000398.1:448632-492273 GCA_006937985.1 Aphyosemion australe | reverse complement strand
CTGACCTAAAAATTGAAAGCTCAAGTCCAGTCAAGTTAAAAAAGTCAAATTACAAACTGTAACAATAAAAAGGGGGGGAGGGGTGTGTGTGGGAGAGTTTTTGTTTGCAATGATGTCACTGCCTCAGTAACCTACTGGTTTATCATAATATGAACGACAATATTTGAAAATATTTAAAGCCTTATTTAGAGGTAGATGTTTTAATAATATACACTGCTCACAAAAATTAAAGGAACACTTTAAAGAAACACATTAGATACATCAGATCTCAATATGAAGTTGGATATCTATACAAATAACGACAGGGCAATGTCTTAGGAACAAAAGGATGCCAAGTCTTTTAATGGAAATAAAAGTTTTCAGCCTACAGAGGGCTCAATTGTGTAGACACCCTAAAATCAGAGTGAAATGAAGATGTGGCAGGCTAGTCCATTATTTCAAAAACTTAATTTCTGCAACTCAAAATGCTTTTCAGTATCTTGTGTGGCCCCCACGAGCTTGTGTGCATGCTTGACAACGTCGGGGCATGCTCCTAATGAGACAACGGATGGTGTCTTGTGGCATTTCCTCACAGATCTGTGTGAGGGCATCCCTGAGCTCTTGTACAGTCTGAGGAGCAACCTGGCGCCGCCTAATGGACCGAAACATAATGTCCCACAGATGTTCTATTGGGTTTAAGTCAGGGGATCGTGAAGGCCATTCAATTGTTTCAATTCCTTCATCCTCCAGGTACTGCCTGCATACTCTTGCCACATGAGGCCGGGCATTGTCGTGCATTAGGAGAAAACCAGGACCTACTGCATCAGCGTAGGGTCTGACAAAGGGTTCAAGGATTTCATCTCGATGCCTTATGGCAGTCAGTGCACCATTTCCTAGGCAGTAGAGGTCTGTGCGTCCCTCCATGGATATGCCTCCCCAGACCATCACTGACCCACCACCAAACCTGTCATGTTGAACGACGTTGCAGGCAGCATAACGTTCTCCTTGTCTTCTCCAGACTCTTTCACGTCTATCACAGGTGCTCAGGGTGAACCTGCTCTCGTCTGTAAAAAGTACAGGGTACCAGTGGCGGACTTGCCAATTCTGGTGTTCTTGAGCAAATGCCAGTCGAGCTCTACGGTGCTGGGCAGTGAGCACAGGGCCCACTACAGGACGTCGGGCCCTCAGGCCATCTTCATGAAGTCTGTTCCTGATTGTTTGGGTAGAGACATTCACACCAGTGGCCCTCTGGAGGTCATTGTGTAGGGCACGAGCAGTGTTCAGCCTGTTCCGCCTTGCACAAAGGAGCAGGTATCGGTCCTGCTGATGGGTTGTGGACCTACGGCCCTGTCCAGCTCTCCGAGAATAACCGCCAGTCTCCTGAAATCTCCTCCATGTTCTGGAGATTGTGCTGGGAGACACATTAAACCTTCTTGCTGCAGCACGTGTGGATGTGCCATCCTGGAGAAGTTGGACAACCTGTGCAACTTCTGTAGGGTTAAGGAATCGCCTCATACTGCCAGTAGAGATAATTACTCAAGCCAAAACTAGCACGAGTGGAAAACCAGCCAAAAAAGATGAAGAGGGAGAAACTTGAAATGACCTCCACATGTTAAACCAGTCCTGTTTTGAGGGTTTTGTAATTGTTGCCACTTTAGTGCACCTGTCGTTAAGTCCATGAACACCAATATAGCTGAAAGTGATTAACAATGCCCTCAGCTGCTTAATAAACCTGAAAATGATCAGACAGGTTTAATTGATTTCATGCCAGGCCCAATAAAAAAAGTGTTCCTTTAATTTTTGTGAGCAGTGTATTAATGTCAAGATACATTTAAAGACTGTAAAGCTCTACTTAGTGTCTGGTATGTATCTCAATACACTTCCATGGGACTGTAGCCAACCTCCCTGGATGTGGCCGCAAGAGGAAAATTTATGTCAAATCAAAGAGATGGATAATCTGAATGGTAAAAGAGCCCAGAAAAACTTCTAGAGATCCAAGGTGAACTTCAAGCTCAAGGAACATCAGTGTCAGATCGCACCATCCGTTGTTGTTTGAGCCAAAGTGGACTACATGGGAGATGACCAAGGAGGACACCACTGTTGAAAACAAATCATAAAAAAGCCAGACTGGAATATGCCAAACTACATGTTGACAAGCCACAAAGCTTCTGGGAGAAGGTCCAATGTACAAATAAGACAAAAATTTAACTTTTTGCCAAGGCACATCAGCTCCATGTTCACAGACGGAAAAATGAAGCATATCAAGAAAAGAACACTGTCCCTACTGTGAAACATGGAGGAGGCTCTGTTATGTTCTGGGGCTGCTTTGCTGCATCTGGCACAGGGTCTCTTGAATCTGTGCAGGGTACAAAGAAATCTCCAAACTATCAAGGGATTCTGGAGAGAAATGTGCTGGCCAGTGTCAGAAAGCTTGGTCTCAGTCGCAGGTCATGGGTCTTGCAACAGGACAATGACCCAAAACACACAGCTAAAAGCACCCAAGAATGGCAAACCTGAGGCAACTGGAGCAGTTTGCTCATGAGGAGTGGGCCAAAATACCTGCTGAGAGGTGCAGAAGTCTCAATGACAGTTACAGGATTGAGTGATTATTGCTATTTTTTTAAATAATTCCTTTGAAGCATGGTTGAAAAGCAATGTCTGACTTTCATTGGTTAAATTTCACAGAATTTTTATTTATTATTACTTTTGTCAGATTCAAGTTATTTCTGTGATCACTGTGGTCTTTTCTTTCATTGACTGAAGGGTACCAACAATTTTGTCCACGTCTGTATTTTAACTGTGCGTTACTGATTAAAACTTGTTAATGTGAAAGTTGTTTTTCAGTTGGATGTAGGCTGGACTATATTTGAACAATCTAGCATGCACACCAATCATTGGGTCCATCTAACGACAGCAGCCACATTTGAAAGGAGTAAACACAGAGCTTTTATGACCAAGTGATGTAACAGAAACCATGTCTAAAAAAGGTGTTTGTGTTAATGGAACAGATGTTGTATTAGGTGACATCCTGATGGGTTGAGAGGGCTGAAAGATTAGGCCAAAGTGCATCGCTCAGGTTTGTTGTTTTCCCCTTCCTCTCTCTGGCTGACAGTTGCTGTACCACTAACACCGCCTCCACAATTAGCGTCTCCTCACAGATACACACACGCAGACACACAGACACCCCAGGGTCTTGCACAACCAAAACAGCATAATTAGGCGTCCCCTAAACAAAGCACATACTCTGTAATTACTCTGTAATGTTACATAGCACAGGGGACTCAACAAAAGCCATTTTCCCTGGATCAACCAGTAGCACATACACACACGAAACACACACATTCCTTTCCTGTCCCATGTGTGAGTGACTGTGTACATTTATATTGATTCTACTGTGCAGATACTTCCCACTGGCTGGTGAATATACTGTGGCAGAGTTAGTCTATGTGAGTATTGATGCCTAAATATACATGTACGCTGATGTGTCATAATTTTAACTCACCTTTATTATTATTATTTTACATCTTACCTTCAAGCAGCCAGACTTTCTTTAACCTTAAAATCTTGATCTAAACTAGACGAACAGTATCTGAAAACCATGAGTTTACTTGACTTCCAAAACACATAAAAAAGAAACAGTTAAATGTCTTCATCTTGTGTGCCTCAGACCAGAGACAAAGCCATTCTAAGAATAGAGAATTCACACACACACACACACTGCTCTCTGTCTGTCTTGTTGCCTCCATGTCTCCAGAAAGAGACATGACTAATTTCTCTAGACAGAGCGACAGCGTAAACACAGGCCCCAACACTTGTGCTGATACTGTTCTTGACAGGACTCCCCTCAGCTCCAACAATCTACACCCCCACCGCCACCCACCAAATCTGATCTCAACATAACCGACACACCNAAAACCAGCCAAAAAAGATGAAGAGGGAGAAACTTGAAATGACCTCCACATGTTAAACCAGTCCTGTTTTGAGGGTTTTGTAATTGTTGCCACTTTAGTGCACCTGTCGTTAAGTCCATGAACACCAATACAGCTGAAAGTGATTAACAATGCCCTCAGCTGTTAATCAACCAGAAAATTATCAGACAGGTTTAACTGATTTCATGCCAGGCCCAATAAAAAAAGTGTTCCTTTAATTTTTGTGAGCAGTGTATATGAAATGTCAGGTATTTTCATGACCGTGTCACCAGGATGTGAGACAGGCTGAACTTACGGAGTCTGGGTCGCTGATAGACACTTGCTCTGAAAAGCGCACTTTAGGCGGGTTTGTTCGCAGGCGGGCCTTCTTGGCTGCACTTATGAAGGCAGATTTGGGTGACTGAGGGTGATAAGAAAGACAAAATTATATGAAATCACGTCAGCTGAAGAGTGACATTTAGAATCCAGTTTAAACCAGTGAGAAACCTCCGTGTTTGAAACATCCGCACAAGGCTCAAAGGACTGAAACCTTGTGGTGGATGAAGGATGCAGCAACTTAACTCAGTAACTCTTTTCAAGCAGCAGCAAAGAGCATATTGTTTCATAAGCAAGATGCTAACACCAGCATTGTTAGCTGTAAACTTGTTACAGAAGACAAAAATAAACATAACATTTGTATGTGAGGTAGCATTTGCACTGCAGCACAGCTAGCTGATACAGGAAGTTAGAAAAGTAGCAGCTTAAAATTTCCATTAACAATTCCTTCAAAAGTAAGACTCATGATGGGACTGTCTGATCATTTATTTTTAACTTTTCCATGTCACTATTCATTTATTTGTTTATTTATTTTTTAATACATATTTTGTTTACTGCCCTAACAATGTTCAAAGTTATATTTTTCTAAGCATATTGAGGGACACGTTGACATGGCTCCAGGGCCTTTTCTGGCCCTGAGGCCTTACTTTGCCCATGTGTGCACTAAATGCTAGATTATCAGTCCTGACCTTTCTTGTGCATCTGGTTAGAAAACTGCCAGATGACAAATGCAAGAAGTTTGTTTTTTCATGCTTTTCATCAGCAAACATTTCAAATATTCAGAACTGTTTGAGCAAGGTGAAAATGTAAGCTCAGCTTCATCTGAGCTTCTTAAATACACATTCTTATACTCATATTTCTTTTTCATGCAATAAACAAACTGATATCTTGTTATCCAGCTAGATAAATAGTCCATTTTCATCGTCTGTAAGGATGAATTCATCCATATCTAACCTTTGTCTAATGAAGTCTCATGTGGGCGTTTATGTGCCCACTTGTTTTGAGGGGTTACCAGAAAAAGAAATAAACCCGTAGTGTGAAGCAAGGTCATGAATACTAATGTATACCTTCAGTCTGTTTGTGTTCAGCAATGGAACAGAACACTGTACAATATATTTTTACAGTATGATTCAAACTGAAAAGAAAGAGAGTCATAAGTGATGACGACTGAGAGACGTCTTGAGGGAGAAGAGGATGAAAGAGGAAGAGTGTCCCATTGTACTACCTGATGGGGCTGCAGCACAGTGAGAACTATAGTGTCTTTACAGCGTCTGTGGAGAGACATGGGAGAATGGAGTGGGTTAGATAATGCCACAGACACCACAAAGCTTACAGAGGAGTTTATCTCTGTTGGTTTCTTGCCCTCTTTAGCTGCAAAAAAGGACTGACTCATCCTCAGGTTTGTGCTGATGTAACACATCACCTGCAGTAAGAAACACTTTGTTCCTTTGAATCCAAACACTTTACCTGAGTCTTTTATTGTGTTCCCATTTGCCTTTGCTGCTAGTCACCTGGCCTGCGGGACCCCTTCCTATCCCCTCCCCTCTTCCCTCCCTCTCTCCTGGGACAATAAAGGATGTTACCTTACAAGGTCTATGACTCTCTCTCGGGGCGCGTCGCTCACCGTCTCTTCGTTAATGGCCAAGATCTGGTCTCCAGGGAGCAGCTTTCCAAAGGAGGGGCCGTCTACAAGTAAAACATGCACACAAAGTTCATTTAACGCCACTGTGCTTCATCTATTCTGCTTCTTCTCTGCCTCACATACATGCACACTAACCAGCAGAGACGGAGCGTACAATGACAGGCCTCTGGCTGCCTGCTATGAAGCCAAAGCCTTGAAGTGGGTGGCGCTTGATGGTGACCTGTCGAGCTGAGGGAGGACTTAGGGCACCACTGTCCATACCATCCTGGCTCTCTTCTAACATGTCAGGGCTGTAGAATACACATAGATTCATGACTGACCAACACTAGACATGGTTCAGAGTATATGTCAAGATTAGCTTCTACTGCGTCAAATTCTAGGTTAATATTGGCACACCTTATTTTGTCTAGCTTTTTTTAACTCATTCACTGCCATTGATGACTTTAGTCGTCAATTGCATTTTTTTACGGGGCGGGCGTCGGAGCGAGCCCCCGCACCGTGAGAACAAACATCACGTGTCTAAAGCGGATCTTCATCCGTGTTTGTCACACATCACGTGATCAGGAAGCAGAAAATCAATGAATTAGGAGATCGTTTTGGGACGCTGCTGTGAAAAAAAGCGATGCGCCAACCAGAAATGCTTCTGCAGCTCACGCTACGGCAACAGATTGTGAAAGAACGGATAACGCTAGCAATACGGCGATTCTTCCTGATGTAAGGAGTGAGTCTACTCTTTCTTTTGGTAGTTTTGGCGTTTACATGATCATAGAGCACAATGTTCTGTGACTCTTCAAAAAACAGTAAAAACGCTCAAAAACGCTGGCAGTCAGGGGCTTTCTGATCAGAAAACGGCTGGCAGTGAATGAGTTAAGGTTGGTTGGCTGTGTTGGCCATCTTGAATGGGACTGACTCTAAAAGGTGAACGTAGATGTGCATCAGTGAGTTCTCTCTGAGATTTTAATTAAGATCAATACAGCCTTTCATGAGATCTTTAGCAAACAAAGATGGCCAACTCCAAAGGCTAATGGTTGTCTTAAAAACTAAATTTGAAGAAAAGAACTTTGGTGATGTGTTGGCACTTGGAGTATGTGTTAGGGATGGCTCTTGATTACTAAAACACCCCATTTTAGCTCAAAATCTGCAACTGTCTGCCAAGTTTCATTATTCATGGTGACCATTTTGAATTGGGCTGATTCGAACACACACAGGCTAAATCTTCTTGCCCGTCTTTAACCATCATTTGGGAATAAAGAACCATATAATGTATTTTTGGGGAATACCAGTATTTAAAAGTATTATCTACCTGCCACATGCGTTCGTTTGTCCATCCTGGACCTTGGCCATTCCCTGAGAGGAGAGAGCAACATGGGACAGGATTGCGCTGCAAGGGCTGCTCTCTGTTTCGCAATCATTCACCTGCTCGACAGACAGAAACCAGGAGGAAAAGGACAACAAATGAGTGACGCGCTGCTTCCTTCAATGTGAAAGTTCATTCAGCCTTTCTGCAGGTTTGAGTTCTCTTGCTATTCAGAAGTCACACGAGGAACGCACAAATCATGAGCATTGACAGAGAAACACATTTGCTAGAAGTATCTGATAGTTGATGCCTGCAGAAAACTGCAATCATCGAGAACTTCCAACAAAATCCACACAGAGGAACTAACACATTACGGTTTCTGACTCTGACAGTTTCTGCCCGTGTGGACACGAATGCTGTGAACCACACATGCTCTTTTACAGATGCCTGTGTGGGTGGCCGTGAAAGCAACACTACTGATCGAGAGCAAGTGTGTGTGTGTGTGTGTGTGTGTGTGTGTGTGTGTGTGTGTGTGTGTGTGGCATGTGGGTTTCTGTGTTTTGCAGCGGAAAAATTAAAATCATTGTGTGAAGGAGAGCCAGCCAGATATTTATGCTCATATCTGTGATGATTGCTGACTCAAGATTGGACACTAATTGTGATGCTAATGGTGCAGATGGACTAAAAAAAAAGACAAAGGCAAAGAGCACGGTAGTACGATTTGGGATTATTATTCAGCGTTATGTCGTTGAGAGCAAATACTTTTCTGAGAGCCACAGACTGTCAGCAGAGGAGGGAGGGACAGTCACAACAGTCAATACTTTAGATTCATATTCTTGTCAGCGGTTGAGCCTGATAACAGAGGCTTAAAGGGGAACATGGCTCATTTATAATTCCACTGATGCATTACTGATCTCTACCTTGTGTCAGAGTATCAGAAGAGCTTTGATGTATCGGAGATAGGTGTCATTTTGAGCTCAGTCTCTAACTAAAAATCCATTACATCACACACACTTTGAATTTCAATGTAACAAATAATAAATCATCTGAATAAAACTTTTATTATTCATATGACTTCCAATGAGATGATGCATCTGTATCAAAGGTGCATTCTGGCAAGCAAATGATGCCGTTGTTTGTTCAGCCTCTAAAAATGAATGAACATGTTTTTGATTCTTCCAATGGTTTCTGGCAGAGCTCATTTTCCCCATTCATCCTCCTCTCTGTCTGTTCTAATGTCATTCTTTTTCCACCATCTGTTACTGGAAGCAAACCCACCCTGTTGGATCCCACCGAGCGTTTGGTTTGTGAGGCATGCACGACCGGTGTGTACGGATTCGGAGACACCTCAGTACCTCTTTAGTCACAGAAAAAATCTTATCTGTGACTTCAATGAGGCGACAGTGACCTTACAGAGACCTGAGCAGATTCAGAATAAAGCTGAAATGATGCACTGATGCAAACATGACTGTTAATTGGCTGTTTACTGTTTTTGACACAGTGCAGAATAGCTTTAAAATCCCCAAAATAATTTAGTTTCAGCATTTATTACAAGTGATGAGGTAGAACATAACAGATGGGAGAGTAATGAAGGTAGCCGGCGGACACGGCGGGTTACACGTCTGCAAAGATAAACAGCTACTCAGCACAGCGGCCAACCTTTCACTGAGAGAAGACACCGAGGAATTCTGTCAAGAAATGAGCCCCAAGGGCATCGGCAGGCCTTTTCCGTTGCTATGACTACAGCTCGAGCATGCTCGCCGAAGCTCCAGAGGATGGATTGGTGGGTGGATGAGAACAGTGATGTGGCCGCTAAGAGCGAGACGGTTGAGCAGACGCTCTTTGATCACCTCGCAGCGGCTGTGGCCTGAAGCCAGCGTTTCCACAGGCAGCAGAGGTCATGGTCTCAGGGTCTGCAGCAGCTCACCGAGCCTCAGGGTGTGGAGGACTGACCTTTAACTTATTAACCCTCTGGGCCTAAACGCTCACAGCTTCATCAGTGATACTGAAGTTCACTCAACAGGAACTGTCACCAAGCAGTGTGGACCCACTTTCAGTCCAGCTCACATCAGAACCAGTAAAGTCTTAATTAGAATCCTCACTCACTTGTGGTATTTTAAAGGTTCATTATTATAATTAATATCATGTTTATCTGAAGGCCAATAAAAGGCCAGACGTAAAGGCACTACAGCGTCATATCAGAGCTGCTCTTGCACACAAATCTGAAAGGAGAACTAAAGCTCTGCATGAGATTATTACCAACAGAGCTGCTAGGGTCAGAAATGCTCTTTTAAAAATGTGATGCCACTGCCGTTGTGCATTGTCTTTGTATTATACCACTGATGAACATGTATTTATGCTGTGTCTACATTTATTTCTACGTAAACATATTAAACTTGATATATTAAAAAACATTAAAAAAACTGGTTGGACTGTGTCTGAGAGCAGTTAAAAATAAAAACGTGAGGTTGAAGACAACGGTTTGGTCTATGAAAATAAGACAAACAGCTGCAACCTTTGATAAACCGTCTCCTGTTGCTGCTCGCCAACGTGCGTTTTCTGTTTTATCAGCTTTTCTTATAAATACTGTTAAAATGACCTAACTGTGTTTCCTTGTTAAAAACCTTCATCATGGTCTGAACTCATCTACCAACATGGGTGAATGCATTTTCATAGTGATCCTTTGAGGGAGCAACAACCCACCATCAGCACCATAAAGACAGAGATGTTCCAAGGCCTGGTCACATGCCAGTGTGATGACCCGTATACCACTGGAGAACCAGTCAAACGTAGGGTCAAGGTACTGCTACTGTTGTGGGTTTTAGTCCTAAAATAACTGATCACACAGAGTAATCCAGCTCTGTCTCTGGTGGACAAACACAGGCTTTGCTTAAGCCGGGCGTACACTGTGCGACTTTTTCTCTCGTAGCGTTCAGCTTCAGCTCAAACTGTACGACTTCCTCGCAGAGCAAATCTCACGAGTCATGTGCTCACACTGTACGACCCAGTTCTCGGATGCGACCTGACTGCTCAAATTGTACGTCTGGCATGAACTCGTCACAGCTAAAAAAATATAGCCAGTAGATATGATGCAACACGTTCGTCCCTCGGAATTGCAAACACGAAGAAGAAAACGGGACGCTAGTATGTTCTTGTGTACTTGGCAAGTATGTTCTTGGCTAGGACACCAGAATGTCCGTACTGAGGAGGACGAGGACAGCATTTGGAACAGAAGCGTTGCTTCATGGCAAGCGCTGTCTGTTGCTACGGTTAAAAAATCAATCTGACATAAAAATAAAAGTCTAGTTTGTTCCTTAAATAACAAAACAACAAAAACATATTATTTGTATTATATTTGGTCCACTTTTGATAAAAACTGATAAATTACCAGCATTTCCCGTTGTTAAATGAAGAAATTTTTTTTATTTTTCATCAAAACAAAGCAACGCTGCTTTTATTTTGATAGTGGGTTAGCTATTTGGTATGTTTTCGCTTCCACTTCCTTCATTTACGCTACTGCTTCTGTGTTTGCGCGTGTGCCGTGTGCGGTTCTGGTACTTTTTGGGTCACAGCCGCTAGCTTCTTCGGGAAGAGAATTGGGTCAGAGAATATCAAATTCCAAAGTTCCTGTTCCCTGACAAGTTAGCAGAAGGCTAGTGATAATGAGATGGACAGTACAAAATATATAAATGTGTTTTTAAACCCAATCTCAAGAATTTTGTGATCTAAGTTGGCAGCGATGCTGAAGACCAACGCTCTTAATCGTCTTGAAGGGTGTTCTGTGAGTCCTGAGGCCATAAGAAATTTTGAGGGCCAACTTCATCATTGGCATTGCTAACCATGCTGCTCTACAGAAACCGAGGGTGTTTTCCAATTGCAAGAAACCTCGCCTTGCCTGCCAAGACACTGCCTTGCCAGGCCAGATGCCTTGCTTACGAGAACACTGTCCTTCCTTGATCACAGAATGAAACAGATTTGCCCCACGTGACCGAGGCTGCCCAGAACCCGCCCCCTGTGTACGTGCTCTGTTTACGTCCCGCCCATTATAGTAATTTTAAGTTTTAATATAGATGTATATCGAGCCTTTTACTTTTTTGTGTATATATTGGTTAAATCACATGTGTAAGTGAGTTAGTACCTGCTAGCCACCAAAGCTGCAACTACTAAGCAACTAACCAACCTTAGATAACTGCTTTGGATCTAAAAAAACATTTTACATATCAGCCCAATAGCAATTGGTTGACTTACATTTAAACTGGAAATTTTCCCCTGAAGTAGCTGCTGCCGGCTCCTCATCACATCTGTTTGAAAATGCCGCGCTGCATTCTGGGAAATTCTTGACCAAGAGAAGGCAACAAGGCACCTCTCATGTATCCTTGGTCAGTTAGCTAAACAGCTAACAAACGGAGCACAGACGCCTTGCTAGCACATGAACATTAGAAAGATTGGAACACGCCGTGGCGGGTCCTGATGACGTATCTCCTAGGCAACCGGGGTGGGACCAAAGCATCAAGGCGAGGTTTCTTGCAATTAGCCTTTCGCCGGCCCCGCCCCCAGAACGGCTATTGTCCAATCACACATCATAGCAACCGTTACTATCCGACAACTCCAAACAAAATGATGAAGCTAAGCCTAATTTATACTACTAAGCATTAGCCTTGATAGTAGTCGTGTCTCCTTCGTTTCCCTTCAGAACCTCCTCATCGAGCTCAACCAGCAACAGCCAAGCATGAGTGCTCCCCCCCCCGCGGCTGGTCGGAGGTCCGCCTCCCAGACTATCCAAGACCTTTTTAGATAAGACACACCGTGCCGACAAATCAGCGTAATATTACCTCAACCGTGTGTCTTATAAACGCACATTAAGCCTATTGGCGCAACAGCGGGTGGTGTCATGATCACGTGATGAATTAATGCCGAGCTCCGGCCGGGAACTATATGGAAAATGAAAGTAAATGCGGGCATAAAAAGTTACATTTTATAAACAGACTCAGCTGAGACGATCAACTGAGCGATGCAGAGCGCTGGGAGTTTTTCTCCGTTAGAGCTGCCTGCAGCTCAGATCACCTGACAGCTCACAGGGACACCGCATCGCCGCCACCGCTCCTCGGATTCACGCGTCCCCGGATGTCGGACCTTCTCCCAAACTCCCAACTCCTTGTTCCCTGCTACGCTTCGCTCAGTGGAGCCGACACTAATATATCCCTCCACTGCATACTGTAACCCTTTTGCCTCGATCTGGATGATATTGAGGAGAAATTGCTCCAAAAAATGTCGCTGACACGCATCTGTCTACTTCTTTCCATCACGGAAACCTGCGGAGCTGCAGTATTTGATCCACTTATTGTCGGAGTTGGCAACAGTAACTAAGGGGGGCGGGGCTCGGCGAAAGGTCAATTGGAAAACACTTCAAGAGTCTTGAGAGGTGGTTTGATTTGTCCTGAATGGTAACATTGTTCTTAAATCTGGACCAACAGTGAGATCTGTTGATGACAGCTCCGTCCATCCATCATTATAGTGATCAATATGTAGTCAGTTAGTGCTCTGAATATGTTCCTTTTAGGTTTTATAACATATGATTTAAAAATGAGTTAACCTTACTTTTAGCATGTTAGCTCAATTTACTAAAATATGAACGAACCATCGGTAACATTGTTTGGTCAATATAAAGTATGACAGGAATAAAGTTCAAGGGTTTTAAAATGCCTAACAAGCTTCTGGTTTAAAAAAGCTCAGGCCATCAGTATGTGGGGTGAGCCTCTTTAGTGGGGACCTCTAGAGGAGACTGTTGGAGCATTTTTCATAATCCAAAGTAGCAGTTGTTACGTCAGAGCGATTCGTTCATTTTTTTGCTAGAGACTCAAATAAATGTAATGAAAGACAGAAAGGTGTGTTAATTTCACAACACCTCCTCTTTACTGCAGCATACACTATCACTCTTGCAGCAGTCTCTGACTTGTTTTGTGTTTTTAATTAATATATCAAATATGGAAATAAAGAATCCACTTCAGCATCATGGAAACTGGAGAAGATAGAAAACGGCCATGTGTCTGAGTTTTGCACAGAACTCTTCTTACTGGGACTTTGATTCTCAGTGATGAGAATCAGCACCTCCAAGGCAGACTGCCTACGTTGGGTCGGGGAAGAGGTCCTACCTCAAGGAGGAGTTTAAGTATCTCTGGTAATGGTTGAGGCAGTAACAACTTTCTCTTCCTTAGAATCAAAACTAATACTAAAGAAAGGATGTTATGTTGAGATTTGTAAACTAATACTTACATTTTTCATGTCTACTGTCATTTTATGTGAGAGTGATCCTGAGCAGATCAGTCTGTTTTTGTTCTTCAGCTGAAGTTTAAATGAAAAACAAGAGAAATGTAAGTCTTTTCTGAACCACACAAACTCGTGATCACGTCTGGGCCGTGTTGGTGCTAGCTCAGATCTGGTTTCTTTCTGTGGAAATAATTGTGAACAATATGCTGGTAAAAGTTGTCAGTCACACAGGGTATGCAAATCCCAGCAGGCTCAGGAAAACAGACCAATGTTTGAATTTTGACTCACATCACATTGGAGCACAAACTGTCAATCATCTGAACCTTGTGCTGTTGGGCTTAGAATATCCTCACCACGACAGAAAAAAAACCAAATCACCCCAAACCAGCAGATACCCAAAATGGACCTTTATTACAGTTTTTTACAGACGCTAGGACACATTTCTCAAAAAGTAGATCATGTTTGCAAATCTCTTCACACAGTGAGCACAACAGAAGTCTAAGCCTCTTTTATAAGACAGACTGTGCCGGCAAATCAGCGTAATATTACCGCAACGTGTTTCTTATGAACGCGCCATGGCGACATCACGTTGCGGGAATTTTGTGGCATTTGTGCCGCCACGCTTGGTAGTAATATTGTGGTAATATTGCGGCTTAGCCGGTCTTATAAACGCACATTAAGCCTTGGCGCAAAAGAGGGTGGTGTCATGACCACGCGATGAATTAATGCCGAGCTCCGGCCGGGAACTATGTTGAAAATGAAAGTAAACACGGCCATAAGTTTTGTTTTGTAAACAGAACCAGCTGAGATGATAAACTGGAGCGATGCGGAGCTCCAGGAGCTTCTCTCCGTTAGATCTGCAGCTCAGATCATCTGACAGCTCACAGGGACTGTGGAGCACACACCTGTAGCTGACTGGGGAAAAAAACTTAAGGAGCACGGCTTCGATCGCAATAAAAAGCAAGTTATGTCCAAAATACACGGAAGTCCGCGACAGCGTAGAGACTGCCCCCATACCTCCTTTTTGCCGCCATCGCGTAATCTTTTATAAAACTGACATGATTGCGCAACATTACCGCCACGGTCTGAGCTCTTATAAACGACCTCCCAGATGCCGCCTCGATGTTGCGGCAAATTGGCGGCATTGTTTTATAAAAGAGGCTTATGTGGGCTAAACTGAGGATCAATTATCATTGTTTTGGCACAAAATGTCTTTAATGATCACATCTCTCAAATGTCATGAATTCTTTTCTCACTCAGACACAACAACTGCCAAAACTCTTTGTACGAACAGGACATTTTGCACGTGCTTACATACTGTTTTCAAAACTGTTAAACTCATGTTCAAAACAATAACATAATGCTAAATGGAATAAGACAGCAAAATTCAACTGTAATATTTTATTGTAACATATTTTAAATCTAAAAATGTAGTTTACAGTTTTTCTCAATTGCTAAAACACTGTTGTCTGAACCAAATGCTCAGTTGCTTGAACCCACTGATTGAATCAATCACTCTTTTGGCAAAACCATCAGCACGTTTCACCTGTTTAGACACCACTTGCCAACACATTTTCATTGCGATGCACCTGTGCTGCATAATGGTGAGCACAGGTGACAAACGTCAAACACAGGTAAAGCACTGTTGTCACCACTTGAACACAACTAAAAATTGATCACACTTGTGGCTTATGATGTGAGGGAACATACACAGTGCTTCATCCTTATAGATGTATTCATGGGGTTTTCCACTGCATCCAGTTGAAAACCCCTCTGTAGAAATAGATCTAGTTTAGTAAGTGATACAGAAAAAGTGATTTAGGCCACTACAGTCTATCACTACGTAATCAACACTGAATGTGTCTGGATAATATGCCAACCTGTAGTACTGGAATCTTTGCTCTTTGCACAGTAGTATTTGTATATTTTTGTACTTTATTTTTAGTACATGGGCTTACTGTACATAAGTGTCAAACGCACAAGATTTCTGTTTTGTCTTTTTGTACAAGTGCTAAATGCAGTTATTTTTGTTTTGCAACATGCATTTCACCTACAGTGAACAATAAACATTTATTTCTCCAGCTTCATGTCCTGAGCATCGTGTTTTCTATTTTTCTACGTAGTGTTTAGTGACTGTTCAGTAGTGACTGTCATTTTGATTGACTCGGGGCACTATTCGACAACATAGTTCAGTTTTGAGCACAGTTTTGAGGTGAAAGTTTGGTTTTGCAAGAAGAGTCTGAGGTTTTGGGGATTTAGCTTGAAAATTGGGTTTTGTGTTCACAAGTTAGAGAAAGGAAGAGCAGCTTTCAAGAAATGTGTCTTAGCAATCGAGAAAAACTACAAGCCACAGCCGATTCTCATAGATGAACATCTGCAGGTGTTACTCTTTCAATTTCATTACAAAAGGAGACAACTGCTGGATAGGTTTGTATTGTGATGTAAACATGGACCCAGCCAGAATAGAGAAGTGGCTGAAAGAGGAAGAAGAGAGGCTGGGAGAGGGCGAGGAGTACGTATGCGTGGTGGAAGAAGAATAAGAAGATCAAGAGCTGTAGTCTCAGATGAGATCAGAGCTACTGTAACTGATCATGTAGTACATCATGGTCTCTCAATCGGTCAGAGAGTGCAGCCAAATCTGCAGTGGCATCTATTGTTAGAGTTGTCTGGCAAACCAACAGGTAACTTGTATTCTTGTATTTTGGAATTACTTAGTGCAAAAAAATAAAAATAAATAAACATAAAATATTGAGGAATTCTGCATCATGTCTGATTCATTCCAGTAACACATATTGCAGTTATAAACAGAGATGTGTCCTTGTTTTACACAAGAGAACACTATAATGTTACATGTTGTTAGTGTTTTTTAGGTCATTGTTTTGTGGGTGACAGAGTGTGTTTGTCGGCTGTCAACCTTTGCTAGTGTTCTGGAAGAATGAGTAGATTTGAGACCTGAATCAAGTGTTTTGGTAGCTGTAGTGCATTTTGAATGTGAAATGAACTGCTTTGCCAAGCTGAAAGTCAGTTAGGAGAACTGTGTGAAGAGTTTTGCAAAAGTGACCTAAATATTGAGAAATGTGTCCTAGCGTCTGTAAAAAACTGTAAGACCGAGGATCAGAGTGGTATTTCTTTGCTTTAATGAAATGCTACGGGTTACATTTTCTCCCATTTTAAACTGATAAATGCCCTCGGATGAGAAGTGAACTGTCGTCAAGTAAAATAATAAAAAATGTTTCTGAACCTAGAAGAATTGAGGAAAATAAACAACATAGATGTCTTAATGTTGTGTTGTCTTGTGGTAGGATCCATCTCACAAAATCTATATGGAACAAATAAGAACTGAAATCTTATTTCAATTATTAAATAATCTCATTCAAAATGTTTTAGAGTTGAACTGATTTTTCCCACATAATCAGAGAAATCTCTTTCCAGACTTAGGAGTTCAAACTGCCAACATTTTGTATGGGATGTAGCACACATTCGATTCTGGAGAAATCCTGTTAGGATTATGAAAGAGGCAATGCAATAATCTCCCCAGTGAGCTGTGAGACGAGCCTTCCCAGACTCCGATCCTCTCTTTCTGTTACATGTTTGGCCTCCAGGAGCTAGAGAAGATGTGGATGCTGTTTTTCTGACAGGATTCGTGACTTTTAGTGACAAAACTTTGCACTGATGCTGAGAGGGAAAAAACACTACTGATTCATTCTGCTTAGGGGGAGATTTTCAGATAAACTACTTATTATGAATTTTACCTGTTTTACGAGACTGGATCATTTAAAACCCTTGGCAGCACTACAACTTAAACTAGAAGCAACCAGCTTTGCTTTCCCATTTTTTCCTTCAACATTATGTCAGAATTCTATTGATTGTGTTGAAAATATACATGAAAAGCTTTTATTTTAAACTCGTCCTTGATGTTGTGCCTGTATTTTAATATTCAGGAGTAAATTTCATTGGTTACTCCTCTCACCAGTGCTGCCTGGTAAACTGTAAAAGCTGAAATTCTCACTTTGTTCATGCTGTTGGTGCACTAGTGACTTGTGTCCTGTGAAGGAAAGATAGGGCTAAAAAGATTTGTGCAGCAGCAGCAGTCCTCCACCCCCGCGTCTGTGTTTTTACTTCACCAACATCACTGCCTCCATTTTTCCTCTACACATGGCCTTCCAAGTTGGAGCTGATGAAATCCATTTATCAAGCCACTCTGACCAGTTTATCACTTTCACTTCCAGAAGTTTTTACCCATCTGACTGTAGAACTCTGCTTATTTGTGCTGGAAACGTCCTCTTAAAGTTTGCAGACTTTTGAATGAGTTGTGAAATGTCTTTGCTGTTTCTCTTGTCACAGTTTGCCTGCCTTCTGACTTGAGCTCTCCAACATGAAATCTGTCTTGGTTTAAAAAGTCCTGCACAACTTTATAACCATTCACAAGGTTCCAGAGAAAGTCGTTGCAAACGTTTCATCTTCTAACCCAAACATTATCCAGTTACAGAAACTTTTGCACTTGGTTCATGTTCCAAATAAACCTGTTAAACAAGAGGCAACCTCTACTTGTTACTGCTGTAATAATCTCTTATTAAAAATGGAGAACATGCACATTTATCTATATTTCGTAGGGAAAAGAGATACAGTAAATAGAATAGAATAGACTTTATTGATCCCACAGTGGGGAAATTCACTTGTCACAGCAGCACCATCACTCAAAAGAAAGATAAAAACAAGGATACATCTATATACACATAGGCAGTAATCTAGTATTGTAATCTTAGATCACTAAAAAAACCACAAATAAAAGATGAAAACAAACTTGGTACCAACACTATGCAGCAAACTGTAAAGCCTCTTTTATGAAACAATGCCGCCAATTTGCCGCAACGTCGATGTGGCATCAGGGAGCGTTAGGTCGTTTATAAGAGCTTTCATTTTCATTATAGTTCCCAGCCGGAGCTCGACATTAATTCATCACATGGCCATGACACCTCCCTCTGTGCCAACGCTTAATGTGCGTTTATAAGACCGGCGAAGCTGCAATATTACCACAATATTACTATCAAGCGTGGCGGCATGAATGCCGCAAAATTCCTGCGGCGTGATGCCGCCATGGCGCGTTCATAAGAAACACGTTGAGGTAATATTGCGCTGATTTGCCGGCACGGTGTGTCTAATAAAAGGGCTTTAGAGACACAGACAACAATGTGAATCCGGTATTGCACAAGTATAGAACACATGAATATTGCATTGGTGTTATTGTGTACCAGGATGATACCAGTACAGCTTAAACTGAGGAGTTCTACACTCTTACAGCAGAGGGGATGAAGGATCTGCGCTAGCGCTCAGTTTTACATCTGGGATGTCTCAGTCTACCTCTGGAGGAGCTGTCCATGATCTCCACAGTGGAGTTCAGTGGGTGGGAGGGTTTTCTTAAGATGGAGGTCATCTTCCCCAGCATCCTCCTTTCACACGTCTCCTCAACAGAATCCAGTGGGCAGCCCAGAAAATACCCCCAATGTGCTGTATAAAGGTATTTTGTTAAGTCATTCAATGCTTTGGTCATGTTTTTAAATGTAGTTGCACGGGTTTGCTCAGCTGTGCATCTTGAAAATTCTGCACCACTGGTTAAAAAATGAGGGTTGCTAATTAAGGGACTTTTCCTTGAACCAGATATATATACCTGTCTTTAATTATGAGTTGCCTTCCTTGCACATTTTCTGTCTATTCAGAGTACGGGTTGTGCACCTAATTGGGAATTAATGCCACATTTCCTGGAGATGCAATGTGCTGGTGACCAGTAGGAACACTGCAGAGGCAGGTGTGACTGGCTGCACGGATGTCATTGATTAAAGGGATTTTAAATGCCATTAACGATACAGCAGAGGTTGCTTTTGTTCTGCTTTAATCAGCCAAATCCTAACATCCTTTATTGTCCCCATTTTCATTGTAAATTCTGTGCAGTGCACCTTCTTTAAATTGAGAGAGATAATGTGCATTGCTTGGCCTTACATCCCATAATCCAATAAAAGAAAGGGTATCCCTAAAGGAAAGGGTTTAACTGGAAGCTGCTGTTGTTTTGGGAACATGCAGACATCTTGTTTTCTGCACCAAACTTCCCCTTCATTCCTCTGCCTCTCCCTCGTTCCTCCTCACTGAGTCACTCGGTGTTGTTAGCGCCTTTATCGAGACAAATGAAAGGAAATGACCGTGGACGCACTTCGTCATAAACATCTGACAGTGTCAGGATATTTTATACTGTTCCCAACATGAGTAGTTTAAGCAGATGTATCTACCCATTTCACACATCAATAATTTAAGCACACCTCACACGGCTCATTCTTTTATTGTGTCAAGGACCGTTTGATCTCTCCTACCATCTGTGCTCACAGCTTATTTATTGAATGGACTCATGACACTTTGGCCTGCTGTGTTTGACGAGATCATTTTGTGTCAGCATCACTTAGATCTCCAGCAGGATAGGCATTAACTAAAACGTAGGGGCAGGAGCCCTCATGAGTTCATCCTGATATAGAATAAAACAGCTTTGTTCACAAGGAACGGCTCCTCCCACTACAGCCTTGGCTTAGCTAATCTGCTGAGTCAGCCCTAAATAATTAAAGTTAAAGTCCCAAGTCGTCATCACACATTGGTGAAATTATGTGGGGAGCTGCAGCTGTGGCTGCGCTCGGGAACTATTTGGTGGTTTAACCCCCCAATCCAACCCCTTAATGCTGAGTGTCAAGCAGGGAGGGATTGGGTCCCATTTTTAAAGTCTTTGGTGTGACCCGACTGGGATTTGAACCCCGATCTCCCAGTCCCAGGGAGGACACTCATACCACTAGGCCACCAGAGTGATCATTGCAACCCAGGACCTTCACCACTACATGAAAACTAATATCCAATCTACAGGAGTGTTTTCCTTTAGCCGAACCCCACAGGCTCTGAACTCAAGAGCTGGTACCAACGTTTAGCACCTCTGTCCTTCACTGCATCTGTGTGCATGGTGTTTCTTTGGTATCATCGTAACGATGTTGTCATATTTTTCCTTGAGAATAATTATGGAGACCCCCCAAAAATGAAAATGCCTTGACTTAAGGTTAGATTGTAGTTAGAAAAACTTCAGCGTGACAGCAGCAATGATGCTGCTATATATGCAGTTATGACTTGCCAAATAACCTCACCAGATTCAGTTGCTTGGCAACACAAATAACAACCAGCCAGTCATATAATAAACTAAATTCAGCACAATTATTTATAGTTGTTGGTGTCAGACGGGCTGGTCTGATCATTTCAGAAACTACTAAGCTACAGGGATTTTAACCCACAACCTCATCTAGGGTTTACAGAGAATGGTCACAGCCTACCTGAGTATTGCTGCTGACCATGTCCATCTCTTTATGACCACTCTACACTCTTCTGATGCTTCTAGCAGGATAACGCACCATGTTACAACGCACCAACTCATCGTAAACTGGTCTCTTTATGACGACCCCAACGACCTCCAAAGTCACCAACCATCAGTCCAGCCCAGAACCTTTGGGATGTGGCGGAACCTGGAGATTCACATCATGTGCAGCTGATAGATTTGTTGCAAGTGTGTGATGTTTTTATACCATCATGGACCAGAGCCTCTGACAAGTGTTTTCAACACCTTGTTCAATCAATGCCACGAAGAACTACACAGTTCTGAGGACTAAAGGAGGTCCAACCTGGTACTGGTTAAAGGTGTTCCTCATAAAGTGGAGGTGAGTATCTTTCTTACAGGTGGTCTCCCATACTCTCAGTAACAAGATCAACAACCTACCAACAATCACACCTCGTCCCTGCTCCAACCTGGCATCATTCTCTTGCAGGATGCAGCTCTGCACTAGAGCAGGGGTTCCCAAATTGGGGGTCGGGACCCTCAAGGGGGTCCCCACAATTTCGTCTTTGCTGAGGTTGTGAGGTTAGCAAGATTTTATTTGTAAAATTTACATTTATAAAATCCCAATAACACACCCTACAGTATAATCAGAGCTCCATATAAAAGTTATACCTCGTATGTCTGTAGAAAGTTTGAAAATGAGGAGTTGGGGGTCCTGGCTGGTCTTGGACATGGGTAAGGGGCTCCATGCATGAGCCCATAAGCGAACACTTTGTTCATTGCTTTTTTTTCTCCCATTTTCTAGATAATGTAATTATCTATCTTACAGCCCTGTAGCTTAGTTTAGTTTTTGTTCTTCATTTGTTTTTTGACCTGGTCCTGATTGCTCTGCTTTTGCATCACCACACTAATTCAAAACGACACAAACACATTCAGTTGCTTTCTCATTCATCCTAAAAGTGTGTGTGTGTGTGTGTGTGTGTGTAATAGTCTGGGGTTTAATATACATTTGGATTTTATATCACGTCTTTTTAATTGATTTACACCGGTTACACTATTGTTCTTTTTTCTGTTTCATTTTGATTTGATTTCGTATCCATTGCGCCA
This sequence comes from Aphyosemion australe, assembly GCA_006937985.1. NCBI lineage: Eukaryota > Metazoa > Chordata > Actinopteri > Cyprinodontiformes > Nothobranchiidae > Aphyosemion > Aphyosemion australe. The sequence goes on along the minus strand of SSNS01000398.1, from coordinate 470,386 downwards.
GCAGTCAAAGGTCTGCACATTAAAAAGAATAATTTATTCTTCTTGTATTTTTAACAAGTATTATTTTTGTGTCTTGCTTGTCGACAACAATACGCCTCTGACCTTCAGCAAGCAGTGGGGACACTGCTTCATGCTTGTGTAACGAGAGAGAGATTGCCTCTATATTCAGCAAATCCCAATGTTAAGGAGATGTAGCTCTGCATTTGGCCGTAGTTCCAATTTCTCACAGTTTAAAAGCTTCTTGCTGCCTCATAAAATCTGCTCTTAGTGATCAGGCTTTGTGAAATTTTATAAAACATCACAGGTGCAAAAGAACGGTACGTAGTGCTCCCAAAACCAACTGGACAGTACCTAATCTGATGAAGCGAGCATGTCTGAGTTTGTAATTACTTCAAGTTTTTCCTTTTCTTCAATAAATGAAAGGTCCAAAAAAGCAGGAACGTCTTAATGAATCAGTTTGGCAAAAGAAAGAGAAAATGGTATTCTGAGTAAATGAAGAAATGTTAGGTTAATAATAACAACCTGCCAACAAATCAAAACTCATGGACTTTTATAAAGAAGCTGGAGAAATGGATAAAGATAATGTGACAGGGCGAGCATGCTGTCACTGTATCCCGATTGATCATGCACCCTTTGATATCCCTTTGGCTGACTGGTCACCCGGAGTCTGGGGTTCGAATCCCGCCCGGGCCCTCGGTTTGTCCACCTTGCCACAATAACAAACAGAAAAATGACCTAAAATCTTTACATGCTTTGAACTCAAGCTTTCACTGATTCTTGCTAATTGAAAAGTCAGAGCTAAGTGAAGGTAATCAGATTTATAGTGACTAGTTTTTCCGCTGATTGAATAATTAATAGTTGACTTTTTTACTTCTGCTGACAACATATTGCATGACATCTGTAATGGATCATGTTACCTAAACAAACAGAACATGAGCTAATTAATGATTTTTTTATTCTCATATGTGCTTGTGTGTAATCCTGCTACAAATTACCTTCCTATATGAAAAAGTCACTTCCTGCTCATATTGTTCTGGATACAGATGAGTAAAACAGTGTTTTCTCACCTCTAAGTTGTTAAAGTTGAGATAGTCGAGATGAAAGATGACTGCAGTCCTTCACATCCACACTTCAGTCAGCATTTTGTTTTAAGATCAGGGGAAAGATTATGTTTTTCATTAAATGTAAATCAGATTTTGTCCTAAACTTTGTGCTGCGAGAGTCGGGCTGTTTATGATGGAAAACAAATGTGAGACACAAAAGGTTAATATTCAATTTTTCTTTTTTCACTTCAACTGCAGAAACCGAGTTGCTGTTTTGTGAGTCGTTTCCTTGTTTCACCTGTGTTTTGGGATGATTTTGTGATAAGTCCACAATAAGCATGAACAAATTATCCGTTACAAGGCCGTGATGGTTTTTAAATATGGCCTGAGTTTACATTTCCAGGTCTGCATTTTTGTTTTCGAAGCTAAACCTGATTTTACGTGGGGGCAGGCTTTGGGCTGCCTGGGAAATGAATGAAAGCTGGGTGAAAGAGCTTAGGTTGGATGTCATTTCCGCTGAGGTTGTGTTTCTGTTGTTATCTATATCCGCCGTGGCCCGCGAACAGGATACCGAATCTCCATTTATGGGCTTCAAAGTTGACAAAGCGCTGAGTAAAGTTGTCGCTGAGTAAACTTGTCGCTGAGTAAACTTGTCGCTGAGTAAACTTGTCGCTGAGTAAAGTTGTCGCTGAGTAAAGTTGTCGCTGAGTAAGAGGAGTGTTTTCAGTTTGTCCCAGACTGAGGAGGGTAACGCTGCAGATGCCGACTCGCAGCGTTAGCACGGACGCTAACGACTGTAGACAGAAATAAGGGGGCACTTTGAGTGACGCTCTAACGCCGCAAAGCACCATAGGATTTGTAGTCTTTGTGGTAAAACGAGCCGGCGGGACACTCTGGTTCAAGGGGAAAAATCGATCTTAGGCTTTATGAATCGATTTTGCGAAATTTTAATGACATCGATCCAGAATCGATTAAATCGCTTTTTTTACCCAGCCCTACATATCACAACATGAAGGCCAAGACGTATTTAGGAAGCATATGGCAATGATGGCAACCAGCTTCAGTGGCCTAGTGGTATGAGTGTCCGCCCCGGGACTGGGATATCGGGGTTCGAATCCCTGTCGGGTCATACCAAAGACTTTGGAAAATGGGACCCTCAGCATTAAGGGGCTGGATTGGGGGGTTAAACCACCAAATAGTTCCCGAGCGCGGCCACAGCTGCAGTTCACCCCTGCAGCTCACCGCTCCCCACCACGGGGATGGGTCAAATGCAGAGATGTAATTTCACCAGTGTGTGATGATGACACACTTGGGACTTTAACTTTAATTTATGATAACAGAGAAATAAACATAGGTGAAAAAAATGTATGTTTTCAGCCTGGAAATGGGCGATCAGGCTTCAGACTGAGATGTGTGTGTTGTAGCCCTATGTAGGCTCAGGCACAGAAGTAAGTGTGTTCTTTTACAAAGACATTACACTTTTTTACTTCCACTGCTGTGGCAGTGTTGTAATTCAAGTTGTTGAAAGATAAGTTGGGCTCACGCTTTTGCCCTGCCATGCATCTGAGCTGTACTGAGCACTGCCTGCAGCTTTCATTCCTCATCTATTTGCCCATTGTCTGTTTATTTACCAATTCTGACCTTTCAAGATGCAAAACTACTGTAAATAAGACATGAGTTTTAAGTGCAGAATCCAAGAGCAAGCTATCAACACGGGCTCCTGACCTTTAAAAAAATCAATCCCAGACTCTTCCATGTGTCCCTTTGTTTTGTTTTTTGAGGTTATAAGTTAACACCTGACTCTGACTGTAGTTTTCACACACAGCAAGGAAAGTGACACAAGTAGCCACTCAGGTCCAGTAGCCGGTTACTCCATCCAGTTGCCCACATCTGAAAAGTGAAAGGCAGAGTGGCTGTGACAGCAGCAGCGCGACTCTGTCTCTTCACTGTCACCCTTCAGTGAAGCAAACACTTCTCTGCAGCTTGCTTGACAGCAGAACGACACAGAGTGACACTCATTCTCAGCAAAATACTGCATGGCTGCCGCCCCCTCCTCCCCCTGCTTTTGCTCTAACCCACGAGACATCACCCTCATGCCCCTCCCAACTCCTCCCTTTTGAGACTATAAACTGGTCCTCTTCTGCAGTCTGCAGCATGCAGCTCATTTCCCACAACAGTCACTCTTCCTCTATTTGTGCCTTGGCCCAATATTCATTTCACACAGCGTAAACCAATTCTCTGACTCAGACACGCACACAAACCCTCTGTCTGTGATATTAATTCATGCACAGAAAGCAAAAATGTTCCCAGCTTCATTTCTCATTTCTACAGTGACATAATATGCTGAATGGAGAATATTAATGAGGTTGTCTGCAGCAGAAGTTGGTACAGCAGTTCGTGTCTTTCATTTATATTTTACACTTTGTCACCAGCGGAGAAATAAAGTTTGAGGTTGCTTTGTTGAAGCACCACATGTGAAGTGAACCAACAAATCTAAAAACTTAAGCATACATAATTCCAATAATCACCATTCTTTTACAGCTGGTATGGAAATTATTCAGACCTCCATCAATTTGTCACTCTTTGTTATATTGCAGCCGTTTGCTAAAATCTGTTAAATTCATTTTTTTCCTCATTAATGTACACACAGCACCCCATAGTGACAGAAAAACACAGACTTTTAGAAATGTATGCAGATTTATTAAAAAAGACAAACTGAAATATCACATGGTCCTAAGTATTCAGACCCTTTGCTGTGACACTCATATATTTAACTCAGGTGTTTCCATTTCTTCTGATCATCCCTGAGATGGTGCTACACCTTCATTGGAGTCCAGCTGTGTTTTATTCTACTGATGGGACTTGATTAGGAAAGCCACACACCTGTCTATATGAGACCTTACAGCGCACAATGCATGTCAGAGCAAATGAGAATCATGAGGTCAAGGAACTGCCTGAAGAGCTCAGAGACAGAACTGTGGCAAGGCACAGATCTGGCCAAGGTTACAAAAACATCTCTGCTGCACTTAAGGTTCCTAAGAGCACAGTGGCCTCCATCATCCTTCAATGGAAGACGTTTGGGACGACCAGAACCATTCCTAGAGCCTTGGTGAGAGAGGTAAAGAAGAACCCAAAGATCACTGTGGCTGAGCTCCAGAGATGCAGTCAGGAGATGGAGAAAGCTGTAGAAGGTCAACCATCACTGCAGCCCTCCACCAGTCAGGGTTTTATGGCAGAGTGGCCTGTCAGAAGCCTCTCCTCAGTGCAAGACACATGAAAGCCTGCATGGAGTCTGCTAAAAGACACCTGAAGGACCTGAGATGGTCTGTATTAATGAAGAGGGACATGGAGAGACTCATTCACGCTTTTATCACCTCAAGACTGGATTACTGTAATGGTCTATACATTGGGGTGAGTCAAGGTTGTCTCTCAAGACTGCAGTTGGTGCAGAATGCTGCGGCACGTTTTCTAACTGGCACCCGTAGGTGTGATCATATCACCCCTGTGCTAGCTTCTCTTCACTGGATTCCAGTTGTTTTTAGAATTAAGTTTAAGATTCTTGTGCTGACCTATAAATCTATGAATGGGTTGGCACCTGCATACCTCTCCGACATTCTCCTGCCATATGAGCCACCACATCTGCTGAGGTCGGCTGACCAGCAGAAGTTGGTGGTTCCGAAGACAAGGTTGAGGCGGAGAGGTGATAGGTCTTTTGCTGTGGCGGCTCCAAGCCTTTGGAATCAGCTGCCGGGCAATATTAGGCAAGCCTCCTCGCTTGGAGTTTTTAAAACTCTTCTTAAGACGCACTTCTATGCACTCGCGTTTAACACGACCTGATTGTTGTACATCTGCTCATTTTTTAAATTTTTTAAATGTTTTATTACTTTTATTTTTTTAGGATATATTTTACTGTGACGTGTTTTTAATGTTTTATTGATGTTTGTTATATTGTACAGCACTTTGGTCGACAGTGTTGTGTAGAAAGTGCTATAGAAATAAAATTGGATTGGATGGTGAAAAATAAGATTCTCTGGTCTGATGAGACCAAGATAGAACTTTTTGTCCTTAATTCAAAGCAGTATGTGTGGAGAAAACCAGGCACTGCTCATCACTTGTCCAATAGAGTCCCCACAGTGAAGCATGGCGGTGACAGCATCATGCTGTGGGGGTGTTTTTCAGCTGCAGGGACGGGACGACTGGTTGCAATCGAGGGAACGATGAATGCGGCCAAGTACAGGGATATCCTGGACAAGAACCTTCTCCAGACGGCTCAGGACCTCAGAATGGGCTGAAGGTTTACTCTCCAACACAACAATGACCCTAAGCACACAGCTAAAATAACGAAGGAGTGGCTTCACGGCAACTCTGTGACTGTTCTTGAAGGCTCAGCCAGAGCCTGACTTAAATCCAATGGAGCATCTCTGGAGAGACCTAAAAATGGCTGTCCACCAACGTTCACCATCCAACCTGACAGAACTGGAGAGGATCTGTAAGGAGGAATAGCAGAAGACCCCCAAGTCCAGGTGTAAGAAACATGTTGCATCTTTACCAAGGAGACTCATGGCTGTATTAGCTCTAAAGGTGCTTCTACTAAATACTGAGCAAAAGTTCTGAATACTCAGGACCATGTGATATTTCCGTTTGTCTTTTTTTTAATAACTCTGCATAAATTTCTAAAATTCTGTGTTTTTCTGTGAATATGGGGTGCTGTGTACATGTACATGAGAAATCTTCTTCATACTCTAGAGTTACTTGTGGAGTACCACAGGGTTCAGTACTTGGACCAATTCTTTTCACTATATGCTTCCAATTGGTAAAATCATTAGACAACATGGGATAAACCTCCACTGTTATGCTGATGATACTCAGTTATATTCATTGGCGTATGTTTGGTCTTGACATTGGTGGGGACTTATAAATGAAGGCTTTAAAGGACTAAGTGTCTCTCTAGGCTGATAATATCTGTACAAGACTGCAGATTTCTCTCAGTCTGAATGGAAGTTAGACTCAGAGAGAAAGAGAACCATGATTAACATGGCTAGCTGTCTTTCTCTCTGAGAGAAAGGTAAATCAGCAGGTAAATCTCTAATGAGCTACAGATGATTTACCTGCTGAGCGCTAAAGCCTAGCACTGCTAATAACGTTATTATGATGGACTCATTTCATTAGCTAACTTAACTTTAAGTGACTTACACGTTTCTTTGGGAAAAAATAGCTCCTTATGTCCTCAACCTTATTTTTGCCTCCATCCTCATGTAAACTACTTTTGTGAGACTCTTATTTTAATGAACACAGTCAGACAGGATGTGGTATACAGCGCTTTTATTGTGGTGACCGGAAGTGTGTGGGTGTGTTGTTGGGGAACTTGACTGCTGTAATGTGAAATGACGATGGTGTTAATAAAAGAGCCATGGACGTCGTCCTCTCTTCATGTGCAGCTTTTATCCAGTTAGCGTCATCCTCTCAGGACCCTCTGTGTCACTCACGTCGCATTGCAAACACAGGAGTCTTGCATATGACTGCAACGTTTTCCTTCTAGTTTTGGCGCTGCTAACCATATATATGTGTGCTGCTAACTACCGGCACCGGCGTAGTTTGTCTCACGTGAGTCTCCCGTGACAGCCAATCACACCGTCCATATGCGGTACGGCGGCAAGACTCGAGGAGAGAACGTCATTTAACCTTTTCTGCGCCTCTAGAGTAACGAATGTAGTCCACAGAATGTAGTCAAAGTCTTCAGCTGGTCCAAAATGCTGCAGCCAGAGTTCTGATGAGAATTAAAAAGAGAGACCACATCTCTCCTGTTTTAGCTTCCCTACATTGGCTGCCTGTTAAATTCAGAATAGATTTTAAGATCCTCCTTCTCACATATAAAGCTCTTAATAAACAAGCTCCATCATACATCAGTGATCTGATTGTTCCATATGTTCCTAACAGAGCACTTGGCTCTCAGACTGCAGGTTTACTGGTGGTTCCTAGAATATCTAAAGTAGGATGGGAGGCAGATCTTTTAGCTATCAGGCTCCTCTCCTGTGGAACCAGCTCCCAGCTTTAGTCCGTGAGGCAGACACCTTGTCTACTTTTAAGACTAGGCTCAAAACGTTTCTATTTGATAGGGCTTATGGTTAAATTCTGATGTTAGCCCAGGTTTAGACGAGTGGGGAGCAGAGGGAGGTGGAGTGTACAGTGGGGACTACTGTCGTTAAAGACTTTTCTCCCTGCCTCCCACATGCCTCCATCTAAAAGGCTAGGTTATCCTGAGTTATCTCTGTAGTTATGCTGCTATAGGCTTAGACTGCTGGAGGACATACTGACCACTTTCCACACTCTGCTACTCTCTTCTACCACCACTCTCTAATTGCATTATTTCCTGTTATTTCAGCTGTTAACTTTATTTTCTCTCTAAGTGTTTTTCTCCCCAGAAGAAGCTACACTGGCGTTCTGCTGAGCTGTGGTGGCCTCATGGAGGGGGCCATCGGCTGGCACACTGCTGCCAACCACCTAACATTCTCCCTCTCCTGATATTACATCTCACTTTCTTTAACATAGAATGTGCTACTATTAGTTCACCTATTGAATTAATTATAGATTCACTCAGATAAAGACAATAAAGTTTCTCTTACTAAATAGAACTTCTGCTAAGAAATCACAGTGTAGCCATAGAAACACTACTTGATATATATGGTGTGTGTGTGTGTGTGTGTGTGTGTGTGTGTGTGTGTGTGTGTGTGTGTGTGTGTGTGTGTGTGTGTGTGGGTGTGGGGTGTGCCTGTGCCTGCTCTGTCTTCTCAATCCCCAGTGAGTCGTAGTGGATGGCTGCTCATACTGAGCCAGGATCCTCTGGAGGTTTCTTCCTGTTAAAAGGGAGTTTTCCTTCCCACTGTCGCTACATGCTTGCTTAGTATGAGGATTGTATCAACACACAGTCAGTGTCTTGATGCAATCTGCTGGGTTCCTTATATAGGAAACTTTTTTACTGATTGGCTTAATGAAATGAACTGTATTGGAATGTTTACTTTGTGAAGTGCCTTGAGACGACTCTCGTCGTGATTTGGCGCTATAGAAATAAACTGAATTGACCTTTTGCCGAGCCCCGCCCCCCTTAGTTACTGTTGCCAACTCCGAAAATAAGTGGATCAAATACTGCAGCTCCGCAGATTTCCGTGATGGAAAGAAGTAGACAGATGCGTGTCAGCGACATTTTTTGGAGCAATTCGTCCTCAATATGATCCCGATAGAGGCAAAAAGGGTTACAGTATGCAGTGGAGGGATATATTAGTGTCGGCTCTGCTGAGCGAAGCGTAGCAGGGAACAATGAGTTTGGAGTTTGGGAGAAGGTCCGGCGTCCGGGGACGCGTGGATCCGAGGAGCGGTGGCGGCGATGCGGTGTCCCTGTGAGCTGTCAGGATCTGAGCTGCAGGCAGCTCTAACGGAGAAAAGCTCCCGGCGCTCTGCATCGCTCAGTTTATCATCTCAGCTGAGTCTGTTTATAAAATGTAACTTTTTATGCCCGTGTTTACTTTCATTTTTAGTTCCCGGCCGGAGCTCGGCATTAATTCATCACGTGATCATGACACCACCCGCTGTTGCGCCAAGGCTTAATGTGCGTTTATAAGACACGGTTGAGGTAATATTACGCTGATTTGCCGGCACGGTGTGTCTTATCTAAAAGGGTCTTGGATAGTCTGGGAGGCGGACCTCCGCCCAGCCGCGGGCGGGGGGAGCACTCATGCTTGGCTGTTGCTGGTTGAGCTCGATGAGGAGGTTCTGAAGGGAAACGAAGGAGACACGACTACTATCGAGGCTAATGCTTAGTAGTAAATTAGGCTTAGCTTCATCATTTTGTTTGGAGCTGTCGGATAGTAACGGTTGCTATGATGTGTGATTGGACAATAGCCGTTCTGGGGGCGGGGCCGGCGAAAGGCTAATTGAATTGAATTGAACTGTGTGTACATTAATGAGGAAAAAAAAATATTTAATTGATTTTAGCAAACGGCTGCAATATAACAAAGAGGGGTCTGAATACTTTCTGTACCCACAGTAAGTAATGGAACCCCTGGTCTCTATTACAAGGTGTAGACGCTCCACAGAAACATGTTGGTGACCAGTAACATCCAGTTTGACCTCTAAGACCTGGCTTGATGAGTATTCATATTCTAAACCTTTGTGTTTGTTTTGCTGTTTTACCAACAACATCCAGGCCTGTATAGTTCCAGATTTCCTAGGTTACATGTCAGTGATGCATTTTCTTTCTAGATGTTGGTTCTGCTGTCAAAAGACTCCAAGCCTCAGCTTCACCCCGCAGTAAGAGGTTGGTTTGGGCTTCCTGCTGTCCGTGTCTTGCTGATGGAAGCTTATGTAACTGCTCTCCCTCTTCCCCCATTTCCTTCTCTTACCCCTGACTTATGGAGGCCTGGCAAGTTTTAGTGGGTGTGCAGAGAATACCAAGTGGCTATGCCATCAGGGTGTGTAATTATATAGCCTGCTGAGATGCTGTACTCCTGCTGCCTGCACACTTGGGTCCAGCGAGACTCCATTCATCCAGGACATGGCCTGGACCAAAGTAAGCTGCTTTTCAGCAGTTTTGTGTTTTTTTAAATGGTTTTCTAATGTGCCAGCACAAGTTGGTCTAGTTGGTAAAACACTTTTAAAGAGCAGTTTATTAAACATAATTTAGTGCCAACAAGGGTACTTGTGTGCACATGTGACCAAATTATGATTACATTTGTGTGCAAAACACTATAAGTGTAGTTTTCTGAAGCCGTTTAGTGTCGTTTTCTCTAATTAAGGATCACGAGCAGCTTTGCATAAAATACACATTTGGACCCTTTTGAATTTCTGTTGTCTCCCGACTCCTGCCTATTTCATCTGATGTTCCCGTAAACAAATATTCTTGCAATCCTTTTTCCTTTCCTAAACCCTTCTTAAAGACTATGTTGTGTGTTTATGCTCAGGTTTAAGCAACCCACAGGTGCTGATTAAGATCATTTAAATACTTTAGACTTGATTACAACAGTAATCAATCAATGACAGGTAAAAACTGTCATAAAAGTGTAAGTTAACAATCTGTGAAGTGATATTTGATATTCCTATGATTCTGGTCATTTTGTGACTTGCACAACAAAAGAATCATTATGAAACTGAGCAAAGAGCAGCTTTCATCTCTCCTGACATCAGCTGACCACGGTGCTGATTAGGGGAGATTCTGGTATCGATGTCAGTGTGTGTACAGGAAAAACAGTAGAAAGAAATCTATTACGTAAGAGCCTCTGATCATGCAAAGCCTTAAATAAAAAAGGCAGAGAGGGTTTGAAATGACAGCGGTGTTGAGTAAAAATAAAATAAACTACAACTGTGTGTATTTTTGCACTCCACCTGTAGCAGCCCACTCGGTGCCACTGTGGGTGGTGGTTAAATTTACACAGCATTAACTAGTCATGCTCGCATCTTTTGAATGAGTCAACTTCACACAGCAGCCTCAAGCCTAGTCTTCTTGCCTCAGCCTACAGATAATCCCTTCTTTCATCTAAACTTTGCATCATACTAGAGTTAACGTGGTTCTGCCAAAAGCTAATCGCTAGGACAGAATCCCTAACAACTCCCAACGGATCTGCTTCCTTGAGCACCTGAGGAGAAGCTGCATAAGTACTGCCACAAACACACCTCTGGCACCATAATGTAAAGACCGGCCCATTTCATTCCCTTTCCTCTAAGCCCAACTTTTAAGTATTCATGCCAAGAACTAGGATGTCCCCTTTTGTCTTGGCATTGGGTGGAAGGGCTAAGTAATGAGGCTAATGGGATTTAAGAGAAAGATATTTCAAAAATACACATTTATAAGTGTTATACAATGTTTAGACTTACACCAGTTATAACACACAATTCATAGTTACATTTTATTTTACGTCCCAATCCCACATTTTAACACATTGTGTTTTTAGAATAGAATAAGAATCCCTCTATTGTCCCACAGTGGGGACATTAGCACTCACCTTTCTCTTGTCAGTGAGTGAAAAAAACCCCAATAACAACAACCCCACAAAAGACCAAGGTAGTATTAAAGTCAGAATAACAGAAAAACAAACTTGCAGTATAAATTCAAAGCAGGTAAGTCAAGAGAAACCAAGAGAACATGACACTCCCAGTGTGATCACACATACACACTGGGAGTGGTGAAACAACATAGAAGATCAGTACAGCAGGGAATGAACAAGGACTGGGTCAAAAACCAAACAAAAGGTCCAGAAACGGGAGAAATAGCATTTTCTAAATCTGACTGCTTGAAAAAGTTTCTGAATTATTGTTCTGAAGCAGTTAAATTTAGAACGAATGTGAAAATTAGACCATTGTTTAATATCGAACTAAACTGTAAATATTTAATTCAATATAATTAATTATAAAAACTATACTTAGCTCAAATTCTGTAAACATTTGATCTTGTGACTGAACTTTCACTACGTTTTAGGTGGAAACATGCTGTTAGTTTTCAGAGAGCACCGTGTTTTTAGGAGTTTGAATCCCATTTCCTCTGAAGCCCTGTCCACACGTAGCCGGGTATCTCCCAAAACAAAGATTTTTTTCTACGATTCGGCCTGTCTTCCACACGAAAATGCAGATCTCCGCAACGAAAACGAATCTTTTTAAAAACTCCGGCTAAAGTGAAGATTTGCGTTTTCTCTGTTTTCAGCGTTTCCATGTGGACAGAAATAACTGACGTTTTAGGGTTCACAGCGTCACGTGCTGATGAATAACAGAAAATGAAATTATTCTTTGCAGCGTTTTCAATGCAGGAACTCTGAGAGGCTGCAGGTGCACCAGTGAGTCTGCGGCTGCTGCGCACGGGGAGGGCAGAGGGGGCCTGTATCAGGCAGGGGAACAGTTAAGATGCAAAAATGACCGGTGTTAAAGTTGCATAAACTTTGGAAATGTGGGCGCAATTATTAGTTATTTGTCACAAACTCCATTCGTTATGACCCCCCTGTCCCTTTTCCACCCCCGCGCGCGCGCGATCCGGCATCAGTTTTGCCATCAGTGAACTTTGGTCTGACATCGCAACTTGCGTTCCGGTAATGTTTGATTTACAAATTAAGCACTGCTGACGGCCCATGTGCGACCTGTGTTTACGCTACAATATGGATGACCTCAGAGCTGTGCTAGCGTTATCAATCGTCCAAGTGCTTTTTGACACTTGTTGACTTTATCCACGTTATTCTTACGGCCCGTGATGCTTTGCGTGAAAGATGCAAGCGACTTCCGGTCCGCATTTGTTTACATTGCCCTTCATGCTAATCCTCTTTTTATGGGCTTTTAGAGACTGAAAACATGCTTAAACACCAGCTGTCACAGCTCAAACGGGACACCGTTACACTCCGTCTGCCTACTGAAGCAGAGAGGTGGGGGGATGATTGTAGTGAAGCTGCTGAACAATGTTTAAGTACTGAAAGTATTTGAAAAGTTTAAATTGAAGCAAAGCTGTCTGAAGTATAGCTAACCTGCATGAGAAGCTCAAACTGCTCAAAAGCATGAAAGAAGTGACTCATTTAAAGTTTAAATATATTTTCTGGGCAAAAGCTTAAAAATAAACTGTTAGTTTTGAAAAGTCACAGTTGATTCTGAAGCAGTTATCATTTATTTCTTTTGTCAAGAAAAAAAAAATTAAACATTTGAAAAAGTAAAATATCCAAAAGCCATAGAATGTCCCAAAAGAGCTGAATGTTTTCATATTTGAATGTTTAGTTGGACAAAGTTTGCTAAAGCAGTGAGGATCGCTCTGGTCACGGGTCGTTTATCTGCCTCTGTGCACATAATCCTTCATTTGTTTTAAACAATCATGATAGAAATCAGCCTAAAATTAACTGAAGCCTAAAAAAACCATTAAAAATGAATCTGTCTGCCACCTGAAAACGTTCTTTCTCGTGATTCCTGTGAGTGTTGGGCTACAGGGAGAAAAGGTTAGAAAAAGCCCCACTCCCAGCATCAAGCAGCTTAATGAAGAAGGATTTTAATCTTCCGTCTCTGATTTGGAAAGATGGTCTTGGGACTTTGTGACACTCCATAATATGCTGTCGGCTGTCTGCTCTCACCTTCAGTTTGGAGGAAATGAATACATGCTTGGCTGCTTGTGGTGCTTTAATCCATTTAATGCACCTTAGGCGAAGGAGGGATACGCAGCTCGCTGTGGCGCTCACTTCTGAAAGGCTTGACTGTTTGCATTGAAGCAGAACTGCTGACTGCATGCAATTCTTATTGCGTTCATCATTGTCATGTCTAATTTGCGTTTGCACATTAGTCAGGGTGTTCCATGTTTAAAGAAAAAAAATGGTTCCTTGACAAAGAGAAAGTGTACTTGGTGAATTCTCTCAGAGCTAAGGAACTGCTTTGACCTGATCTGGAGTCAGGATGCATCGATCACCAAAATCTGGTTTGTTTTGAAGAAGTAGTATAAAATCCACCTTTCTGAGCTTTAGCATTGACTTTGAAGTCATTCAGTGAAAACAATCAATGAACAGAGCCCAGCTTAGAATTTTTGATGAAAGCATCTTGCAACACTTACTTTGAAATGATAAAAAAACATATAGAACTTCACACATTTTACCTTTCTCTAATCTCTCTGTATTTATTTTAAGAAGTAATCTGAGGAAAATAAAGCATGGGGAGGTGTTTGTTTCAGCAGTACTCGTAGGGATGTAGTGCTGCCAAGATTATAATGAATCCATCTGAAACTATATACTTTTATCTTTGTTAATAGGTTGTGATCGATATCACAGTTTAGTATCAGCAACCACAGAGGGATCACTGAGTATGAGGGAAGAATCAATATGAATGTGGAAACTATTATCAACAAGAGAGCAGGTAGCGGCGTGTCATGTTGAGGCTTTTTGCTGGACAGTTTGAAGAGCTCCATCCCCGTAGCTCACTGCTTTCAGAACATTTGTGTCATGGTGGAAAAAAGCAAAGATAGAAAGAAAGAGGAGACTTTCTGAGTCATTAAGAGCAGTCATACGTCTCTTTTGTGTACTTCCATGTTTATTTTTGTATGAAACATGGATTTTTCAGTCCTGCAACAAATATTATAATTGATCTAATCAAAGGAACAACATTTGCTGCTGGAAGCTTCAACATTCCACGTTAAACGTCTTAAGTTTTGAGTCGATGTTGAAGCTACAGAGGTAGAGTGGTTGTAAGGTAGTTACTGGCTGCTCCTCGAGCCTGAGATCCTGTCAGTGCTAATTGTCACAGCTTGTCTCTGCCCCCCCCCCCCCCCCCCCCCCCCCCCCCCACTGCTGTGATAGCCTGTGCTCAGCCATGTGTGTGAAGTCTGAGAAAGCAATGTTGATTGCAAAGTGGTGGTGTTTTGACAGGGCTACTGAAAGATTTATGCAATACAGTGTTTGTTCATGTGTGTGTGTGTGTGTGTGTGTACATTCCTGTTTATATGTATCTGTTGGAACGTTAAACTTAAAGGGAACCGACAGGTGGAGAACTTCTGTCACAAAAGGGACAAAATTGAGGTCCCTGAACCCAGAGTCCTATTTGAGAGACCCTTGGGTTTCAGATTCTGAGTCAAATTAAATTAAAGTTAGGTTTAGAGTAAAGACTTCAGTGGTGCAAGTTCAGAAAATGTAGCACAGAACTGGAGTTTGTCAATGAACTGTTCCCACAGGGATGCAGACTCAGACATATGTGTGTATGTGGCTAAGCAGAAATATGCAAAGCTATGCATGTAATACAACTACAGGTTAATTGGATTCTGTGATCTGTGTCTAGTGGGTGTTTGACGAAGCACAGTAGAGAGATATTTTGAGGGACTTCCAATTCTCACTGGAAATTTACATAAAATGTATTGACATGAAAGTTAGAGCGTCACTGGGCTTTACAAATTCCTTTTAATCCTTATTAATTCTGGGGCAAAAAGACTTTTCAACATGCACATTTAAAGAGGACACATTTAGCCCCCTTTTTCACAAGTTGATACAATTTCCTGAGGTCTTAATAGAAATCCTGCACCATGCTTTGGTCAGATTATAACAGGATTACAGCGCTGAAGCAATGCTTAGAACCAATTCTGAGCTGATTTTAGAGGGTGTAGGAATTCCATCTCTCCCCTTTGTGTGTGTGTGTGTGTGTGTGTGTGTGTGTGTGTGTGCGTGTGCGTGCATGCGTGTGTGTGTGTGTGTCAATTACATATCTACATCTAGGAATACTAAAGCCCCCAAAAACCTGATCTGCTCCCTAAAGGATACCTGCAGCATAAGATTTTAGCTCCCTCCCAAGGACCTTATTGAACAATAAAAGGAGTGTGAGAAGGAAACAAGTCGAAGACACGCAAGAGCAGCAAAACAAGAGGCTGGAACTACAGGGTGGGCCATTTCTATGGATACACCTTAATAAAATGGGAATGGTTGGTGATATTAACGTCCTGTTTGTGGCACATTTGTATATGTGAGGGGGCAAACTTTTCAAGATGGGTGGTGACCATGGTGGCCATTTTGAAGTCGGCCATCTTTGATCCAACTTTTGTTTTTTCAATAGGAAGAGGGTCATGTGACACATCAAACTTATTGGTTTTAACTTAACTTTATTCTTTCATGAGTTATTTACAAGTTTCTGACCACTTATAAAATGTGTTCAATGTGCTGCCCATTGTGTTGGATTGTCAATGCAACCCTCTTCTCCCACTCTTCACACACTGATAGCAACACCGCAGGAGAAATGCCAGCACAGGCTTCCAGTATCCGTAGTTTCAGGTGCTGCACATCACGTATCTTGACACCATAGACAATTGCCTTCAGATGACCCCAAAGATAAAAGTCTAAGGGGGTCAGATCGGGAGACCTTGGGGGCCATTCAACTGGCCCACAACGACCAATCTACTTTCCAGGAAACTGTTCATCTAGGAATGCTGACACCCATAATGTGGTGGTGAACCATCTTGCTGGAAAAACTCAGGGAAGGTGCCAAGTTTGATGTGTCACATGACCCTCTTCCTATCCACGTTATTCTTACGGCCCGTGATGCTTTGCGCGAAAGATGCAAGCAACTTCCGGTCTGCATTTGTTTACGTTGAGACGATGCGATCCCTTCATGCTAATCCTCGTTTTATGGGCTTTTAGAGACTGAAAACATGCATAAACACCAGCCGTCACAGCTCAAACGGGACACCGTTACACTCTGTCTGCCTACTGAAGCAGAGAGGTGTGTGTGTGTGTGTGGGGGGTGATCATAAGGTCTGGCCAAAGCTAACGTACAGTAGCATTTTAGCTACTTTCTGAACTCCATTGCGTCTGACAGCGAGGCAATAAACAATCTTAAAAGCTCTGAGGCTTATCAGTACCTACATCGTAATAAGGTTGTCGGTGTTTTGTTGAAAGAGGTGGGACACAATCTTATTTACTTAAAAGCAGACGTAGAGCTGAGTCAGAGCCTTAAATCCCTCATCACCAAGCCTGGGTTTTAGTTTCTACATCAGGTGAAATACAAACAGCAGGATGGCACTTTTAGGTTAATAACAGCAGTCTAAACGCACGTTAAATTATAACTATTCAGAAAATTGTACACATGAAATAATTCCTGTTGTTGTGAGACTGCTGTCAGATCTCTTTACTACTCGGCGTCTCTTCTCCGGAGGTTTGTCATATCCAACTACAAAGTAGGATGCGGGTGTTGCTCTCTGGGGGTTTTCACAATAAGATGAAAGGAACGCACAAATAAAGTTTGTGGTGGTTTCAAGTTAAGAATTTTCAGCCACATCCTTCTGGGTTCCTCATCTCTGGAGGCGGCGAGAACCGTACCAACGCTCGCAGCTGCACGCTCTCTCACTCTGGAGGTGCGTGTTCTAAACATCGCTCTTGTAGCTACAGATTTAATTTTCTCTGGTTGTTAGTACAAGCGCCAACAGCTCAACATCTTCCCGAGCCGCGTGACTACATTTTTCGGGGGTAAATATTTTTTTAAAATCCTCTTCAAATGTTCAAATAAACTGCTACTAGCTAGCCTAGTGAACTAGACCAATTCTTGCTTTGCAGAGTTTGGTCTAGGCACGCTTCATTGGAACCCTCGCAGCCCAAACCACTGCTGTGTCTATCCAATCACAACTCGCTACAGTTTTGGTTGGGCCAATCACAGCGCTCTATATTGTGGGCCAATCACAGAGCGGGAGTAGCCGATGACGTCAGCGCTGCGGCCGCGAACCCAAGCAACATGGCGGCAGCGCCGGAGCCACGTTCTTTTGAAACGGCTTTGTCATCAACATTGGATTATTTAGACTCCAACGTGCGTAAGTCTGTCTGATATACTTAGCGGCTTCTTATTTTTATCAAACAAAGTAGTGTAATGTCCCAGTACACCTGATATTCACATGTTTTTGTACAAAAAACGACAGAAATCATTGACGCCATTAGTGGGTCCCGCTTTTCCATCGCTGTGATTACGTCACGTTGTTCGTTACTCTGATTGGTCCTAGCGCTATCCAATTGCGTGCTGACATTTTGAAAGACAACCGTAGATCCCGCCTCACGACTGAGAGCCGTCAATGGTTCGTGGCCAGACTATATATTCACATATATAGGATGGCTTGCCAGGCTATAGCTACTAGCAACAAAACCTCACAATGCAAACCAATGAGTATGTGCTACTTCCGGTATCTCACCGGATGTTGCTAGCATCAGCGTTTCTCCATGAGGCTACTCAAAAATAACGTGGATTGAAAAAACAAAAGTTGGATCCAAGATGACCAACTTCAAAATGGCCACCATGGTCACCACCCATCTTGAAAAGTTTGCCCCCTCACATACTAATGTGCCACACACAGGACGTTAATATCACCAACCATTCCCATTTTATTAAAGGAAAAGTTCGCTTTTTTAGACATTAAGTTTTATGTCTTCCTTCACCCACCCAGTGCTCTGTAAACTTTGACCCATTTCACACACACCCCCCTGCTCAGAGATTTTCAGGGGAGAAGTGATTCAGAAAGGTAGTTCTGGCTAGTTTCGGGGGCGCTTTATCTGCGCCGTTTAGCCTCACAAAAGGATTTGCCTCTGAAAGCATGGCTAATTTACATCTCACAAACAAAGAGAAAAAATTTACAACGTCACATTACAACGGGACTAGTTTTTGTCATTCGTATCCCTGCGCCGCTCACCGCGGATATTAAACAGCGCTTCGTATGTCAGCTGTTTCACTGCCGAATGCCGAAAACATGTCAGACTCCGTCTCATCTGATGACGAATTTCATTTTAACACTATATCAGATGAAGAAGAAACTTATTTTACTACTAGGATATCTTTATGAGCCAGAGTACACGGGTGAAGAATTGCATTTGCTACACAAAACACACACATCAACACAGATTGTTGACAAAGCTACTGCAGTCTATGATCAACCATCGGTGTAAAGATGATTGCATAAATAATGCGCTAAAATGCGAAGATGATTGCATGAATACGGCAGACATAGCGGAATAAATAATTTTTTTAAAACAAAACTTACCCAGATTTCTAGTACGGCCGAACTCTTCAAAAACAGTCTTTGCTTTTCCCGAACTTTTTCCTGATGTAATCATCCTCTTTGAAGTGTGCACTGCACAAACGAAAGGTTTTGACTCGTTCCAGCCAAGTATCCTTGGAGTAGCCGATTGCTAAAAGCCATGATGCCTTAGAGAAACGTCCTTAGCAGGAAAAGTGTCAAACCGAAAAGGTGATCCTGTAACATCCTTATTGTTACAACCCGGGAACCTGCAGGTATGCACCATGGCTCGATATATTTAAGAAAAACTACTTTTAAGTGAATTTAGAAGTTGTTGTTTCACTCATACAGCCAGGATTAGCAGCCAGACGTGACGCTGTTCTATCGCTGCGGGGAGCGGCGCAGGGATACGAATGACAAAAAGTAGTCCCGTTGTAATGTGACGTTGTAATTTTTTTCTCTTTGTTTGTGAGATGCAAATTAGCCATGCTTTCAGAGGCTAATCCTTTTGTGAGGCTAAACGGCGCAGATAAAGCGCCCCCGAAACTAGCCAGAACTACGTTTATGAATCACTTCTTCCCTGAAAATCTCTGAGCAGGGGTGTGTGTGAAATGGGTCAAAGGTTACAGAGCACTGGGTGGGTGAAGGAACACATAAAACTTAATGTCTAAAAAAGCGAACTTTTCCTTTAAGGTATATCCATATAAATGGCCCACCCTGTACAATAAACAAATCAGCCATAACAAACCACTGTAAAAGAGAAAATCATATGATGGACTGGGACAACACACGGATCATAAACACAGAGCAACAGAAATTCAAAAGATGGATCAAAGAAGTGATTGAGATAAGGAGACGTGGACCCAGGACCATGAACAAGGACGAAGGAATTTACACGCTGGACCACTCATGGGACATGGTGATCAGCGAAGAAGGCACGGGCAGCAGAGGGCGATATCGTCCTCTGCTGCCCACAGATAAACGGAAGTGACGCCACCAACATCCGGCGGTTGCTCTGACCGCCGAAACATGTCAGCAAAGATAAAAACAAGCTCTTTGCTCTGTGTATAATGAAGAACTACAAAAATGAAATCGGATGGAAAACACAGAACAAATGTTACATCATTTAAACCAATATGTTTGTTTGAGAGCATTCAGTGACATGACTAAAGGTACAAAGAGAAAGAACAGGAAGCTCTAGAGATCATCTGAGAAAAAGGTTACACGGATTAGAATGTCAACTGGACCCATGTCTAAATAGATTTAAGAGACAAATAATAAAAAAAGTGAAGTGCAACATAGGAGCCGCCTTAAGGCACAGATTTACCATGAACAAGAAGTATAAACTAGCCTTAAGGTGTGCACCACACTCTGCTGCTGTTCTGAAGTTTTAGAGTTGAGCTGATGTACTCTATAAAGTCTTACAAAAGTATAATTAAGCCAACTCATGAAATTTGGACAAGAATGATCAAAAACAAAATCAAAATGCAACAACAAAACAAAGAGGCCCAGATGTTTGAGAAAACAAGCTGAAAGTGGCCTACAACTGCACATCAGAAGGAGAAAAGCACAAGCTGGAACAATCAAGATGATTGCCAGGGTTCAAAAGGCATGCACACAGACCATAACAGCTGTACGTGTTGCAGCCTGTATGGCTATTTTCATGCTGATGATTGAAACAAACCCACAATCATTCTAGACATTTGTTTTTGTACTGAAGCTACTTGCTAGAAAATAAATTTTCCTTCAGAAAATGCAATTAAACAAAGTAGGATGATTAACCTCTGTTTGCACGTGTGTGTGTGTGTGTGCTCAAGACTAAACTGTACAGACAGAACGAACAAAGATCTGATTGCATTTACATAATTAAGAGGTGAATTAGTGGTGCTGTGTATCAAATGACATTTACAGCCATTTACAAATCAAACATCACAAAGCAGGGACTCAAAAAGATGATGTTCAATGTGACAACGGGAGAAGCTATTTTAATGATAATTTTATTGTAAGTTTTCACCATTTTCACCATTTTTTCCGATCAGACTGAACTTCTGCACACCATGTGTTTGTTACAGCTCTGACTCGTCGTGCAATCAGTTTGTGCAGCCAGTCTGCAGGCAGGTGAACAGGTGCTGCACGCGATATGTTTCTTATCGTCAAGCTACACCCTCTTGGCTCATCAGCCCAGAGCACACCATACACTTGCACACTAGTCACACACAACATCACACAATCTCAAGTGTGAAAGAGAGGCAGAAGAAACCCAAAGACAAAATAAGAGAAAGAGCTGAGAGTCCATTGACCTGCTCTGGCAAGGTAAATCTGCTTTTTGTGGTCTAACAGTTGATGCAACACATAGGATTTCTTTTTTTAACTCTGACCCATTGTTGCCGGCTCAGAGTCCTTCATTCATCGTGTCTTATTAGGAATAAAGCCTTGTGCTGTTGACTCCGTCTATATCTCAGTGTTGCACTAAAGCACCATGACGAAGAGGAAAGACTGGAACGAGAGCCAGAAGCTCTGAGGTGACATTTACAAATTTAAAATGAGAGCTGTGTCTTCTTAATTAACAAATACCAGGGGACAGCAGACACTCTCTTCCTCAATGTTCCCTGGGAAAGCTTATTTCATGCTCCAGAAAACATCCACATTACACTCATGCACACGCATGTCTGTCTGTTTATCTGCACGAGAAATATAAAGACTCCCAGACAGGTTTTGAGTGTGTCATTGCAGTAAAAAGCAAAAACAAAACAACATGCATACTGAATTGGCAGTTGGACATGGCACTGGAACTTTACATTGACTCATTTATTCTAACCTTATTGGACTTCATGGCAATTTATTGTGTGTGAATCAAATCCTTAGCACAATGCACAGAGCTGAAAAAGTTATTTTAAAGTTTTGATTGTGAGAGTTCTCTCAATGAAAGAATCTGTTCTGTTCAAAGTCTTGGGAACCGTGTTCTGTTATGAACAAAGTGTTTAGTGAAAGTGTGAAAGTTTCACTTAGTGTGAAAGCGCTCACAAAGCAAACATTCTGATGAGAACATACAGAAGCACACATGCTGTCGTTACTGTGATGTGTTTCTGTCATGCAGAGGTCTCTGGACGGCACTATCATTGTTTAAACCAATTACCAATTACTTTCAGTGAAGCCCCCCCCCAGGATTCATAGATTTTTTTCGCGCCCCCCCTCCCAACTGTCCCCTATACCCATCTAGATCTGTTCCAGACACCTGATCTGG
>SSNS01000398.1:430188-443740 GCA_006937985.1 Aphyosemion australe | reverse complement strand
CATTTAAAATGTATCAGTTTATCATCTGGACCCTCCTTTGTAACTCATACAAGCCACCGGATTCATTAATTAATCTACTTAATCTATAGTTATTGACAAACTGTTGCTTCAGAATAATGGTGCTTTTTGGCATCTTACAACTATTCCAACATTTTCACTCACTACGTGTGTGTGTGTGTGTGTGTGTGTGTGTGTGTGTGTGTGTGTGCATGCACGTGTGCAAATGTGAATAAAGGCTGATTTCAGATGAGTTAAAGAGTTCAAAGCCTGAGCATCTTGTTCTGTGGATTAATTAAACATCATGGAGCTTCAAGCTAAATATTGCTGCCTTTGATTTTATGCACATTTTCTTTGAAATACTGAATGAAACAAAAGGCTGTGAGGTAGTTGCTATTATACCTAATTATTATCTTACATTTAATGCAGACACACAAACAGGAAATGGCCAAGGCTTTCACTTTTTATGTACAATTTTTTGATTTATTGTTTCTGTCTCGGAGCAACAGATGAATAGAATTTAGGTTTACAGTAAGGCAACATTAAATCAACAGGGAAAGGGACGTTTCTGGTCATTCTTGGACTTTTGCTTGGCTTTAGAATGAAATGTTACTTTTCTTCTCCTGACAGTGTTATTATTACAGTCACTGCCAAAAAATGTGAAGAAAGGAATACGGAGGGGAAAGCATGGCGGAAACTAAGATGGGATTTTTGTTTTAAAACTCTGAAAAGCTGTGGGGATGAAATGCTCAATAATTCAAGAGGTAAAATTGCAAATAATTTGAGGGTTCCATCATTTAGGACAATATATTGTGATAATATCCAGGAAATCTCTGCATATGATATGGCAACAATGGTCTGGTTCTTTTGGCAGCAATGAATCCTAAAGAGGCGTGACTGTAATCAGCGTACAGGCCCGGCAGCGTTTCTCAGACTCATCGGCACTAATGGCTCCATCCTCAAACCAAAGATAAAACACCGCCATGAGGAGAAAAACAGACAGAAGATGCACAAACTCCAGTCAGCTGTGCTTTTCAAAAAGAGAAGAAAAGTGAACGTTGTGTTTGATGTAAAAACAAAGACCCAGTTTCACCATAAATGGCTCTTAGAAACGTAGCATGATGTGGGATCTGAGCTACAGAGAGTTTTGAATCGATATGCTGTAAACGCCACATAGTTTCATATTCTAGTATACGTGTTTTTGTGGAAACATAAAAGTACTCATTGTCCAGCATTTCTGCCTTTTTACTTAATGTTTTATTAAGTTAGCTTCATGTTTTGATCTGTGTTATTTCTTTTGTTTTCTGCCCTCCTCACACACCTGATCTGACCCCTGCTGCACACTGGAAGCATCAGCGTCACGGAACGGTTTACTCGCAATTTTTGCTGCTTGCCAGTGCACACCGGGAGAATCTCAGCCACGGAGCGGTTTCACCGCAAGATCACAAGATCCCTCGAGACTTCAAAGGTCATGGTTTGTTTATACCATCTGCCATTAAACCAAAAAGAAGGAAATCACGTTTGACATCACTGTCTGATGTCATATATAATGTCGTTCCTCTCCACTGTCAGGATTAAAGCCACGAAAACCACACCGCTGCACTTCTCGAACGATGCAGGGAGTAATGGTGCGTTCCAGTTGTCCTCGGAACTCGGAATTTTCGACCAGGAAATGACGTAACGAGCTCGTTTTTCGTTCCAGATTCCAACTCGGAAAAAAATGGACTCTGCTAGTAAAGCTGCATGTGTTGTTGCTCTGTATGAGAACTAATAACAAAGTATTCTCTGCACCTAAATGCAGGAAACGCATAGTGTCACACACAGCAATCAGCAGTTGCCACATAAAACCAGAAAAAAACATTAAAAATTGAACGTCAAAACGTAAACACCAGGAACAGTTAAAAAACCATAAACACCGGTCAATTTCAGCGGCAATGCTGACGTTTTCAGCAACGTAACTATTGATCACAAGAATAAACAACAACTCGGTGCAGAACATATTAATGATGACGAAAATAAAGACGACAACACTGGGCACGGTCATCTTTAAAATTGAGATCTCGGGGTCCTCTGAAACAAACGAGCTTCCAGCTCGGCATTCCGAGTTCATTGCGTCATTTAACTTATCTCTGTAAAAAAAGGGGTTCCGACGAGGACAACTGGAACGCACCATAAATAAGTCGTGAGGTCACACGTATACACGTAATCTACATAGATATGAAATCGTATCGCTGCAATAGACTTTTATTTTGAAAATTACCAGGCATTTTACCCTGAAACCGAGTGTGATTTCCTGTCTAGCCCTATGTTAACTGCAGAAATTGACACATCCCAGAAGCGGCACGCGGCAAAAATAGAACTCGATCCTATCTTTAGCGGTGCGGCGCGGCGCAGCACAGCGTGCCGCTTCTGGGACGCATCTGGAAATTGCCGCGTCACGGCTGGTTTGTGTCACCCCATAGACTATAATGGATTCTATTTGAAGCAGCGACGTTCTGCTGCCGCTGATGCTTCCAGTGTGCAGTCGGCTTCTCATTAACACGTCTCTTCATGTCTAGCTTTCAAATGTTTTATTGTGTGTTTTTATTTTTCAACATTTCCCTCCTTTAATTGTCACAATGTCAACATTTGTTCCTGTTCCCTTTAGTACCTTGTGCATATTTAGTTTAGTTTGACTTTATTTGCTCTCATCATGCTGTGCTCTACCTGTGAGTCTAAATAAATCCCCTTTTAGCTTTTATAAAACTCTGATCTTCCTGAATGTGTCATAAAGTCAGCGTCTGTATATAATACAGCTGCATTTGTTTTAATGCTTCACATTTCTCCTGAGGCGCTGTTTCTCTGTTCAAGTCGGCCTACGAAGTTCTTTGACACATGCTGCAGTTCACTTTGTGCAAGAAAAAAAAAACCTGTAAAAGCCACCGAAAGACAAGGATCAAGTAACTCAAGTAAGATATGAGTCCATGTCAGGTTAAGCTAAAAATATAAAGTAGAATATGGTTAAACTAGAAAAGTCTGAAAAAAAATATTTGAAGGAAGCCAATGCATTTATAGTCTGAAATTTCGACACCAACTCTAATAATCTTAGCTAAAACAAAATGCTTTTGTTTTGATACATAAGACCTATCAATGGTGTAAGGAGCACCCAGATCAAAAGAAATGGTTAAGCAGCTGCCAGTGGTTCATTAGGGTTACCACGGTAACCACAAAATCTCTGTCTCTCAGTCTAGCCGCTTTTATAAGATACACCATGCTGCCAAATCAGTGTGATACTGTGGCCATGGTGTGTCCTGTGAAAGCGCCGTGGCGGCATGGCGATGTGGCAATTTTGTGGCAACAACCTCCAGCATTCACTCCAACCATCTGGTCCGTTTTTTATAAATAGCATGAGATTGATCTATTTCCAATCTCTCTAGCCTAACCCACACAAAGAATGTAACTACTTGACCAGTTAAAAAAACATTTTTAATTATGACTGTTCAGTGTTTGCGCCACAGTGCCACGCCTACAAAATCCCGCGCGCATCATCTAATCGTGGCACACGGTGTGAGCTGCAGTGGAAATGGAGCAAACATCAACCACTGGCTGCTTAGTGATCGGATAGCCGATGAGGTTTGACTGGAGCCAGAGACACGCTGTGGAGATGAAATAAAGTAATGCTAACGTAGCCACCGGCTCTGAAGTAAACCAATGCTAACGTAGCCACCGGCTAGCGGACGACCGCTGAAGCGTGTTGGGAGAGACACGGCAGGCTGCGGTAAGAGAGGAGACTTTAATAGAAGGAACTTTCTTGAAGGACTTTGGAACTGATACTTTGGGACCGGATTGGGAGCTTTATTATGAAGGAAAGAAATGATCAGCTTCAGGTGAGTCAGGAACAACACTTGGAGGCTGGTGTCTAGCTGTTGCGGGCGGGGTTCTCATCATATGCAGCTGCTGAGTGTTGGAAATCAATAAGACCTGACATATTTGATGTGTCTTTTGATTTCATTGTTTGTTATTCAAACTAACAAAGTACAGCAACGGTGTAGCAGCTAGTCTCGTCTCTTCTTAGTTGAATTGGCAGACGCCATGCTTCCACGGCGCACTGCTGCCCTCTGCTGTTTGTTTCAGGTTACAGTCATAGTGCAAACGCGTAACTCAGAGCTCGTATGTCCCTAAATAGCTACCTAGTTTTCTAAAGGGCTATTTTTCATTATCTGATCCCAGGTTGTCCTGTTCTGTGTCACAGAGGTAATGGAGCCTTTCAAAGCTGTGACCAAGCAAGTCAAGGTGGAACTAGGGTCACCAGTTCATCACAGAGACACGAACTCCGTCTTGAGGTCAGTTTGGATTCATCAAACACCCTAAACTTAAAACGTCAGAAAAAACTGAAACCCCTCCAGATAAGGCGAGACCTGTTTGGTTAACAAGAGATTTTTCTTTACTGTAAAATGACAGCATGTACCTACCACACCACTTAAAGCAACATTCCGCAAGTTTTACACCTTAAAATGATGCTTTTTTGTAAAGTTTTTGCATCATAGTATTATCTATTATGTTCATTTTCATACCTGTGATAGTGTTGGGGGGTCCCACGTCTGTTTACTGCGCTATACAGTTTTTGTGCATCGGGTAGCGACGGAAGTACTCACTGGGTGTTGTTTTACGGCAGAATATGGCAAGCCAAAGGGATAAAAAAGCGCGCGTTCTAAAAGCGCGTTATGTCCGCCAAAGGGGGCAAAAACTCGTGTGTTCTAAAAGCGAGCATTAATGTCGTTCAAGACGCGCGTTTTGGCGGACATAATGCGAGTTTAGAACGCGCATTTTTTTTATCCCTTTGGCTTGCCATAATTGTATAATGTAGACCCGCTGTAGCAGCGGCAGATTCACCAAAGAAAGCTAGAAATCCCTTATCAGAGGAATCTAGGAAAAGAAAAGAACGTGATAGAGCAAGAGCAAAGACCAGAGTTATTATTGGGCCGTCTTTTCCTCGCTGGCAGTGTGTTGGGCAAGTTACTTCAAAAATGTAATGCATTATTTATTACTAGTTACTCACATTTTAAAGTAATTCGTTACATCATAATATTACTAATTTTAAAATGTAAGGCATTACATTGCTTTTGCATTACTTTAAGTTACTTTCACTAAAATAATATGGATTTGGGAATCTAAATGTAGCTCATCACACATCCAGTGGAAGGTGATGTGGTATCAAACTGGGTTAGGGGTTGTGGTTAAAACAGTCAGATATAATAACAGTTCTTTAGGTGGAGCACACAAAGTGCATTTGACTACAATGTTCTTCATATCTTTATTCTTCACAAACTTAAAGTAATGGGCGTATGCCCATCTGGAGAATGTTCTATCTAACGTTAGATCAGCTGCAGGTTCACTCATCTCTGCTCTGTCTGACTACAGGAAGTGAAACATTTTGCGCCAGGCATGAGTAAAAGAGAAAGTGCCAGAGAGCGGACATGAACGATCGCGTGTTAAATGTTGTTTTTTTTTTTTTTGGTGGCGTGACTTTAAGAATGTTACTGTGGTCGCGGTGCGCGCAGCTGGAGCGCATTCCGATCAGCGTCTCTACTCTCTGCTCAATAGAAGTCATATCGAAACTGGACCTTTATTCAGGCTCCCTGTAATTAGAACCCTGAAGAAAACTCACTAATTTATTCCTGGTTAAAAATGCGTTGTAATGCACGCGTTACTGACATTGTACCGAGTAATTTACAGATTTTTTTTCTGTAATGCCTTACAGTAATTAATTACTTTTGTAACTCGTTACTCCCAACACTGCTTGCTGGAGAGCTCTTTTAGAAAGAACAGCATGAACTACGGACTCTGACCTAGCCGTGCTGCTAATGGCTAGGTAAGTAATAAATGATTATTGTGTTTGGTCGGGCATAAAGTTGTTATACAGTCCTGATAAAACTATTTATTCAATGTGTGGAGGTGGAAAAGTTTGTTTTCGTTGTTTTGCCTGACATTAGGAATGTAAACATGCCTCTTATGCCCGAGAGAGAGATTTAATGTTACGACAGTGACGTTACGCAGCAAGCCTCTAGAGGGCGATGAAGACCATATAACTGCAATCTTGCAGAATGCTGCTTTAATATCCGTGTTTTCATTAAACTGCATTTGTATTTTATGATTGTGAGGCTCAGTTGCTGAGGATGTGGCCTTTGTGGAAGACTCCTGCATGGGTGAAAATATTGTAAAGTTGTATTTGTGATAGAACAGCACAAAACGGATTTTACATCATTAGTCTGTGAAACAATAAAATGAACACATGCTGGTGTTAAGCAGGTCTTTCTCCATGCAGAGAATTTATTCAGCCTTTATTCTTTACAAATATGTTTCTGTTGTACTGTACAGCCTGCAGGTTTCTGTTCTGGCTAAAATAAAGAATTCATTTTAGTTTAACCCTGCAATTCTTCCCTTTTGTACCTCTAGATCTATAAGATGAAACGAAGCAGAAAAAGTAAGAAAAACGTAGTTAGATTAGAAACAAAACAATAAAAAATAAATAAAGACATAGCCTACCAATCCAGTCATGATTTAAAGGTATTGCGGACATTCTTTACTTCCAGGTGGATCATCTAAACCTTTGGTCCGCATAAATGTCAATCATTCTGGTGAAGCTAACGTAAGGCTGTGCTCATGGGTTAGTTTTCACTTCCTGTGCATGCGCACGATGGCGTGCGCTGAAAGAGAAGGTTGGGCTCCCCACAGACACCGCTGTCACCGGTTTTCTGCTCTACAGGTAAGCTAAAGTTCGGCATGCTATTTGGAGAAATGCATTTCAGATTACTGCTAGAAGAAGTTATGACTGTATTCTTTGTTTTCCAGTGTTGCGCATGTGCATTTTTCAAAATGTGGAAAGAGCGGTTCTTTCCTGAAATTCAGAAACATTGTATGCATTACCTTTAAGTTCCTGGACTGTTTTCATGCCTCTCTGCATTCAACCCCTAAACCACCATGGTATTAACTCCAAGCAGCCACAGCTCTACCAGGTCGTCCATAGCCCTCATGCAGCCCAAAAGCCTCATGTTGACCACAGCCAGTTCACGTCATATCAAGTCAAGCAAAGTCAAATCAAACTCATGTCTAATCAAGTCAAGTCATTTAAGCCAGATCAAGTCAGTCTAAAGACAAGTCACACCACACCAATCGTTTTCTTAATTATTCCTGTTTAAAGGTACGCTAAGTAACTTTAATTTAATTTTATTGAGCCAGTAGATGCTAAAATTACTCTTTACAGGGTGAATGAATGGTCTCTCAGCCCCTTCCGCTCGTTGTGGGCAGAATACCGCCTTTGCAACTTGAGCCTCTCTGGACCAGTGACCTGAAGTCTCACAAAGTCACGTATCTTGTGAGAAGCATTAAGAAAGGATGGATAAGAAACTACGGCAACTTTTTGTTTTACTCTAATAATGGATAAAGAAGGCTAGAGGCTAAAGTTGAGCTAACAATGCTACTGTATATGACTCGTCTATGCTCATCATCTAGAATCTTCTGGTGCAGTCATGAAACTCACGGAATGGTAGTGAGAAACTGTCTCCCGTGTTTTGAAAAGGGGTTGCAGTAACTAAATTTGACCACAGGATGTCATTCTTACTTCATTCTTACATAATGTACCTTTAAAGAGCAAATTGCAGGTTACTTTTTTTTCTAATTCATATAAAATGCTGTCCAAAAAGTATTATTTTAAACATTTATTGTAGATATTTCATTTAAAAATACATAACAGCACAGATTTTTGAGTAAAAAGTATCCTTTTTCAGCAAAGCTTCTAAAAATGCTCTTTTTTCTGAATCTTAGCCTCTGACGTAATTTAAGGGAGTTCTAAGCTAGCTTGCCTGCAGCTCAGTGTGAAGCGTTTTAGGGTAGAGAGGTCTTGTTATTGAGTCAGTGTGTGTGTTCACTAGTTTATGATTGTGTTCATTTTGATAAACTATTGTTTGTGAAGGCTGTAAAAACTGCAGCCTGAGCAGATATCAAGTCCACAAGTTTCTAAATAAGTAAAACAAGCCTCTTATCTCCGTGTCTGGGGGCGTTTTGCGCAGCTGGAAAGACGGGATTCTGGAAACCAAATCGGTGTCGGAACCAACTCATGGAGGTCCGCGATGGCGTCCAGAGACCCGCAGCGAGGTTAAAAAAATTAAATGTGGATGTTTAGAACTCAGATCACCGTCAGAACCATGTCAGAACCGCCACGCCGACCACCAGAAGATGCGCCGCTCAGCGGGCCAGTTGAGATGGTTTCTGGGTTAGAACCAGATCAGAACCGCCGCGCAGACCTCCAGGAGAGGATGTGCTGCTCTTAAAAATACCAGCGAGCCAGTCGAGCTGTTTTTGGGTCGGATCCAGCTCACAGCAGCACGCAGAAACTCCAGAACCGGATCACAGGTGCGCTCCCTCCCTCTCTCTCTCTCTCTAAAGTGCTAAACTGCGCTACGTGAACGGATATTAACGAGTATGAGACCGCTGCCAAACTCTCATTAGTTCATTATTGTCAAGTATTAATGTTATATTAACTGACCAATACTATTTTAATTGTCTGCTACATGATAGTAATCTGTACAACATTGTGATGTTAGCACACGAGTTTAAGCTAACATCGTTAACTCACCAAGACATCTGCTGCCCCCCCTCTGGCTTGGCTCTGCTCTCTGAGACGTGCACCAGACTCATGACTTTATGGTTTTGGTCCACCATAAGTATAATTATAAATGTTTAAAGTTTCCTCTGTGTCAGAGCCACATTAGAATCCATATTTGTCTCTGAATTAAGCTAACAGGACTCCCTTGATTTGGCAGAAAAAAAAAAATTTTCTCACAAAAATGACTCTAAAAGACTAAATAATTTATGTATGTGTAAAAAAAATTAAAACGAGTTTCTGTTTCTCTAAACATTGGGTCATGGGAGTCTCTAACTTGCAATTTGCTCTTTAAATGCAAAAAAAAATAAATTCAAGATCAACGAAGAGCATTCACAAGCAACAACTACTTTTTAAAACATCCCTTTTAAACTAGACTGGTGACTTAATGGCATCAGTTTGCAGGAATAACAAGAAAGACCCAGTGAAGTGTGAAACCATCTCCCCGCACACGCATTAACTTTAATAACTTTTATTGCACATAAGGTGTGTGGTCTACAGGCCTGTTTTAGTTTTTTAAATAAAAATAAAATAATGTGAAATTGAGAATTGGTATTGGTTGATACGTAATCAACTCAGATTAATATCTGGAACTAAACATTTTAATCTGGACAACTCTAGTTTGCAAACAGCAAAAATCTTGCAGGCTGATTCTGATAAACGTCACATTCAGAGCTGTTAGCATATTTCAGAAGCCACTTTAGCTAATTCATTATCACAAGTCTTTAAGTCTTTTTTACTTGTACATCTTGTCAGTGATTTCTTTTAGTGGGGGAAAAGTGGATGTCAAGATGAAACTCAGAATACATAATGACTTCATTAGTGGTCCTTCTCTGTGATTAATTGGAGTGCTGTGTCACCCAGTGTGACAGAGAAGCTCACAGCCAGACAGCACTGTGACAGGAGACGAGCACCATGCCGATGACTCTGGAGAAGACCCCCCCCCCCCCCACACACACACACACTTTCTTATTTTAGCCCCCCCAAAAAAATGATTGAGAACAACCAAAAAATGTCTACAGTCCAGTCAGGCTCAGGGAAAGCAGGAACAGGTTATCGGTGATGGGCTGATCACAATGCCACAGTACACAGCTTTGCTTAACAATCTCCACCACATTTCCTTCTTCTCCCAGCAGCTACCCTGGCACAAACCCAGCTGAGTGATCACCCTAAAGACACTGGCATCTCTTGAAGTAAACAGCAGAGGATATACATCTGAGTCTCAGAGACTCTGAGTTCAAGGGGCAGGAGATCTGAAAAAAATCCACTGTTTTATGGCTCGCCATCTCAAAGAATTCAACTCCAAGGAGTAGGAGGAAAAAACAGCCACATCCACAGTGTAGAAGAGAGAGAAGAAGAGATGAAGTAGGGATGAGTAAATCCCAACGTGCAGGAGACGAACAGAATAAAGTCAGATAAGAGTTTCAGTGGTGAAAATAAGCTACCAGGGCAGACAAGCGGCTGGTTTTGATCTGGTAACTGCTTCCCTCCAGGAAATCCACTCTGGCCTTTGATGGGTTCATCTGACTGATGACTTTGAACATGGCGTCTGGAGTCAGTGAACGCATCATGGTCCTGCAGCAGAACTGGGTCTGACAAAAAGATTAGACCTCTTTACAGTTGAAATTCAAATGGAATCAATTGTATTGATACAACCGCTCTGCTGGGTCAACATCAAATAGGAAAAGACACTTCTTAACTCAAAGGGATCTGAGACCAGGACTCTGTGTTAAACCCAGCTTTACTATATTAAAGCACACCTATCTTTGAGGAAATCCTTTGGAAAATATTAGATTCAGGCTACCGCTTCAGCAGGTAATGTTCCCTTACCTCAGACGCTACATTTAGGACATTTTTTAGGGCTGCATTGTGGCACAGCTGGCAACACTGCTACAGCGAGAAGGTCATAGGTTTGAATCCTTTCTGCATGGAGTTAGCATGTTCTCCTCATGCATGTGTGTTTCTCGCGCTACTCAGGCTTCACGGCATGCGCATGTCTCCTTGTCATGGGGCTGGCTGAAAGGACAGTTTTCCAGACCATTTTCCAGGAACCAATGGAATACCTGCGCTGGGGTAGGTACTCGGAAGAGCTCTTGTCGTAATTTGGCGCTATTTCAATAAACTGAATTGAAGTGAATTGTCTCACAGGGGCTCTATAAAAAAACTGCTTCTTATGGACATTCAACGATTGAATGCTAGGAAGGATAGGAAGCTATGCTTCAGACGGCAGGTTTTTGGAGTCTTATTTCATGATATTGGAATACTGTACTTGAACTTGATTTGAACACAAAAGTTCATAAATTGTTTGAGAACGAGAGATGTGGCGTGGTGCCACCGGCCCGGCCTGACAGCACTGAACCCGGCGTGGTTCCACCGGCCGGGCCCAACAACACCGAACCTGGCGTGGTTTCAGTGGCCCAGCCTGGTAACACTGAACCCGGCGTGGCTCCACCTGTCTGGCTTGACAGCACCGAGCCCAGCGTGGTTCTACAGGTCCGGCCCAGCAACACCAAACCTGGCGTGGTTCTACAGGTCCCGGCCCGGCAACATTGAACCCGGCATGGTTGCAGTGGCCTGGCCCAGCAACACCAAACTCGGTGTGGTTTCACCTGCCCAGCCTGACAGCACCGAACCCGGTGTGGTTCTACAGGTCCAGCCCGGCAACATTGAACTCGGCGTGGTTCCACCAGACCCGGCCGAGCAACACCGAACCGAGTGGCAGGGATGCCAGGAGGAAGAGCTGCGGGAAGGGGCAAAGACATGGCTGCAGACGATCTGGAGGAGATCAAACGATCACTGAACTTTATGTCAGGTGAGCTGTCAAAAGTAACATCGCAGCAGGATCGGTTATTGAGACTGGTGGAGGAGGTGAAAGAATGCCACATCTTACATCGTAAAGCAGCTCTCCTGGTCCTCCAACTCCATTAAATTACTCCATTAGACAGAATAAAACCTTTAATGTTATCAGTGTCCACAGACACTGTTTGGCTCTGATCAGTGACATCACTCACTGCAGAAGCAGTGGCGATATGCTGACGTATGAGCAAAGTCCTGAAAGGGCTAAATTTGTATGAAGACACAACAACTGAGAGGACCGCGTCATCGTATCTCTCAGGTAATTTCCCCTCCCAGACATTTCCCAGAGCTCCTATACCAGAAACATGGTTATTGTTTCTAAATGTGATTGTCTGTGTGTCCCTGTGATGGACTGATGACCTGTCCAGGGTGTCCCCAGTCTCTCGCCAGGTGACTGCTGGAATTAAGCACCAACTACTCGCCACCCTACTCAGGAATAAGAAGTACAGATAATGGATGGATGGGAGGACTTAAGGGCATTTTTAATGCACAATCACACCTTATTTACATCTCAGCCTTAATGGTTCTGAGAGGGAGGAGCTGTTGTCTTCCATTAGCATGCACTCATGTGAACCCAAAGATCATTAAGGGCAGCGCAATAGATCGTCTCAGGAATTCAGCAACTAGAACATCACTATGCATTCCACACACATAGATATGCAGGAAAACAAACTCCCCTCTGTCTGTTGATGGCAGCAACACCTTCCATATGCTGCAGCAGCAGGTCGTATTCCCCAACACAGATCACTGTTTTTTTGTTTTTTATAAAATGTTCTCTCTCTTTTCTGCTCTTTCTATGTTGTCTTTCATCAGCATGCCAAGTGCTCTGTGGTGCTCTCTTGCCTCCGTTTGCTCAAACCTGTGTGAAGTGAGGGACACGTGTTTCTCTTCCAGTGGTAGCGCTAAGATATTTACGAGTGCCACTTTATTTGTTGGTCACAGCTAGAAGGAAATGTCAACGATGTTTACACCTAAAATTGACATTTTTCGCATATGAATATGTGACATGAGTTGGTGGGTGTCTCTGACATACTTACTTGACCACATATGACACAAATATGCTGTCATTTTATAGTCAAGGTTCAACAGTCGATGGATGCAATGTTCAGACCTGCTTCACACATCATGAAGACCTTGACACAACGGTGCAACAACCACATTATGGTCTCTGCCAGATCTTGATGAGGTCTTAAGAGCATTTTAATGAATGCAGTAGGCTTCCCATTTGTGTAATTAAGTGTGATTGGTCTATAATGGTTTTGAACACTTGTGGGGTGAGGTTCTCGGGTTTATTATGGTGGGAGGAGCATGTTGGGGTCCTGATGGAGGAATGGAAAATCCATTAGATCCAGTTGTGTTGGAATGTGAATCCTCTTCCCTCCTACCACCCCTCCATGACTATATATTCATACATAAAGTACATTTTATTTTTTGTGGATATAAGTTCTGGAGAAGAGGGGACGAGATCTAATTAATTACCAAAAAAAAAACTTTAGTGCGTAACGGCTTCTGTAAAAGAAGAAACAGTGGTACACCTGTATCAGAAAGGATCACTCCCTCACTTGCATCATATCGTATTTTTCAAATATCCAATGAATGACAAAAGCACACCGAAAGCCCTGAAATTCAGTTATGGCTTTTAGTTTTTATGTGGCACCCTAAGGTTATCAGTGGTGTCCATCTGGCCAACTCTTACCAAAATATACACTAAACGCTCTAAAAGCACCTCTGAGCAGCTGGGTCCTGATCAAGTGAGAAAGGGTCTTACTTTATGGATTCAGAGACAAAATGATGGTCCACGGTATATGAGATGGTGTTTGTCTCTAAGGCATCAGGACCACCTTTCCCTTTTTTTAAGCAATTACTGAAAAATAAGCAGCCTCTAATTTACCAATGGTTTGACTAATTCTGAAAACACTAAAAACAAATGAACTATAAAATGCTGCATCAGATGGTCTCAGGTCTTGGCATGCTCCCTACCAGTTTGCAAATGTATTTGGGCTTCTTGAAATCAATGACCCAGAGGTCATCTACGGGGTTTTCGCCCTTTATTTTGGT
>SSNS01000398.1:418076-430089 GCA_006937985.1 Aphyosemion australe | reverse complement strand
AGACAGCAGAACACTTCCTTTGTTGGTACAAAGCATTGCTCTGTCCTGTTTGTGTGAACAGTTTCTCCTTTCCCACAATCCATCAGTTGTGGTTTACTTTTCATTGCCAGAAAAATGTTTTGCAGCATGAGAGCTGAGAACAGTGTAGATACGTCTCCTGCTGAATACCTGAGAGAAAGCCCTGATATAGACCAATAACACAAATTTTAAACTAATTTACACATTTTTGAGCTTTTATTGTGAAACTACAACATTTTTCTCAGTGTACTAACATAGTTATTACTCATTCTCTGTCATCATTTAATTATCTTGGGGATATTTTCAGGGATTTCCATAAATGTTTTAGCCTGACAAGCCGTGCTATATATGTGAATATATAATCTGGTCATGACCCACAAGCCCTTTTTATTAGACGCACCGTGCCGGCAAATCAGTGTAATATTGTCACAATGGTGTGTCTTATGAATGCATCATGGCGGCGAGGCGATGCGGGAATTTTGCGGCTTTCGTGCCACCACGCTCGATAGCCAATTGGCAGTGTTGTTTTATAGAAGAGGCTACAGACAGATCTCAGTCGTGGGCGGAATTTATGGTTGTCTTTCAAACTGTCTCCACATGCTATTGGACAACAAACAACGTTACCTTCTCACCGCTACGGATATCAGTCAATGGGGCAGTCCTCCACACACTGTTGAAGAAGATGCAAATACATCCTTTTTCTAAATAACGGACTTAAGTACCTCTATCTGCTCTTGACTCAAACAAAGCACAAGTCTAAATAGTCCAGAGTTGATGCCAAAACTTTGCCATCTGTGTTGTTTCGCTCCATTGCAGTAACATCCCACCCACCCAACTGATAGAGCGCTGTGATTGGCAGGACAGAAAACTGGTCGGCCAATGGTAGACTTGCTGATGCTCTAATGGAGCGTGGCTAAACCGACCCGTCTAGATCAGGGGTTCCCAAAATGTTTAGATATATGCTGATGTTAAGTTGGTTTAGTAGAAGACAACATTTTACACACACTCATGGTTTAGTGTCTTATAATTTAGTGCTTTTAAAGATTGATTTGAACGGTTGGTTTTTCATGTTGGAATAATTATATAATGAATTATAATTACAAAAGCTCAGTTGATCTTCATTCCAACCCTCACCTATGCTTTGGGCAATAACGTGGAAGAGAAACAGCCATAATGACTTTCATTTATAGAGATGCAGTGAGATGCTCAGATATGTGGGGGGTAGAGACTCAGAGTGGAGCCATGACGGGAGGACCCAGCATTTGTATAGGATGACCTCTTGGCACCTCCTGGGGAATGTGTTTTGAACATGTCATGCCAGTAGGAGGCCTGTGGGTCACAGGACACGCTGGATGAATTATATTTTAGGAGCAGGTGAGGTTTGCTGGGGAGAGGGCAGTCTGGGTTTTGTTGCATTAGCTGCTGCCCCAGCAACCTGGACCTGGAGAAGCAGTTGATGACAATATGAGTGTGGGTATGGGTTTCTGGGCAAGGAGCAGCTTTTCTATTGGATGGAGGATTTGGGAAGGCCATTGCAGAAGCTTCATGTTAGCCTGCTTTCTAGCCTGATGTGTGTTTGAGATCAGCTGATGATTATGGAAGAAATTGAAGAATTCAAAGTTAGTCTTCCTTTTTTTGTTATTCCAGGAATTTTGTGCACCAGGAACACAGAATGATGCTTCCACTTTCCATTCCTAACAGTTGGTCCAGTGATCTCAGGTTTGAAGGCCTCACAAGGGACTCCTAACCCATCTCTGTCTCGTCTGACCTCAAAACCTTTCCACCAAAAGGCATCGTCCCTTTGGGCAGCTGCACTTTTGTCGAGTCACCGTGGACTTGGTGGCTCTTGGGTTTTTCATGAATATCCTAAATGATTCTTTCATTTCAGGGTCGGACATCCAATAAATCTTTTTTATTCTGCTGGCAAAGAGAAACCACCAGCTGCTATCACTCGTGATGAAGAAGTTAATCAGCCTTGGCCTGGTTTATATATTTGAACCTGTGTGTAATTTTGATCCCATTTGGAAGTGAGAAATTCTACAAATCCAAATTTATGTACCCAAAATCATTAAAGTAACATGTTGAAGATGATTCATTCCTCTCTGGAAAAAGAAAGGTTAAAATTTGTGTAACATTGATGCCCATGATGAGTATAAGTAAACTTCTAGTATGTACTTGGTTTTCACTTGTTAAACTGGAGTTCTGGTCATTTTTAAGACATTTGCAAGTCTGTGAATTATCTAAAACATTTTATTTTACTATTCAGTGTAAAGTCTTGCAGCCCAACTCATACATTCAGAAGCACAGTTGCATGAAAACTCACCGCTTGGCACATCAAGTACTAGAAAAATGTGTCTCACATAAATAAATCCAGGCATGTTGCTTAGGGAATGCAAATGTCCCTTTTGTCAGATCCTGACAGCAAGTTTACAATTTTAACATCTCCCGGAGAGGTAACACATTTATGTTATCTTTTGACAGATGGCTCATGAGACAAACAGGAAATGTTTTCATTCCTGTTCTCCTGATTCATATTAAACAGCGAGCTGAAATCTGACGCAATGAATAAACATGGAGGAGGTCTGAACACGCTTTAAGGGGTCACGGCCATTGTTGGTACAAGCAAGATGTTTTTGATGCTTGCAAATGTTTCTATATGTTAATTAAATAAGGGTTTCTGCAAATTTCAAGATTGCACTGCTGTAATAATAACCTGATTATTGAGAGCTTAAATTACATAATATTGAAACACTTCAGACTAAAGAAGAAACATTTAAATCCTAATTTGTTTTTAAATTGCCCTAATAATACATTTCAATCCAATTGCATCCAATTTGATTGCATTATCGCATGTTTTTTACTCTGCAGCATTATCATCATCATTATTATTGTTATAGTCCCTCATTCTGCTGGAGACACACACCCTGGCAGATGCACCTGGTCGTCACAGACAAGTACCTGCTCTGCATCTGCTCTCAGCTCACTGGCATACAATCAATGCAGATCTGCAGACGTGAGCAGAAACTGCAGAGGACGTGCACACACACATACACATCACTGGTGTGTGTGTGTGTGTGTGTAATCACACATTTGCTGCAATATCTTTAAAAAAGAGAGGATTCCCATTGAGACAGAGTTCACAGCTTCTGACAGAGTGTTTGTGATGTCTCTGAAGAGCTGAAAGTGTTAGAGAGTAAATCATTGCTATTCATGACTCATTTCAAAACACTTATTATAGTATGATCAGTCATTTGGAAGGAGGTTATGCATTTAAGAGAATTTTTAGCTTTTCCCTGTGGCTCATTGATAAAGGACTTGGCAATTTTCCTTGTATAATTAGGTTTTTATATGCTTCTCCAGGTCAAACAGAAAGGGTAGAAGGAGTGCTCACATAGTGGACATTCTAATAATCGTGTTAGCTTTGGGAAATACTTTTTTTTCAATTACATAAACATTCTCAGAAAAATATTAACAGCAAAACTCATTTGGGATCTTTGACAACTTTTGGCATTGCTAAACAGAGAAAATCAAAACAAGAGGATTTACTTACAATCTGTGAACACTGAGTGTTGGACAGGAGGTTCTTTACTGGGCAGGGAATTTCCACAAACACACACGGAACCCAAGATGGTGTGTGTACCTGTTGAGAGACACAAGTAAAAGAAAGACATCTTTAAAGCTGTGGGACATCAGTTTAATCAATACATTTGCAGTGGTCTCTGGTAGGAACGCATGTCATACGGGTGGGTCAGAAGCACCAGAAGTCTGCTGCACCAGAGCGGCAGAACATGACAGGATCTGGAGTCTTACTTCCTGATATGTGGACATCTCTCCTCTGATTGGCTAACAGCAACACGACTCTACCACTGACTCTGTTTGCTCTGCAACGTTGATGTTTTATCTCCACTAATAACACAAGCCTGGAGGA
The DNA here is from genome assembly GCA_006937985.1 of Aphyosemion australe. Classification (NCBI taxonomy): domain Eukaryota; kingdom Metazoa; phylum Chordata; class Actinopteri; order Cyprinodontiformes; family Nothobranchiidae; genus Aphyosemion; species Aphyosemion australe. The sequence goes on along the minus strand of SSNS01000398.1, from coordinate 426,143 downwards.
GCTCTGCTGTGTGGTGGAGTTGCTAATGCTAACGGTTAGCTTCTACTAACCAACAACAGCCTTCCCCGTCGTGAGTCAAGATGGGTGAGTCCATGATTTTAAGTGACAGTGTGACGTAGATCTGTCAGGCTTTCCTGAACCGAGAGTTTTTCCATCTATTTTCTATCAGAAGCTAATGCAGGAGATAGGTGGAGGAGACTTTTCATGTTCAGCCTGCATGGAAAACCCAAAGTGACCCATTATAATCAGAAATAATCATTTAAAATGTGTTTTCAGTGTTCCACATGTTTTAGAAAGAGTCAGAAGCTCACTGGGTAGCCATAAAGACAGCGTCAGTGAAAGAGTTTTCAAAATGTCTCAAAATGTTTTCCGGCTTCTCAAATATCCTCACTCAGGTGTTTATGCCACTAATGTTAATGTTTCCTACTTTTCTCAGTTGCGTTTATGTGACTGCCATCATGTCTATAACTTATGGGTCAACATTACTGGGATACATCTTAGATGAAACCATTGAACTGATATTTGAAATAAAAACATTCACAGATGATTGTTCATCAAAACAGATGTTTATTTTGTTTGTATGTTTCGGCAGATCTGTAGGTGAATCTGTAAAGCAAGGAACAAAAAATAATTAGTTTTACTCAGTATAACTGAATGACTGTGAAGAATGCACTACTTATTAAAGATTCATTAGACAAACATTTACCTATCGGATGTGTACTTACCTCTTCCTGTTTCCTTCTCCCAGCAGGTGCGCACAGACAAAACATTCCCCAGGGGTATGCCCACTCTTTATTGGTTCTGAGCGGTAGAAACCAAGTGAGGAAATAGGAAGAGGAGAGCTGTGTGGTTGGAATATCTGCAGCCATCTGTTCTTTTTTATTGTTGCTTCTGGAGAAATGCTTCCATGACCACCTAACCAAGCTAACATTAGCTCAGAAACTGCATGTGGATGTGAGAAAACTTTTGGACAGGTTGATGACCAACTTTAAGGTAAATTGAGGGTAGGTTGTTAACAAATTGAGACATAATCAACACACTTTGTACAAAATGTTTGATGATTCAAGAGCTGACAGGAAGAAACCATCCTTATGATAAGTCGTAGTATGTGATTAGAGGAGAGCAGCTGTAAAAGTTTATTTCTAGTGAAGGAGGGGTCAGCAGCAATCTTTCTGACCTAAATACTGGACCCACCAGAATTAGAAGCAAATTCACCAGACGACGCAGTCACCTGGAGGTAACCCACGACCATCGGTTCGTATCCGGGCCCGCTACAGCTCGGTACCTCAGAGGCCTCCTCTCTGACACTCGTTAGCATCGACCTCTATGACCCTTGAGTCACCGGGAGCTTCCGCACACAAGGTGAAGTAGCCCTGCACGCTGGTGTCAAATGGTCTTTATTCATTTGATAACTTATTAAACCATCCAAATTTGATTTAACCCAGACATCATAGGATCTAGGACACTTAATGCTGATTAGGGAACCTCATCTAGCTTGCACTACATCACCTCATTAATTGTCTCAGTATCTTGTTTATAACCATCATTCATAGTAATTGTCCTGTGTCATCATTGATTGAGAAATATAGTATTAAATTTATTTTTATAAATATTTTCTTGACTCTGAATTATTCTGAAGTGTGCGGATTACTTACAGGTAAAATAACCTAAAGAAATGTTAAATTAACATTTAAAGATCATTAAGATTAATAATTCATATTTATATGGAATATTACATCTTCATTGATCCCTCTTTAAATATGTGGCACCAGCCCACGCTACATGGTTCCATATTACAAAGTCGCCAATATTTTTCAACAACTGGGCATCATTTAATTCATTTTCAACAACATTTCGATGAATATTTCCAGAGATTAATGGTAAAAACTACACATGGTCACTTTAATTTTCAAAAACAAAATGTCAACTTTTTTTATAGAGTAAAAAAGACAGCTTAATTACTTATAACCATAAATTACAGTTATGGTGACCTTCATGTACAAACATGACTCGTGTTACTCTGATCAACACCTTCAGCAGGTAAATTGTTTTAATAAGGTTTTATAAAAAACATGTTAAGTACCTTTATTCTCCAGAGTTAAGAGGTTTGTTAACCCTCTATAATAAACATCTGAGTTTCTTTTCCTTTTCCTCTTATAAACTACTGCTGTTGAAGATTCCATTCATCTTTTGTATAAAGTAAGTCTGGCAACCGCAGTCCTTGATTTCATGCTTTAACTTTATTTACGTCCTGGTGTGCAGACATGATTTAAAGCAGCATTCTGCAGTTATATGGTCTCTGTCGCCCTCTAGAGGCTTGCTGCGTAACGTCACTGTCGTAACATTAAATCTCTCTCTCTGGGGCATAAGAGGCATGTTTACGTTCCTAATGTCAGGCAAAACAACAAAAACAAACTTTTCCACCTCCACACATTGAATAAATAGTTTTATCAGGACTTTATAACAAATTTATGCCCGACCAAACACAATAACCCTGGTGAAATAATTTATTACTCACCTAGCCATTAGCAGCACGGCTAGGTCAGAGTCCGTAGTTCATGCTGTTCTTTCTAAAAGAGCTCTCCAGCGAGGAAAAGACGGCCCAATAATAACTCTGGTCTTTGCTCTTGCTCTATCACGTTCTCCTTTTCTTTTCCTAGATTCCTCTGATAAGGGATTTCTAGCTTTCTTTGGTGAATCTGCCGCTGCTACAGCGAGTCTACGTTATACAATTATGGCAAGCCAAAGGGATAAAAAAATGCGCGTTCTAAACTCGCATTATGCGTTCAAGACGCGCGTTTTGGCGGACATAATGCTCGCTTTTAGAACACGTGAGTTTTTGCCCCCTTTGGCGGACATAACGCGCCTTTAGAACGCACACTTTTTTAACCCTTTGGCTTGCCATATTCTGCCGTAAAACGACACCCAGTCAGTACTTCCGTCGCTACCCGATGCACAAAAACTGTATAGCGCAGTAAACAGACGTGGAACCCCCAACACTATCACAGGTATGAAAATAAACATAATAGATAATACTATGACGCAAAAACTTTACAAAAAAGCATAATTTTAAGGTGTAAAAGTTGCAGAATGTTGCTTTAAGCTACAATGTTTCTAAAACTTGGATTTGCGTCAAACACGAATGCTATCAGTCCTGAGACATAAATTCCTTTGCATGAGTCTAATTGTACTCATCTGTATTAATAGTTTATGATGTCTGACATTTTAGTCTTTTACATGTTTCTCATTCTCAGGTCTTGCATTAAAAGGGCATTTTAAGGACGTTTTATCCACTGTGAATACAACTTTCAATTTAAATAAAAAAGATTAAAAATAACAAGTAATCTTCTATAAAATGAAAACCTATTTACATGTGTAGGTGGGAAAACAGCAGCTAGGCCTGTTGTTGCTCATATAATAGTTGTTCAAGTGCTACATATATACTTTGATCCCCTGCCGTCACCATGCATTACGCTGTTGCAGCAGTAGAAAGGGGAAACTAACATTTTTCTCAAGTCTCTTGCATAATGATGTATTTTAAAACTACTGAAAATCAGAACAAAAGGCCCCTAAGCTGGATCAAATGATATATAAAAATCCCAGGTATTTAAACTTTAATGTGAGTGACTGATTCAGATAGACTTGTGTAATAAATTAATAAACAGTTTTCTGTAGAGCTGTCTAATATCTTTATACCTCAGTGTGGGTCAAATTAAATCAGGTCATGTTTGTGTTCTTTTCTGTTTGTTTACATGTTTTTCAGACTGACGTCTGATGGATGATCAAAACAGAGAAGATGCATAACACACACACACACACACACACACACACACACGCACACACACACACACACACACACGAGGTGACACAGATTGTTTGACAGCGGCAGCCAACAGATGAACTAGTAATTACCAATGTAAACACATAAATATTTAGAATGATACCGAATATTAATATGCACAAGATTAATAAATGCAAAAGCAAATAAGAAAATAACAAATACAAAGAAACAAACTGTTTTTTCTGGCAGATGGGTAGAAGGCTTAGTCTAGATACTTTGGAGATTTCAACAGGAGTTTGTCACAAAAACACAATTTGTTCCATTCTATTTGTGTTAATCTGTTTAAAAATAGAAAACTGACACAGTTTGCAACATAAAATGGTGTTTTACTCAAGCTAATGATTCCTAAAGGGCTTGTAGCTGAAGATGTAACAATCAAATGAAGGATGGTGCACCTCTCAGGCCCAGTCCTGATGGACTATTTCCCACCTCTTTTATTTTATTAACATGACTTTTAGACATTTGTAGTTTACTGTAGATCTTTGTTTAGACACGGATGTTTAAATTATTTTGTCCACCACATCTGTGACAAACCAACAATATAATGCCTTGGTCAGGTATAAAAACAGAAAATGAATCAAGTAGCAGCCAAATACCCTAAAACTATGAAAGACCTTCAGAAATCTGAATAATTTTTGATTAAGGCCGTTTACAATGATATTAAAGTCTAGTAGCATGGGTGCAAACTGTTAATTTCTAGTGATTTAGAACATTTACACAGTATCATATACATCCTGAGCAACAGGTTGTAGGACCCAAAATGCAGTTAATCCAGGAGCAGCCAGGTAAGGTGAAACAATGAAACTTTATTAAATCCATGGTCTGGAGCAGGAGCAGGCAGCCAAAACCCACGAGGAGCAAACACAAGAAACCAACAGTGAACACTGGAAAGGGCTGTGTTTAAATACACTGAGGAGGTAGACGGAGACAAGCAACAGGTGTGATGAGTACTCATAATGGCTTACAGGTGTGACTAGCTAACTGAGGATGGGAGGCAATACAAAACACAAGAGGACTGAACTGAACCAGATAAATAATTATGGTGCGTTCCAGTTGTCCTCGGAACTCGGAATTTCCCACCAGGAAATGGCGTAACGAGCTTGTTTTGCGTTCCAGATTCCAACTCGGAAAAAAATGGAGGCCGCCAGTAAAGCTGCGCGTGTTGTTGCTCTGTATGAGTACAATGAACTAATAACAAAGTATTCTCTGCACCTAAAGTCCCTCAAGGAGGAATGCAGGAAACGCATAGATAGTGTCACACACAACAATCAGCAGTTGCCACATGAAACCAGAAAAAAACATTTAAAAAATCGAACATCAAAATAAAAACACCAGGAACAGTTAAAAAACCATCAGTTTCGGTGGCAATGCTGACGTTTTCAGCAACTATTGATAACAAGAATAAACAACAACTCGGTGCTGTTAAAGAGCAAAAAGAAAGAAAGCAGAACGTATAAAAGATGAAAACAAAAACTACAACAACACTGGGCGCAGCCATCTTTAAAATGGTGGTCTCAGGTCCTTTGAAACAAACGAGCTCGCAGCTCGGAATTCTGAGTTCATTACGCAATTTTTGGTAATTATCTCGGAAAAATGAGTTCCCAGGACAACTGGAACGCACTGTAAGATACAGAAACATAAGAACACTAAAACTAAATGCTGAAAGAAGACACTAAACAGGGAAAGGCTAAATAAGGATGACTAAGGACAAAAGTAAAACATGGGGCCGGACTAAGGGGAACCGGAACACAAAACATCACTAACTGAACTAGGAGGCTGGGGGAATAAACTAAACCATGAACGACAAATGAAGAATAAATGAACCTAAATAAGAAATATATGAAAAGGGAAAAATAATGAAGGACTGGACAGAGGAATGAATAAATCTTAGGGAACAGAAAACACATCTAAGAGAACACAGGGGTCAAAGGTCAGTGATACAAAAGGAAACTAACAAACAGGGACCTGAAAGCATAAAGGCTTAAGAAAGATAAGGTGAAAACTAAAGAGAAATAAAATAATGTTAGAGGGCTGATGGAATGAGAAATAAAGTAAAAAACCTGAATGATAACTTAGACCAGTGGTTCTCAAACTTTTTTCAGTGATGTACCCCCCGTGAAATATTTTTTCAGCCAATTACCCCCGAACCAGGACCAGCACAAAGCATTTTTGGTTGTAAACTTTGGAACTGATAAACATGTACAAAACTCAAACATTTGGAAAAAAATAACTATTTCGAACACTTTAAATGTTAATAATCCATAACTAAATGTATTGGAAATATTTATCATCACTAGTGATTCAAGTGTTCATTTTTGCATGCATGCTATTTTTAAAATATATGTATATTTTCTCACGTACCCCCTGAAGTGCCTTCACGTACCCCCAGGGGTACGCGTACCCCCGTTTGAGAAACAGTGACTTAGGGGACCAGGGAGATGGGAGATGGGAGGGACAGGGAGACGAGGACACCAGACACGACATATATGAGAGGTAATGGGCATCGTGTGTACTTGTGACCTCAGTGGGAGGGGTCAGAATAGTGTTTGGGAAAAAAAAGAGCAGAACTGGGTTCATGTTTATCTGTGTGATGTGTGTTTACGATTCCTTTGAGCAGGTTTTTAGGACTGATGATTGTCAAGATTTGTTAGCATTTGATAAAATGATAAATGACCCACACTTGTATAGTGCCTTTCAGAGTCAGAGGACTCCAAAGTGCTTTACACTACAGTGTATCATTCATCCATTCACTCACACATTCACACGCTGGTGGTGATGAGCTACAGTGTAGGCACAGCTGCCCTGGGGCGTACTGACAGAGGCGAGGCTGCCGAGCACAGGCGCCACCAGTCCCTCCAGCCACCACCAGCAGGCAAGGTGGGTTAAGTGTCTTGCCCAAGGACACAACGTCTATAACTGCTGGAGCCTGGGTTTGAACCTGCAACCCACTGATTACAGGGCGAACTCCTAACCTCTGAGTCACCTTCACCCCCATTTGGTTTGTTAGTCTGGTTGTCCCTCAGCTCCCAGTCATTACATTTGCTCACCTGTTCCTTTTCAGCGATCACCTTCCCACAGTTCAAATGTTCCCTGCTTCCCTCTCCAGTCTGATTTACCTGTCCTGTTTTTGTCCCTGGCTCTTGATCCTTTCCTCTTATTAAAATGTTTTTGTTGTTCTCCTGTCTGCCTCCTGCTGCTAGATTCACCTGCACCTTGGGTCTAACCTCTCCAAAACGGTCACTTATAAAACACTTTTAGTCATGCATGACCAATTAACCAAAGTGTTTCCTGATTAAATAAAGGTTATGAAATGGATAAAACTAACTTGAAACAGTGCTGTAGATCCTACAAATAGAATTTTTATGTAAAATTTTCCAAATAAAACTTGCAACAACTCAGATAATATTGATTTAATTTCAGTTTAGCTTAAATTCAACCTCTTGCATTAGATACCTTTGATGCCTCATGTGTATTGTAATCTCTGTCATGAAAGGCTAAACACCAATTTCTTCATTTTCAGGTTTGAATTCTTTGTTTTGAAGTTCATTCTGTCTGCAAGTTTCCCCCAAAACCGTGTTAATAATTATTTATAAATGTTTAAAAGAGAATCTGCATAAATAACTAACATGATCTTAGATCAGGAACTTCTGTGGAACTGAAGTGTTTTCTGAAACAAATCACTAAATTCATCTTAATAATAAAACTTTTCCAAGACTGACTGAATGTCTTGGCATCATTTTAGAACCATGCTCTGGGTTTAATTGACTTAAGAGCATGCAGTCCCACTTTCCAGTTCCCATAATTTCTTTCATAAATAAAATATATCAGAGGCAAGCTGCTTGTAGCTTGAGTCATGGACGGCAAAATAATGAAAAAGACAAACTCCTTCTCAGGTTAGAACTGCTTCTTTCCTTTTACCCAGGATGATGTTTTCCATGTTTGACGTAAAATTCAAGGCAAGAATCTGGAACTAGAACTTTAATTGTTAAGTTGAAGAAGTGTTTGTGAGCCTTTTGTAGGGGTGTAACAATATCCAAACCTCACGATACAATATTGTCACGATATGAACCTCACGATACGATATCCATATTGTGTGGAGGCTCACGATAATACGACTCACAACAAGTGGAATCCTCCGTGCTGCGTTCACCGCTGTAGCCTCTATCCTCCATGTTTGTTTTTCTTTGCTGTGTGGGCTGCACGCACTCCCATTTGCAAACTGGCCG
>SSNS01000398.1:371899-391273 GCA_006937985.1 Aphyosemion australe | reverse complement strand
AACAAAAAATAGCTAAAATGATCAAATCTGTGTACGTCTAACTACAGTGGCCTGGAAGGTTCAACAAAATACAAGAGCTGCAACCCAACAACAAAAGCAAGATGGAAGTTATGATAAAATGGAAACAGAAAAAAGTTGTGGGCTTATGCTAAAATGTAGGACATGGTAATATAATTACACCAACAAGTACACGAGAGACAAAAGCATTTTTCCTTACGATTGTGGCGGATTTAAAGCATTAGCATAATTTCTGTTCACCCATAAGTTAAAGCCATACTATGCAACTTTTTCATATTTTAAATCATTTTCTTGAGCCAGTTTGTGCTAAAATGACCCTTTACAGGGTTAATGAAATGTCACTCAGACCCCCACCGCCCTCTGTGGCCAGAATACCACACTTGCAACTTCAGAGTGGCGGTCCGGTCTCTGTTGGACTTAGAAAGAAAGGAGCTGAAATACCTGGTGCTGCAGTCTGCTTCCAGCATGTTTCCTGCATGTTTTAGATCATGAACACAGCTGATTTGTTTGATTTAGTGATGAACCGCTCCTGTAGACACTAATGAAGGCTGAAGAGACATTTCAGCTGTTAGATTAAGGTGTTAAAAAGACGAACGCACAGCGAGGAGATAAGTTTTACATTTGCTTTCACTAACAGACACTAGGTGGTGCTAAAAGCAAGCCAAAACTGTCAATTGTGCCTTTAACAACTCTTTTTATATATAAAACTGTATTTTATTTTTCCCTTGTTTGTGTTACTTCAGCATTATTTTTACTTTCACCATGGGTGTTGTTGTGACTTTTGTATTTCATTGACCCTTCTGGGCTGGGACTTTGAACACATTCAAATAAATCCAGCAACAGATTTTCTTTCAGTATAATTTGCATCATCACAGGTGTTCAGACCTCACCTGGGTCCCCTTTTAGGTTGTGTTCTGCCCTCAGATGAGAAATGTGATCATTTTGGGAGGGATTGGTGACCAAACTCCTAATGACAATAAAAATAAAAACAAGAACATTTGCAAGTTACATTAATAAAACCTCTTTTGCATTTTTAGATCAGTGTGATTCTTGTCATTTACCGTAGTCAGATTTTATGACTTTTCCTAAAATCCTTTTCTTTATCATCTGCGTATATGTGCTTGTGTGTGTGTGCTTGCATGCTTGTGTGTGTGTGCGTGCATGCTTGTGTGTGTGCACGTGCGTGCTTGTATGTGCGTGTGTGTGTGTGTCTCTGTGTGTGTGTGTGTGTGCTCTGTCTTCTCAAACCCCCAGTGAGTCGTGACAGATAGCTGCTCATACTGAACCAGGTTCTGTTGGAGGTTTCTTCCTGTTAAAGGAGAGTTTTCCTCTCCACTGTCGCTACATGCTTGATTAGTATGAGGATTGCTGTAAACTCTGACACAAGTAAGTGACTCGATGCATGATCTGCTGGGTTTCCTTAAACTTTTAACTAACTGGCATAATGAACTGAACTCAGTGCACTGATAAATAGGTCCAATTGCAATGTTTACTTTTTAAAGGGCCTTGAGACGACTCTTGTTGTGATTTGATTCTATATAAACAAACTGAACTGAATTGATTCTAAAGGCTGTATAAAAATGTCTCTCTCTTAACATGGTTGCAGACTCAGGGATCAGAAGTTCTGATGGTTCAGCCCTAGTTTCTTCAGTCAAAGGTCAAAATAATGATAATAAATCTGGCAATTAATATCCAGCATGGGGAAAGTGACCACTGTGATGAAATATTGAACCATCACAGATTAAAGGGAAGTTTAGTATTTATGATGCAACAATTAGTATCAGGTTTAAAAAAAATGTAATTGTGAAATAAGTTATGTGATTTAAACTTAAGCACCATTTCATTTAAAATGTTGTTTTGTTTCTGATGTACGTATGAAGATCATTTTAATCAGATTTCAGCTTTAACTGCTTTAACCCCTCATCAGAAATCTGTACTACGTAGAAGTTTTTTATTAATTCTCTCAGTGCTGTGAAAATACATAACACCTCTGATCCTGACTTCTAATGTGGATTTAGTGCTGTGGCAGGTGTTAATGTCTGTTTTAAAAATGCAATAGTGTAACCAGTGCTTCACACTATCTGTACACTGCTCTCTTGTGTTTGGATAAAATATGCACTTTAAAGGAAACACAAAGCATCTCCAGAATTCAATATAAAATCTAGAGGAAAACTGAGTCACATCCTCAAGCCAAAATATTCCAAACTAAGGTGCTCAGGCATGTATATCTATTAACTACAGGAGCATATATTATAAGCTATATTTAGTTTAAGTGGTAAAGTGATCATTTTGCAGCTGCTGTGACGGATGTGCTGTAATACCTGTAGCCATAAATATTAATGCAACAGAGCAGCTTTTACATATGATTCTATAGAGTTGGCTGCTCTTGGTTCCAGGAACTCTCAGTTTGATCCTTTTTAAATGTTCAGAATATAAATCTGAAAGATTATAATAAAAGAAAGATAAAACATTTTAACACTTTTCTTTATCGATGACAATTACTGAGATGAAATAAGATAATCACCTCTTTCATATGAAGTAATTTAGGTAGAGAAATGTAGTGGAGGTAAAAGAATAACGTTTTCTCCTGAAATACTCTGACATGATGCTAGAAAATTAGCTAAATTTAAAGGTACAATATGTAAGAATTTTACAGCGAAATAAACACAAAACAGTAATGTTTTAATCATGTTGGAAGGAAGGTTACATTGGAACAGATTTCCTTCTCAGCCAGCTGGGGGGGTTGTCAGTTTTTCTCTTTTCAAAAAGGCCAAAGAGGGACGTAGTCTTTGTTTACAATCGTGTGAGCGTGTGGGGTTGCCAAGTCTGCGCCGGCTAATGCTGCAGCACTGGCATTTGTAATTCAACAGTGGCCGGCAGAACGCAACAGTGTTTTGTAAAGATCCTAAGCCGATAACAGGAGCGACCCAGAAGCTATTTCTTGTACCCTAAGATGCCATGGCATCTTTTTGTTTTACTCTAATATCGGGTAAAGAAGGCTAGGGGCTAACGTTGAGCTAACAATGCTAATCTAGTGAATTAGAAACAGTCGGTTCTAAAAATATCTCAAGCTACTTTTTCAATTACCAACAACTGGATATTACAATATTTATTTACTTATCAATGTACTCGTCTTTGCTCATCATCTAGAATCTTCTGGTGCTGATCCGTAGCTGGAAACAGCCATGAAACTCATGGAACGGTAGTGAGAAAGTCACTTTTTGTTTAAAAAATGGACTGCAGTACCCACATTGCACCACAGGATGTCATTGTTTCTGCATTCTTACATAATGAAACAGAAAAGTCTGGCGGACAAAGAAAACTCAGAGAATGTTCCATTTCAGACATGGTACATAATATGAGGCAAACAGGTTTGTACTATTTGAACCCTTCAACCAGACAATTGTATTTTATAAAATTGTAACTATCTCTTGTTTTATGTTAAAATAATGATTTGATAATTGTCAATTATAAATAGAATTATATCTGTTAAGTCTTTTTATAAGACACACCATGCTGGCAAATCAGTGTAATATTACCGCAACTGTGTGCCTTATAAATGCACATTGTGCCTTGGAGCAACAGAGGGTGGTGTCATGATCACGTGATGAATTAATGCCGAGATCCGGCTGGACACTATATTGAAAATGAAAGTAAACACGGGCATAAGTTTCGCTTTGTAAACAGAATCAGCTGAGATGATCAACTGGAGCGATGCAGAGCTCCAGGACCTTCTCTCCGTTAGATCTGGAGCTCAGATCAACGAGACTGTAGAGGACAGACACCTTTAGGAGCGGATTGTCAAAAAAACTTAACCAGCGCGGCTTTGATGGCAAAAAAAAGCAAGTTATGTCCAAGATACAAATTCTGGGACAGCGCAGAGACCGCCTCCATACCCCCTTTATGCCGCCATAGTGTAATCTTTTCGGAAAAGGGTAGAATGCCTTCTCCAGGTCAGGGGCTCGGAGTAGATCTGCTGCTCCTCCACATCGAGAGGAGCCAGTCGATGTGGTTCGAGCATCTGGTTAGGATGCCTCCTGGACGCCTCCCTGGTGAGGTTTTCCGGGCACGTCCAACCGGGAGGAGACCCAAAGGAAGACCCAGGACACGCTGGAGGGACTATACCTCTCGGCTGGCCAGGGAACGCCTTGGGAATCCCCCAGAAGAGCTGGCCCAAGTGGCTGGGGAGAGGGAAGTCTGGGCCTCTCTCCTTAGGCTGCTGCCCCCGCGACCCGACTCTGGATAAGCAGATGAAAATGGATGGATGGATGCGTAATCTTTTATAAAAAGGACACGATTGCGCCACATTACCGCCACGGTCTGAGCTCTTCTAAACGACCTTATGTTCCCAGATGCCGCCTCGCCGTTGCAGCAAATTGGCGGCATTGTTTTATAAAAGAGGCTTTAGATGCACATAATGTTTTGGGTTCAGAGTTTAGTACACTGAAATGTGAAAATGCCTGATGCTTTATTTAACACCATCCCTAGATTATTTTGCTAGGTGGACAAATGATGAGCCACTTGGCTTTTTATACACAAATTATGAAATTTTGGGCTTTCCTTACACCCAGCCCTTGCTGTTTCACTCACTGTCATTGATTTCCAGACCATAAAACCTTTCCACTTGCTTATAGAAAAGAAACAAGCATCTAAACTAAAACTAACCCACCATGCTTAGCCGTGGTGCTTTAGATAATCTCTTTCTATACTGATTTTATTCATGGTGGTTAGAAATCAATGAAAAAAGCATGCACCTTCCTGCAGAAGAGAACGATGATTGGCTAAATGCCTGTACCGAAACTTCAGTACAAAAAACATGGATGATTATTTGTAATAATTAATAAGACATACAACATTAACTTAAAAATAAAATTGACACTCACCATTTGCAATACTTAGAGCCTCCACCAAAGGAAAACAGAATGAGGATTAGATCATTTTTAGGAATGTTCTTATCTTGCTACAGAGGTAGTGCTCTTAAAACATAGTTTCCCACTCCGATCATCTTTTAGCTGTTTTAAATAGTTCTCAGTGGTCTTTAAACTATGAATATGCCGTTTTTAGCCAAAATTACACAACCTGTGCCGTTTTCTAGTACTAAAGATTTGCCTCTGGGTTGTGGGCGGAGCCGTTGGCGCGGGGTCCCCCCCGCCCCTCTTTTCACGGCTGTTGAGAGCTTTCTGTTTATGCTAGCTCTCTGTGCTAGCATGCAGCACTGGCTGCTAGCATCACATCAGCTCCATTAATACAGACCGATGGTTGAATTAGGAGTTTGTGCTCCACCCAGTTAGTTTTAGGCTGCGTTTTTTCGTCTGCTACTGATGCACAGCGATTTGAATGCAGAAATACTCAGAAATGCAATTTTGAGCTTAGATTTCTTTAGATATGTCCTGTAGCATAAGAAAAATGCCTCAAGAACATGTAAAAATTTTTCAATTTTCATTGGAGTGGGTCTTTAAATATGATGCATTTGGCAATAACTAACTTTTAGTTTTTCCAGTCTGGGTGAAAGCCTGAAATTTCCCTCTGAAATGTAATTGTTTTAGAGACGGACGTTCAGACGTAAGTGTCTGTCGTACCGCTCCCTCGGCTGACTTCTCTCTACATAAATAAAAAATCAAGAAGTTGACTCCAGCTGTCAAAAACAACAATCACTGTAATGCTATTCCAACAAAAGCTCAACACAGTCAACAACATAACCACACAGGCGTTATTTAAACTCATGCTGTTGAAATATAAGAACTAATTTTGTTGTTGATACAATTTCCTTTGGGGCCAGATCTAGACCATTCTACCATTTGGTGACATAAGTAAATGATCACAGGAACGAGTGACATTCAGTCGTGATGAACGTGGCTCAGCTGACCTTTTCTGAACTCCCAGTAATGCATCCCATCCCATAATGGATGAGTGGGAGTGCACGGTGCACCCAACTGTCACATAAAACATACAGAATCCTTATATAACAACCAGTATTAACTAAAAACACTTCTTTTGCAAGCTAATTTTTTATGTTCGATTTCTGCTCAGATGATGTTTTGGAACTTTTCTTGCATTACCATACAGCATCCGTCACTGTCAGTGGTTTGAAGGGATAATCACTGTATTTGTAACAGGGAAGAATGGCTTTGTTTGGGGGCATTTGGTGCTTTCTCAGATAAATAGATTTTCTCTCCACAATGAGATTTTGTGTTCTTACTGCATTTATATCACAGCTTAGCCTTGCAGCCACCGGCGAGAGCCAAAAACCCGAGGCAGTTAGTCACATTCGAGCTGCCGCCTTCATGCATCACAATGTGGTGGTCTGCTTTGTCAGCCGATGCAGGGAAAAGATTTCTCCCTACCTTTCCTCCCATCCACTAAACAGCCCTAAACCTAGGTGGGATGGATGCTAAACACTGTATTCCTGCATGAATGTGTTTCTTTTTGGTGTAAATAGTTGCATTTTAGGACAACTGTATCTATGATTTAGTCTCATCCTTCCTGCTGCTCTCAGTAATCACATGCTCAGGTCCTCCTCCCGCAGCAGCTTGGGACGTTTTAGGTAAAACGCTGGAGATTAAATGTAGCTCAGAAGTTTTCTCCTACTCCAAAACAGCTTCCACTCTTGCAGCTGCCAGATTCCCCCCCTCTCTCTCTTTCACACACACACTTGCTCTCATATCTCAGGGGCTTTAAACTTGCAGCAAAAATAAGGCAAATAAGATGGAGAATCCACAAAGGTTTTTTTGCTTCCAGCAGCCACAGTTCTGGGTGTATAAATAGAAACCGTCATAAATGCATTTATCATCTATCTCCGTGTGACACCAATCAGCTGGGTCTCGACTGTACCGTGCAGTAAGTATTCCCCAGGTTCGTGCTGCAGAGGGAGCTTAATCACCGGCGACAGCTTTTATTCTCACTGCCATGTTCCACGCTGAGATTGTTATCTGTAGGGAAACATCTGTCTGTCTAAAGCCCTAAGTTTTTGTCATACCAGGCCCCAACATTTAGCTCAGTTAGAAATCTGCTTAGCACACGGGCTCACATGATACAAGTACAGAAGACGCGCTGGCAAGAGATGATAATGAACGCATCAAAACCCAGCAGCAGAAACACAAGGAATGCACGTCAGTTTCTCCCTGACGCTATGACAAATAGGCAACCTGAGGAGCTTCTTCACAGCGCTCACATTTTCAGAGATGCAGAAAAAGAGCTGCCTTTGTTAACATAAATGACCAAAATGACTAGGAATTTTCATCATGGAAAAAAAATACCCAAATGTGGGTTTTTTTATTCAAACACATTGGTTTGCAAAGCAAGCAGATCCTTGTGAAAGGGGCAAGCCTGCAGGAACGCATAAATGCTGCATGTGACGTGAAAAAGGCTCCAAGGCTCCTGCAGGAGACCGGGCTGATTTATTGTCTGCCAGACTGATGAGGCTGAGAGGCACAGTTATTGGCTGCACTTGGCAGGAGCGAGAGAGATTACAGCTTTTAGCTGGGAGCAGCACCTTTGCCCAGTGTGACGTTTGGCAAAAAGACATGCTGGCCACATGTTCTGTCAGAGCTGCAAACAACACGGGGACTACATGATGCTATTGTCTGCAAGTGGGGGTTTCTTCCAAAACATAAGCTACAGTAGAATGAATAAACTGTTGTGGCTGATAAAAAATTCAGCGGATCTGCAAATGAGCATTGCCAACAGAATGCCATTATCAAGACAGCTCCACATTTAGAATAGATTTCATTATGATTGCTGCTCCGTTTTCAGCTTGTCTCTCATGTTTGCTGATTACATGAATCCAGACGGAGAGCTAAGTGTGGTGTTGTACAACATTCTAATGCCAGGGGAAAAGTTTGGAGCTGGACCGTTATCCTTTATAAAACAATGCTCACTGGCTGTGGATGTATTTGCCTCTTGGATCAAAAGTGTAAAGTTTTCAGTTTCAGAGAAAAAAGTTAATTTAGGAATTAATTTCCTTATGATCAGCATGACACACAAGCTGATTGAGTTTATGTAAGATAATAGAGTAGAATAGAATAGAATAGAATAGAATAGAATAGAATAGAATTTTATCGATCCCACAGTGGGGAAATTCACTTGTCACAGCAGCACCATCACTCAAAGGGTAATTAGAAGAAGATAAAAAAAACAAGGATACATGTATATACACATAGGCAGTAATCTAGTATTGTAATCTTAGATCACTAAAAAACCACAAATAAAAGATAAAAACAAACTTGGTACCAGCACTATGCAGCATACTGTAAGAGACACAGACAACAATGTGAATCCAGTATTGCACAAGTATAGAACACATGAATATTGCATTGGTGTTATTGTGTACCAGGATGATACCAGTACAGCTTAAACTGAGGAGGTAAGGCTACTGCACACTGAAAGCATCAGCGGCGCGGAACGGCAGCGGAACGTCGCCGCTTCAAATAGAATCCATTATAGTCTATGGGTGTGTCACAAACCAGCCGTGACGCGGCCATTTCCAGAAGCGTCCCAGAAACGCCGCACCGCTAAAGATAGGATTGGGTTCTATTTTTGCCGCGTGCCGCTTCTGGGATGCGTCAATTTCTGCAGTTAACATAGGGCTAGACAGGAAATCACACTCGGTTTCAGTGTAAAATGCCCGGTAATTTTCAAAATAAAAGTCTATTGCAGTGATGTGATTTCATATCTATGTAGATTACGTCTATACGTGTGACCTCACGACTTATTTACTTACCGCATCGTTTGAGAAGTGCAGCGGTGTGTTTTTCATGGCTTTAATCCTGGCAGTGGAGAGGAACAACATGCGAATTCCCTTTTTTATGGATCCACATCTTCCTCAGTTGCGCGCCTACAGCTGGTGCAGAATGCAGCGGCCCGCCTTTTGACGGACACCAGAAGGAGGGAGCACATTACTCCTGTTCTGGCCCAGTTGCACTGGCTCCCGGTGCGCTACCGCATCCAGTTTAAAATTTTACTTCTTGTTTTTAAATCACTTTATCTTTATGCGCCAGTGTACTTGACTCAGCTAGTTCAGCCCTACATACCTGGTCGAACCCTTCGGTCAGCAGACCACCGTCTGATACAGGTCCCAAGTGTTTGGGTGAGGACACGAGGAGCACGTGCGTTCTCAATCTGTGCGCCTCGTCTCTGGAACCAACTCCCTTTGGCAGTGAGAATGGCCCCCTCTCTCCCTGTTTTTAAGGCACGCCTGAAGGCTTATTTCTATTCGCTGGCTTTTAATTCGGCCTAGTTTGCCTTTTATTATGTTTTTACTTTTATTGTTGATTTGGTAGTGGTCATCGGACTACTCACCATTTCCTGTATTGTATGTTTGGTTTTTGTGTATGCCTGTTGTTTTTACTGTACAGCACCTTGGTCGGCCTCGGCTGTGTATAAGTGTGCTCTACAAATATAAATGGAATGGAATGGAATGGAACATTATATATGACATCAAACAGCGACGTCAAACGTGAGTTCCTTCTTTTTGCGTTAACGGCGGACGGCATAAACAAACCGTGACCTTTGAAGTCTCGAGGGATGTGCGCCACTGATGCTTCCAGTGTGCAGCAGGCGTTAAACACTCTTACTGCAGAGGGGATGAAAGGGATGAAGATGAATTGACATCATATCTTTTATTGTGGCAAAAGCTTTAGTTCTTAGTAGGGATGTAAGAAAATATCGATATGGCAATATATTGTGATATTTTTTCCTGCAATATCATATCGATATTCAAAAGCCGTGTATCGAATTTTTGGAAGAATTTACATGCAAACATTTGTGTATTTTCTTTTCTTTTGTTGCAATTCAAACACCGACCGCTAGTTGGCAGCAGTGTGCAATGGGTTTTGTTTCCACCATTGAAATGTAAATCCCTCTATCATGATTCAGATACCTCATGTTAAACATGTTATGTATCAGCAATATATCGTGATATATATCGTATCGTCTCCCCTGTATCGTGATACGTATCGTATCACCAGAATTTTACCAACACACATCCCTAGTTCTTAGTGAGTTATTTATTGTTTATTTTCACTTTTATTCTGCTATATGTTTAAAATGCAGCTCCTTCTAAAAGGAGGTTCTGACCAAGGGCATCGCCATAAGGTTCCACGTCACAAAGCAACATAAAAAAAGAAATCATTTGAAATACGTGAGAATAAATGGAATGGCCTTATCTGATCTTTGATTCTTTTGATTCTGCAAAAGTCAAACTCTGCCAGAGGCACAGAACAACTCAAAGTCAATGTGAGGTGAGGCCAACATGTAGGATATGTGTGAGCAGATGTAAATTAATATGAGATGATGTTTCGAAAATTAACAGAAGGACTGAATCCCATGCAAATTGCACTTGCCAACACACCTTGTTAGTTTCATGCAAAATCAAATGTTACAGATGAGAGAAGCTAAAAATAAACACACGTGACTACTTTAGACAGCTATATTTTACATAATGTTGCTTTTTTCCAATCAGGTAGAATTTATTCTCTTATGTTTCTTAGTGATGAAGCCTAAAACCTGCAGACGTCTGTGTCAAAGTGCTTCAGCTCAAATTAGATGCATCATCCTCCTGCAGAAAACTAAACCTGATTACAGTTTACTCATTCAAATCAAACCTTCATATGCAAACATCCCAATGGGCCTTTGTGTGAATATTGCCTCACTTTATTCAGATTTTCCCTTTTATTAGTTAGTGCATTATTCATCTTCTGTCAGCATATTTGCCTGGAACAAATGCACTCAGAAACATGGTTTCCCAGAGCTGGTATTCCTTACAGGATTGACAGGCCATTAGCAAAGGATTTGTGTGAATCCAGACTCCTCACCTCAGACTAGCTGAGGGGAAAAAACGCTGGGCAAAGCACAATTTATCACCAATGCACTCCTTGGATAAAGACACTTCATCATCAACACTGCAATTATAAAAAAACACGTCCTCTGCTGCATTTCTGTGGTTTCTGTTGAACACGGATACAAAGGAAGGAGCACGTTGATGGAGGCAACCTCTGACTTTACTGCTCAGTAACTCATCTGTGATGAATCTGTTTTAGTCAGTAAGAACTCTTAGTGACTTTTAATCATGGCTGTGGCCTCCTGGCAGGTGGTCTAAGTGCCCTTCATTACAAGCCGATCCCTCTCCAGAGAACGGAGCTGCTCCACTGCTGAAGACAGCGCCGCCCACATTACCTGCAGACCATTAATTAACCAGAAGAGAGCTCCATATCAGCAGTGAGATCAGACAGAGGCTGTAAAGTTCCTGGACAAGATCAATGGTCCTTCAGTTTTTTTATAAATCACCGTGAAGACGTCCAGCCAGGCACTGAGCATCAGCTGATGTCAAGAAGGAAAAGACCATATAGGATCATGACCCCATCATAATGACTCCACATCTGGGTGTTTGATTATATATTTCAGGTGATTTTAAAGGAGGCTTATCATGTGATATTTTTATTTCCTCATGAAAAATACCCCCAACCCTGTTTTTGGCTGCATTTTCTGTATCAGCTGCAAATTTTCAGATTTTTTTGAAGGGCCCTGCAAAAGCCTCGATGGAAACTAAGTGCATCATCAGGCCCTGCTCCTCCCCCTGTAGCGACAGTGGAGAGAAAAACTCCATTTTAACAGGAAGAACTCTCCAGAGGATCCTGGCTCAGTATGAGCAGCCATCTGCCACGACTTCGAGTTCAGAGTAGGTATTGCAGCTACGGTAGCCCACACACATCAAAAAGGCAATGAAACACCATACACCAGCTTTCAACGGTCTGCAAGTTTTATTTAGTTTCTGTTGCTTCCTGCAGTCAGCCTCAGGGATTAGAGATAGGGATGAGCGAGTGCACCACTATCTGTATCTGTTCAACCATCTAAATTATCTGTATCTGTACTCTGAATGGGTGGGGCCTAAACCGGAAATGGGTGTGGTTTATCTGGAAGGGGGTGGGGCTTATCTCGGTACATTATTTTAAGTCTGAAATTGATATGGGTTGATCACAAGTTGCTATACGTATTGTTTATTTGAAAACTATTTACAGATCAGCCTCAGAATTGAGATTCAGTGTTTTTGATCACAATAGTAAAGGAACTATTACAGAACAAGTTTTTCAATAAACTCAGAACATGAATATTTAAGTGCATGAATGAATACAACTGAACTCATGCAGTATATGAACTACTAGAAGAGATGGTTTTGTGTTTCAGGAGGGGCGGGCGCTCTGTGTGACTGGCCAATCACAGAGCGTAAAGACAGTCAGTTACCCAATTAGGATTCTCCTTCCACCCGAACACAGATAATCATGAATTTTACTCGGTTCATGCTCGTACTCGTCAAAGATGCATTATCCGTACCGGATACTCGTCTGAAACGAGTATCCGGCTCATCCCTAATTAGAGAGCTATTTGTCGTGTCCTGTGAATATATGTAGAATGGCTCTGATCAGTCATTTGCAGCTGCTGCTGTCTCCTTGCTCCAGTGCTGCTGCGTCTGCAGCATCGACCACGTCTACTGCATCACTTGTCTCCCCTTCCTCCACGGCCGTGCGGGAACTGCCACAATTATGAACAACCTCCAGCTTTCAATCCAGCATGTAGTAAGAACAGGGAAAGCAACCCAAGAGGAAGGAGCGACGTTTCCCCAAACCAGCAAGGATGCCACGGAGAGAACCGGCACCACCCCCACACAACGTTTAGAGGAGGAGAACTTTCATGTCAAAGCACGGAGCATTATGTCTTTTATGTCTCCAAACAGCTACAGTATTTCAAGCTGGTGCATGACTATGGAGCGTCAACCACTGTTTATGTTTATAAACATGTAAAATTTCAAGCTAATAGGATTATTAATATTGTGAATGATGCCCTTAATTGAAATAAAACAATGAAGACTCTAAAACCTCTCACTTTAACAACAGTGATATCTGATAGATTACAAAATCACCCCAGAAAAAAAAAAATAAACAGAAAGTTCTACCAGAGAAAGTAAAGTTATTTCATAGCAGAAACTCACTTTTGAGCCCTAAAAGGAGCGTTTTGATTTCATTTGATGATTATTTAGTGGATCAGATTCATATCGGTGCAATTAAGTTCCAGTTTGGGTCCAAATATGAGCAAAGATAGTTTCTACAGACAGACAGAGCCTGGTTTAGGTTGTTATAAGCTCATACATGATTAAAAACCGTTTATGGCATAAAAGCAAACTGATAAACACTACAGACTGACTCTGAGAAAACACCAAGTTCTTCAAAACAACGTTAAAAGTTACACAAAAACCAGCTGTTAATGTTTTCTTGGGCAGATTTGTTATTTACTTGTAAATCGGTGTATAAATGATTTCATTAAAGCAGCAGACAGAGTTACACCAGGTGAGACTCACACAGACCACACACTCACCACTGGTCAGCCATCTTTGTTGTGTTTTAAATGTTCACTTTTTCAAGATGCCATATTTTCACTCATGACTCAGACTCCACGTTATTGCACACGGACTTTAGTCTCCATCAGACGGCCCCCACAGCTGCGTTTACGCCCTTTAGATGTCTGTCTTTGAATTTTGCCTTTTATGCTCCTCAACATTACATGAATGAAATCATTTTTAACAGCATTAAATTGATTCAGAATTATTTATGTCCACATCGTGTCATAGATTTTGTCCTTAAGTGGCTCCAGATGCTGCCCCCTTGTGGTGGTCGAATAATACAGCAACCATACTCCACAGCAATTTTAAATTAGCATCACATGCTAATCTCAGATTTTTCCATATAAAGAGTTGCTTACAGGAATATTATTGGCTCAGGCAGCTTTTATGAGAAAGGACAGAAAATGCAAAAGAACAAAATCTTCACGTGTTAATCCTGTCACGTGCAAACTCTTATCATTACATAGGCATGTGCCAACTTAGCAACTTTGTCGCCATTTCTAATGAATTCTCAGACACTCTTGAAACACTTTTTTCAAAAGGCGCCTAGAGACAACATTTCCACGCAGCGACATTATCCGCCGACAGATGATGGCGCTGCATGTCTGCACCTCCACAGGTGAAGTATAAACTATAGGCTTATGTCCTATTACTATTTCTATATCAACTTGTGCTTCGTTCTGCCGAGGGCAGTAGTCAATACTGTACTTAACACTGTGGTTAAACACCGCTACCAAACAACTGACTAATTGTATGGTAGATGAGTGAAGCAGGCCTATTATTCAGGTAAGAAGCAGTTTAAAAGTGACATGGCTTCAAAAAGAAAGTAATCGCTGTCTCTTTTTAGGAAAAAACTGGAGAAAATGATATTTGATAGAGTGGCTGGAGATTCTGTCCCCACAGCTTGTATTGTATCCTTGCCCACATTCTTGTCTGGTGTGCAAATGTGGCTCACTATCCATTCTCAGTTTAGCCAAATCCGTCCAGAGGCCAGACAGAACCCGGACTAATCCACTAGAACAAGCCTGGAGGCCTTTTCTGGCCCCTCTCCTTATGAAATCCAAACAGCTGTTTTTCAGATGAGTCACCAGATATCACTAATATTTAATGTCACTTACACACACGTAAGTCTGAATGACTTTGATAAGAGAAGGCATTTCATTCAAATGAGTCTTTTTTGCACATGTTGTAGATAATTTTCTTTTTTTTTTGCCATCGCTGGAAGGAAATTTTGTGGGAGACTTAAAATCCGTGGATTTCACACTAATAAGTCTGTGACCAGATATCCTCTTCATCAGACTAATTCACATTGATCAGACTTACGCTGCTCCAAACTATCTTTAGAATACGTTTCTACATTTAATGAGGGCCCAGGAATTGGTAGAGCGTTTTTGCTGTCTAAGTGAATTAGAGAGGGATTTTTTCTTGGGTTTAATAAACATTAACAACTACAGCTGTCACATCAACCTCAGTGTTTACATGAAGTCTGTAAAGTTTCTGGTTAAAGCTCTTTATGAAAGGAATGAGACTAAACTGCTTTCCAGTAATCAGCAAAAATAGAAGAACAAATTAGCATATGTTTGAATTTCTTTAAAACTCTAGCTACAGATATTTACACAAGCCAATAATTAGCATTTTCTACACAGAAAATGTCAGTAATTCAGTATCAGTAATTCTTCTGTGGTGAGGTTAAAACTCTGCACTGATGAGGCTACTGCTTAAAAATGATCTGGCTGTTCTGATGCACTGATGGTTAAGATTCATGTTGAGTTTTTCTCTGCTGCTCCTGTCAGTGACTTGCAGTGAAATAACATAGCAACACCGATTAACATGACAACACTGTAAGTAGCATGGATGGATGGATGGATGGATGGATGGATGGATGGATGGATGGATGGATGGATGGATGGATGGATGGATGGATGGATGGATGGATGGTGGATGGATGGATGGTGGATGGATGGATGGATGGATGGATGGATGGATGGATGGATGGATGGATGGTGGATGGATGGATGGATGGATGGATGGATGGATGGATGGATGGATGGTGGATGGATGGATGGATGGATGGATGGATGGATGGATGGATGATGGGTGGTTGGGTGGATGGTGGATGGTGGATGGATGGATGGATGGTGGGTGGATGGATGGATGGTGGGTGGATGGATGGGTGGATGGTGGATGGGTGGATGGATGGATGGATGGATGGATGGATGGTGGATGGATGGATGGATGGATGGATGGATGGATGGATGGATGGATGGATGATGGATGGATGGATGAAGCATTTATTGGAGGGTTGAAGGCAGCCCAGTGATTTCAGTCAGAATCATTCATTCATGCATGTCAGTGATGTCATGTTACACATTCTGTATAATCCCACTTTTAGTTTGTTCAGTCACATTAGATGTTCATGCTGGGCTGTACACCTTCCCCTTGAGGTTTTAGAAATCTAAGTGTGGGAGGGCTGGAGGGCCCATAAGCATTCAGTAAGGCCACTTCTCTGTTTTCTTCAAAGTCTGAATCCATTAAAATTTTAAATTAGTCATCTCTAAAGAGAATGAAAGTACCCCCACACAGCCAGAGTGTTGGTGAAGCTTTATACAACTCTGTATGTGCACGAGCAGGGTTAGACAGAGTCTTTTTACAGAAATCTCCTCTCCTGTGCTGCTGTAGCCGTGTGTACTCATGTATGAGTGAATGCATACAAACACAGATTTACTGTAAATACATGGATGTGCAACCTGGAAGCTCCAACACCACCAACGGTCTTTGACTGAAAATAAAAGTGTCTATGTAGTTTACAAAACTGTTCAGTAACACAAGCAATTGTTTGGATTTAAACAAAATCCGACACCAAAGCTTCCCAACACAAATCGGAGCTGTTTGTTGAGCTCATGTTTGCACATAGATGTGTTGTGTTGACAGCAGAATCTTGCAGGGCTTTGAGCATGAAAGTGTCCTAATCTGCAGGGGAATAAGGACGCCTATTTTAGCAGAGAATTGAATCCACGTTGTCGCCTTCTTTGCATTTAAATGCACAGAGAATACACATGGCAAAACAAATAGGCTGCTCTTGCTGCTTTTTGACAATTTATAAGGAACAGATAAAAGTAAAACTTTCTTTATCTCTTGGAAAGTATGCACAAAAACAAATAAGGGTCCAAAGTAAACGCAATTGATCTAATTTCACATATCAATATCCTATTGATAATATCCATCCATCAGCCCATCCGTCCTTTATCCAAATCCCTTCATCCTCACTAGGGTTGCGAGGAGCTGTTGCCTATCTGCAGCAGTCAACAGGAAAGAGGCGGGGGACATCCTGGACAAATTGCCAGTCCATCACCGAGACACATAGACATACAATCAGTCACACATTCACACCTAGGAACAACTTTATAATCTCCAGTCAGCCTGACATACAATATTTTGCTTGTGGGAGGAAGCCAGAGTACCAGCAGAAAACCCATACATCAGGCCTATTCAAATAGCGGCCCACGGGCCCTCACCAGCTGGCCCACCTGACCCTATCCCCCAACCACCAACAGAAAAAAACAGCTGTAAAACTGTTTTTGCATGCGAGTTTCAAAATTCCCACACTGATATTGCAATGAACGCAACACCATCTTAGCAATCACAGACATATATACGTAGACCCCCTGTGGACTGGCGCTGCCTATTGGAGCTGCCGTAGTGTGGCGTCTACGTATTCATGTCTATGTTAGCAGTGACCCAGCCCTGCCTGAATGATTCACCTGCAAGAAAATGTCACAGACTGGTCAGAAACGCAAAATTGACAGGGAAAATAGGTGATTTAATCCAAATTAGATGAACAAATATGTGTTTATTTTGCATAGCTGCTCATTTTCATTTAGTAGCTGCGATCGAGTTAATGCAGGTTAAGACCATAAAAATGTTGTATCTGGCCCAAAGCTGATCCACAATTTTGAAATCTGGCCCAGTAGAGAAAGTAATTGAATAGGCCTGCTATACATGCATGGGGAGAATATACATACTCTTTGCAGAAAGGCAGCGCAAGCAGGATTTGAACCAGCAACCTTCTTGCTACGAGGCAGCAATGCTACCAACTGCACCACCATGCAACCCCATAAAACGTCTGGCTATTTTAAAAACGATGTGGTCTATTAGCCTGGCAAGCCATCCTATAAATGTGAATATACTGTATGCTATGGCCATGACCCATTGACAGATCTGTCTTTCAGCAGGATCTATGGTTGTCTTTCAAACTGTCTCTGCATGCTACTGGACAATGAGCAACGTGACGTACTCACCGCCACAGGTGTCAGTCATTGGGGCAGTCCACCATACACTGTTGAAGGAGACGCAAATACATCCATTTTCTAAATAAACTTAAGTACCTCTATCTGCTCTTGACTCAAAGAAAAGCAGAAGTCTAAATAGTCCAAAGTTGATGCCAAAGCCACTTCAAACGAGCCATTGCCATCTTTGCTGTTTCACACAGTCGCAGTAACATCCTGCCCACCAAACCCATAGAGCGCTGTAACTGGCAAAAATCCTTTTGTGTCTACGACGGTCTGTCTAGACTTATAGGCTAGTGGTCTATTAGATTAGACTTGAAATACATTTTTATTAGAAATTTCATAAAATAAAAAATCTGGTTATTCACTTTCGGTGGCTATGATTAACCTCAACTAACTTCAAAGGACTTAATTAGTCACAGATTTATTTTATTTATTTATTCATTCTAAAGGAGAAAAAATGACATAAAACAACAGAACATACACATCAACACAAAACCCTTGAATGTAAAGGAGCATCTTATAATTATCTGCTCCTTTTTACAAAGTGAAATCAGCATCATTACCATCCCTGATTAATGAGGATTTGGTAGCGCCCAAAAAGCATAGGTCACTAAAAAGCTCTTCTACTAAACCTCGACCCGGACTCCAAAAAGGAGTGGTCCATATGTTCTCCACCGTTGTTAATGTTGCTAATGCTATTCTCGCAATGTACACTCGTCACTAGTTTTTTATCACTCCCTGGGTGTATTTTAATTGGTCGATTGTAGAGCGGAGTCGTAGGTTTTCCAACACTGCTGTTGGAGGCCATCTGTATTCTGGAGATTCCCAGAACCGCCAGTGTGTGCTCTGCGGCAATCAACCCCCCCACCCCCGCTCGGAGATCCACCATCATAATGGAGCGAGCAGACTGCAGCAACGTCGTAGATTTCTTCAGAGTCCCTACTGAGTCAAGAGGGCATCTACTCCAAAGCAGGTGCTAAAAAAGCCTCAGTAATCATAGTTATAAGGGTCTGTGGATGATCAGTACCTCCAGCGCAAAAACAAGGACAGTAAAGTGGTCTCCTGTGGTCTGAAAGCAGCACATGTGGAAAGTCCCCCACCCTCTCTGGTAAAAAAAAACAAACTGCGATTTATTGTACAAAAACATCAGGACATAATGTTTAAAACCTGTTCGACTACGGCAAGCCTTCAAACTTCTTCTAGTACACTAGTTCATTATGCCTTTACAAGTTTGGCCAATTAAGACTTAAGTCACTAAATATGCACCTCTTGAGAATGCAGACTGGTGCAACTACTCCACCCTCAAAGGGTTTGTTTACCAAGTTCTTCTGAACCTTTACTTCGCTTCCAGCCTTCAAACAGGAAAAATAAAGAAAAGAGAAAAATGTAGAGTGCAGCAGCCACAGCTCACTTACGCAACACTTTCTTTATCTAACAAAGACGTACATTACCAAAGCTTCTTAAACCATCAGGCAAACATGTTAATGTTTAAAACTAAACTTTATATTAAAACAAAATATTTCAGACAAATCCAGTTTCCAAAAGATTGCCCTGAGCCTGAATTCCACTGGCTCTACACGAACATAAGCAACAGAACAAACTGTAACACAAAAGCACCTAAACACTTTAGAGACACTCTTTTATTTCATTTTCATTCATTGTCCCTAATTGACCTTT
>SSNS01000398.1:313054-367736 GCA_006937985.1 Aphyosemion australe | reverse complement strand
TCCAGCATCAACATCAGCCCACTGAGAATCTTGCTGTAGTACAGGCAAACTTAGATTAAAGCATTTTATGAAAAATAAACCAAGAGGGACAGGTCACCCTCACCTACGGACACGAGCTTTGGGTAGTGACCAAAAGAATGAAATTGCAGATACAAGCGGCTGAAATGAGTTTTCAGGGGGTCTGCACAGCAAACTCAGCATGCTCAAATTAACACTGTCAGAGTTGATTTCAACACTTTTAAAGTGTCTATGGGTCCACACCAGTAAGAGTTAATTTAACTCTTTTTGGAGAGTTGGTACTTTAACTCTGATTTAGTGTCAAAAACCAACTCTTCTGGAGTTGACAATTTAACACTGGTGTTAGAGTCAATATAGGAACTCCTAACACCAGTGTGAAAGTAATAAATAAAATAAATAAAAACAAACTTGGTACCAACACTATGCAGCATACTGTAAGAGACACAGACAACAATGTGAATCCGGTATTGCACAAGTATAGAACACACAATAACAAGCAATGCAAATTCTTGGTAATTTGAGTCACTCACGTACTTGGCAATAAAGCTGATTCTGATTTTGAAATATCTTCAGACCAGTGGCGGCTCGTCCATAGGGGGCGCTAGGGCGCCGCCCCACCACTCACAGGAAGGAGAAGAAGAAGATAGGAATCACAAAATATATTTAAAAAAACATAAAAAGTGAACTAAACGATCTATACACACCATATGGACTAAGTGCTGTGTGTAATCTGTGTTTAATAATGTTTTTTTTTACTTTTAACACGGCCGAATCGTCGACGTACTTGTCACGTGTCCTCTCGCGGGCGCAGCAATCTTTACCATTGACTTAATATGGGCTAACTGGCGCATGTGCAGTGGGTCCCCAAACCGTCCACAACGAGAAAGAATAGGAGAGCGGTTGGTCGCATCTTTTAGCGATCGTCGCCGCCTCACCGGGTGAATTCTGCTCAGACCAGGGGGAGGAGATCGCTGATTGGTNTGTGAATATCTTGCGTTGTGTCACTGTGTGTTTTTCTGGATACGTGTAGCGTCTATTTTACGGCCTCACGTTTATTTACAGCTTATTGGGTGTTGGTAGAAAGTGGATTCTATTGATTAGATTTAGCCTACTCCCCTTAAGCGTGTGTGCAGTTTGTGTAATATATGGGTGAATGGATTAATGTTTTTGTCAAAAACATGCTTAATATATTCGAAAACCTTTTGAATAACTTTGTTGCCGGAAGCGCTACTGTGACCGTCAGTTGTGTGACGCTGATGCTTAAGAATCAATGGTAATTTTGCGTCCCCTAGTGGTGATATGTGGTTAGCGCCCCACCCAAAATAAAAGTCACCGGCCGCCACTGCTTCAGACATGTTTATTTGTCAGTGTAAATTAAAAAAAAAATTTCATTTATTAAAATGAGTGTAGATTTGTTCATTACAGAGGTTCGTTCTCCACAGCATAGACATTGAAGAGGAGATGCCACACCGACCGCTGCTGCCTATAGCGGCCGCATTTGCAGGGTCTACTTTTTATGAAGTCTGGTTAGCAGGATGTTTTAGCTAAGGCTGTAGTGCCGTGGAGATCTGGAGCTCTCAAACTGAGAGAGCGTTGTTCATAAACCTGTTTACTTTAATGTTCATCAGGCAAAATACGAGCACGGTCACAAAAAAGTGAATGAACGTTTAATGAACTCATTTAGGCACAACACTGCTGGGTTGAACTTTTTCCCTCTCAGCCATACCTTGGTTTGGTGCAGTTTGTGTTTCTGTTTCTTCTTGTTGGCACGGTTTGTTTTCCTGTTCTGTTAAAGGTCTGAAATAGGGCTGCAGTTATGGAATATTTTAGTATTCAAATATTATATTGAATCATTTGTCAATTAATCAAATATTCTATTTGACAATGTTTTAAGTGAATTGAGATTGTGGTCTGCTGCTAAAATATGAAATAAAACAACTAAATTAGGAGGCTCTTATTATAAAAGGCTCAATAATATGTATTAATTTGGTGTTGTCTAGTTCCCTCTTTCCCATCTGATTTATAGTTAATTCATATTTTATGGGAAAATTGATCTACATTTCAGTAACATTTAAGGTTTGTATTAATATCACTCATCTTAGTCAAAATAACATATCTAAATATCTACAGTTAAATCTCATCAGTAGAATTTAATTTATTTCATTAACATGTTCAGTAGTAAGCTAAATAATATTTAATTTCTACTGATACCAATGTAATGGTGGCATGTCTATTATGTATGGGTTGGCAATAATCCAGTTTAAATTATTTTCACAGAAAGAAGTGTTTGTGAATTACATACTACAACGGCTTGCCATAGCCCTGGAGTGTTGCGGAATTCGTAACAACAACGTGCCTCTCGGTAGCTGCTGTGCTGCGGCTCTGCTCCATAGAGCTGCTGACGTCACATGACCAGGTCTGTTTACGACGCCATATTGGCAGGAATGCGAACGGGGAAAAGAGATGAACAACGACTACAATGGATGGTTGCAGGCAACGTTTTGAAAGTGATGAAGAGCGATACACCACTAAACTTCAGAGACTATAGATTACTGATCCATATTTAGCTCCGGGTATACTTTTTAAAACAATAGATCAGGTGGCACGTGTCGCGGGACTCCCAAATCTACAGTATCCCGACATATATAATTATCTCATCAACTTTCCTTCACATTTCACCGGAGATTCGCTGAAGGCCTATAAAAGTCTGGAGGGATATAAATGGACTCTATCAGGATTTGTGGCCGAGATTCAGCTGTGGAGTTTACAACAAAGGGATTGTTTAGTTGTTACTACAAAGGTAAGTAGCCAAACAAAATACCGGTAGTATGCTAGCATATGCTATCATACATTAGCCAGGGAGCTGTTACTTTTGATTGCTGTAACACAAACTGAAAACTGTCGGCTAGTTGGCTTGTTTACAATTTGTTTCCTGCCAATATGTCGCATCGTGGTGCATGATGGGACCGCGTGACGTCACCTCCCGGAGCTCTATAGCGCTGCAGAAAGCTAAGAGGATTGTGGGGGCTTTTCTTCCGCTTGAAGAGTTTAGTCATTCTTAGTTTTACTATCCTCGTGTTTTTTTGGAAACCCACTTGATCGTAGCGTGCTAACCCGCTAGCTTTAGCATTATTAGCCAATCTGCCCGTAGGTGCGCGTTTGATCCCAAACTTTGGACAGTTTCTGCCTTTGTATCTTTGCTGATTCCTCTATTTTCCTCCACAGCGCCTAGATTATCACACAGTGCACCAGTAAAAAGCATATTCCTTACACAAAAACATATAACTTACATTTGTTCAATAAAGTTCTGGGGGAAAAAGTAACTTGAAAAGATGTAGCACAAGTGCTACGTCTAAAAATAGTTTATCGCACAGAGCGTTTTTTTCATCGCACGTGCGACATATATGTCACACTGTACAGCCTTGCNATGCTCCACTTTATTATTGTGACAGTGGAACAGCACAGCAGTCCCATTCCTTTGACACAACCTCCTCACTTCTGGTGCCAACATGACACAACAAGTAACACCACATTTGCAACAGT
Source organism: Aphyosemion australe (assembly GCA_006937985.1). Taxonomy (NCBI): domain Eukaryota; kingdom Metazoa; phylum Chordata; class Actinopteri; order Cyprinodontiformes; family Nothobranchiidae; genus Aphyosemion; species Aphyosemion australe. Next base: position 364,175 of record SSNS01000398.1, on the reverse strand, counting down.
GAACAAAGTAATAACTAAGACCAACACAACCCCCCTAAATAAACATGCATAAACACCCCAGAATAGAACAAACTAACTAAAAACATGACTACCCACAATGCAACTCGCCCACTGCAGCTCCTGCAGCTCTCTGCAGCCAATCGGTTGCTACCAGTCCAACTTTTAGAATAAAGGGGTGGCGTCTGCAAATTAACTCTGCAGATGTTATAGCTGCTGTGGGAGTATAGAGTTAACTTTTCAGGAGTTATTTTGTCCAAAATGACTCCTACAGAGTTGATTAGGAAACATTCCTTTTTAACACTCGAGTTTAACTCTTATGTCAGTGTTATATAGCAACTATATAACTCTTTTTAGTGTTAAATTAAAGGGGACCTAGAATGTAAACCAAACTTTTCCTTGTTGTTGTTGAATAAAGACAGCTTGGGTGGTCAACAGTAGCATGCCAACAAGTCAAAGCCGTGTGTGACCTACTTTTTATGTAAATTAGAAAGTTGAAAAAGGCGAGAGAAAACCTCCTGTTCTGAGAAAGCCTTTCTTAACACGTCATAAGGGGGAGCCACGCCTCCTCAAACCTGCATGTGTCTGAGGCCTTCTGGGGAAACCAACCAATCAGCATGTCCTGGCCGAGTGGGAGAGGTCAACAGCTCTTTTCACTGAAGGCCTGAGTAAGGGGGTTTAGAATGGCCTGTATCAGGGCTCCTGGGACAGATGAAAGCCAAAAAATGTTTTCTTATGCTTTTTGGAGGCTCAAAGCTGTTTTAGATTGTTGATTAATTGCATTCTAGGATAGTTTTAACTATTCTTAGTGTTAAATTGGACCAACACTCCAAAATTAACACTTTTAAATTTGCTTTGTGGGCTCTCCATTAGAGATAGGGTGAGAAGCTCGGTCATCCGGGAGGGGCTCGGAGTAGATCTGCTGCTCCTCCACATTGAGAGGAGCCAGTTGAGGTGGCTCGGGCATGTGGTTAGGATGCCTCCTGGACGCCTCCCTGGTGAGGTTTTCTGGGCACGTCCAACCGGGAGGAGACCCAAAGGAAGACCCATTCATAATCAAATATCAAGAATTCAGCCCAAATGTTTCTAGTTCTGAGGAATAATACTTGTTTAAAACCAGGTTAGGTTTAGAGTAGGAACATCTTTGCAGATGTCTTTAAACCTGTTGGCTGAAAATAAAAAGTTAAGTTAAGTGGAAAAGGACCTGGTATGCAAGGTGCATCAGCTGTTTCAATGCTGCTTGTGCTGGTGCTACTGGTGCTGGATTCAGTTTTTTAACCAATATTCTTTGAATCCAATCAGATGGAATACTGACTTTTTGGAGAACCTTGAATGTTTATTCTAGTCTCCACATTGGTTTAAATGTTTTCCCGACTAGAGCTGAGTGGACCAGAACCATCTGGGAAGTGTTGGGCAACATCGAGTAGAAACAAAACGAAAAAGCACTTTGCTGGTGATTGGACAAACCATTCTTCTGCCACCGTCTTATGAAACCAAATAGAAAGTCAGACCTTTGCTGAGGTAAGTTCAGAAAGGAGTTAAAACAATTTTCCAGTTTATCAGCTGCCTCATACTTCCTTTTTAAGGTGGAATGGATTCACTATTCCTTCAGCAATTGCTTCTGATCATGAGGTGTGAAAGAAAATGGCAGAACAGAGGCAACAACAGGGGTTGTTTTATAAAGGAATGAATAAGAAACAGACAAATGGGACATATCGCATTAGAAATCTAGTTTGACAGGAACCGCCAGGGTAATCTCAGTATGAAAAGAGAAAAATATGCCAACAGCTGTCTAATGTTAGATGCTTTGTTATCAAGCATAAAGCCTTTCATGAGAGCCATGTGACCCAGCGGTTGGTTTGCTTGAAACTGGAAGGTAAAAGTTCTGATTCCTCAATTTTACAATAGTTTTTACTTTTGAGGTGTGTGTGTGTGTGTGTGTGTGTGTGTGTGTGTGTGTGTGTGTGTGTGTGTGTATTCTAAATCAGAACACACAGATCTGTGTTTACAGGAAAATAAATGTCAGTATTTTGTGGTTTCACTCTGCCAATTTCATTTAGGAATAAACTAAATAATCTGGGTAATAGCTGTACTAATCTACATATGTAAAGGGATTGCAGTGCACACACACACACACACACACGCACACACACACCTGTATGTTTCCATTCCAGGCCTTTGAAGTGAAGCGCCGTATTATGAGGAAAAGCTTTATCTGCGCTGCTTTGGGGAGTGAGCAGCATGCACATCAAAGAACCTCCCAAATCTCTGCAGGAAAACATGAACACAAGATTGAGAGGAATCCTCAGACTTTGTTAGTCCGACAAATCAAAGGTACAGGGAGCGATTCCTCCCTTCTCTATCTCTCTGCTTTCTTCAGTGTGCTGGCAGAAATCTTTTTTTGATGTTTTTATTACGCAGGTTTTTGCTCTACTGGTACTATTTAGGTTATTCTGACTTTGTGGCGCTTGTCTTTAAATGATTGATTACATTTTTCAAAAATAATGTTCAGAGAGAACCCTATCAGCCAGGTGTTGAACTGATCCAAATGGAATCATTTAATTATAGCATCACAAGGGCAAATCCAGCCATTACACACTCTGTTGCAATTAGTATTGTTTTAAGGACATTTTATAGATGAGTCAGGGCAACAGTGGAAGCTGAGAGAACTGTGAACAGGAAGAGAGTAATGATTACAGCAGGTTATCTTTAATTCTCCTGCACACATTTAGCTAATAAAGGTCCTGGTGAGAGAGGTGTGAGTTTATCTTCCTCTTTATTGATATGTGAGGACAAAAAAGTGAAGGAAATCCAGGGTTTATTTATGGTTGTGAGGAAAAAAGAAAAACGTTTAGCGCAGCCTGACTAAATCAACCTAAGCCAGATTTAAAATTAAAAACGAGAGATGAAATGCCCAAAACACCAACTCCTCTAATGAACGTGCAGGTGGACTGTATTTACACACAAAAAACAAGACTGATCATTAACTGGAAACAGGTGTAGAGTAATTAACTAACAGGTGTGTGAGAAAGGGACAGAAAACAAACAAAAACACTTGAAAATCAAAAAATGAAAACTTCAAACTTCTTAGAAAATGAATTTGCTTGAGACAAAGTTAAGTAGAGATCTTGAGAGTCCGACCACTGCACAGAGCTTTCCCCAGCACATCCTAAAGTCCAGACTCTCTGGTGGCCGAAACATGAACAAGCCCTTCACAATTTGAGCCCAATGAATCCGGGTATGTGCCCGGACCATTGGGGGGAAAAATCAGTTTATGGAATAACCTGCTCAGCCAGTATGTTATGATGCTGAACCTGCACCTGACCAACTTCAACATGCGCAGATCATAGATCCAGGTGAAGATCTAGCTGTGTGTACATATGTGTGTATATATAATATTAAAGGGACACTTTGCAACTTTTTCATATTTTTAAATCATGTTCTTGAGCCAGTTTGTGCTAAAATGACCCTTTACAGGGTGAATGAAAGGCCACCCAGACCCTGTCGCCCCCTGTGGCCAGAATATTCCACTTGCAACTTCACAGTTGCCGGTCCGGTCTGTTGGGACTTAGGAAAATTCAGCTTGACATACCTGGCTCTGCAGTCTGCTTCCAGCATGTTTCCTGCATGTTTAGATCATGAACACAGCTGATGTGTTTGATTTAGTGATGAACCGCTCCTGTAGACACTAATGAAGGCTGAGGAGACATTTCAGCTGTTAGATTAAGGTGTTAGGAAGACCAAAGCACAGCGAGGAGAGATAAGTTTTACGTTCGCTTTCGCCAACGAACACTAGGGGGTGCTAAAAACAAGCCAAAGCTGACTAGTGTCCCTTTAAGTCAGTTATTTTGTATTTATTTATTGAATACCCATTTCAGGTCATTTGTTTCAAATAAAACAGCAGTATAGGCACCCACACCTCTACCCTGGAATGAGATATCAGGATGTTTGTGACAGTTTGTCAGTTTTTTTTTTTTTTTTGGTTCAAGGTGAAAAAGTCTGTCACAGGTATATTACCTGCAACTCTGATTTTGGTCTGCCTGAAAAAGTTCTGTTTGTGTTCTTGCAGACATGTTCATTTGGCTTTGATTTAGTCTGAAGTCCTGAAGTTCCTCATCATTCTCGAGGTATTCTGCCCTTTATGCTGGAAATGCAGAAATCCAAGTTATTAACATGTTTATAATAATGTAGAATGCAAGTTAAACACGAATTACATTGAATGCAAAGCTATATCTGTGTGCAAAGATGTTTACAACATAAACATTTGTACTCTTGGTCTTTTCTCAGACGTTCTCCTTATTGTCTCCCTTTCTTCATCCCATACTGTGTTGGTATATTGTGCAATAGACCCAACAGTCTCAAAGAAACACTTGATATCTGAGCAGTCATGTGGATTAAACTACCATAAATGTGTAATTTCTGGAAACGAGGCTAAAATGAGAGACCAGAGTGTATGCTCTGGATGTGGAGGAGCAGCGGCTCTACCCTGAGCCCCTCTGACATCCTCACCTCACAGCAGCCTATCAGGGGGTGGGTGTGCATGGCCAGTAACAGCTTATTTACATTACAGTGACAGAGCCTTGAAACTCCACCAACGCTGGTCCCAAGCCTGATTTAAAAATGGAGGGGTGTAGGGTGTGTGGTTAGCTACGCCATGCAAACAAGAGATCGATAAGACATTTCTACACTGGGGGGAGACCGGTCTTTGACTAGAAGATTTATGACACCATGTGGCAAAAACCAGACGTCTATGGAACTTACAGGGCCGAACACCTTTCTGTCTTCCAGGGCAACAAACATCGGCACATGAAATGTATGAACTATGAAGCAGGGAAGACATCTGAGAAATGAAAAACCTCACCCTGCTTGGAATCAGCCAGTCTAGCTGGACACAGTCAGGACAGAAACAACCAGCCTCAGGGGAGATGCTGCTGTACTCCAGACATGAAGAGGAAAATCCCCCCACACTCAAAGAGTAGCGCTGATGCTGTCCAAAGAAGTGCAGAGAGCACTTATTGGATGAAAAGCCCAAGAAGACTAAAGTCAAGATCTTCAGTATCAACGTCAAGGCAGTTCTCCTCTATGGAGCAGAAACATGGAGGACCACTGTGGCAATCACCAAAAAAGTAGGTGTTGATCAACAGCTGCCTGTACAAGATACTCCGTGTCCACTGGCCAGAAACCACTAGCAGCAGGGAACTTTGGCAGAAAACGAATCAGATGCCTGCAGAAGAAGAACTCAAGAGACAACGCTGGGCATGGATAGGGCACATGGTATGAAAATCAATATACAAGCCCTAAGATGGAATCCACAAGCAAAAAAGAAAATTGATCGCAGAGACCTTTATACCATGAGAATGACGTGGAACCAGCTGGGGAGAAAAGCCCAGGACAGAGATGCCTGGGGATCCCTTGTTGGCGGCCCATATTCCAGGAGGGGTAGCAGCAGTGATGTAACTAAGGCTACATTCACACTGCAGGTCTTCATGCTCAATTCCACTTTTTTGACTAAATCTGATTTTTTTGTGCGATTGTTCACGTTATAACTGAAACGCGACAGTAAACAATCTCCATGGTTCACGACCCCAAAGCAGCCCGCATCTGCAGCAGACAGGAAGTCACACAGATCGCTCCGTGGAGTCGGAACCAGGAGAGGTGGAGTTGTGATGTGAAAGCCTTCACTGACAGGTCATCTACAATTTCAGCATCCCACCTGTCAAGTCTCCTGTTTTGGCCTGGAAACTGTTTTAAAAACTACAAACTATTTTACTGCTTATTCCTGCCATCTTCCTGAATTAGTATTCCCTGAAAATGTTCCGGTAATAAGTTCATTCACGGAGACCCCCACCCCCACCCCGCTCTCACGGAGACTGGAGAGACGCTTCACTCCAGCAGCACCTCCCGCTCTCATGCTTTCCTATGTTTTTAATTCCAAAACTTGACAGGATGTCCAGACAGATCTCTGAATCCTTCTGTCAGCTCTTCTCAGGAACGTCAACACACGACGCTCACCTCCGCTGACTCAGTGACGTAGGAGGTGGATTTAATGCAATATCACCATTCATATCTGTGCTGTTCAGACTGTCACAAAAAAAATCTGGTATGGGTTGCATGTGGGGGAAAAAATCAGATTTGATGTGCAGTGTGCCTTAGACAGAGCCCTGAAACGGCTTGCTTTGATACTGAATCTGTCAAGAATAGAGCTGCTGAGATTGCTTGACAGAGTGAATTTGTGCTAAAAACTTCATGAACCTGTTCTGTATCGATACACCCACAGCCCTCCATATACATTTATGGCAAATGTTTCTGATTAAAAACACATCCCGAGTGGTAAGACTAGCTTGAAAACAGTACGACAGCATCTCAAACTAAATAAAAGAAGGTGAAGATGCTTTGTTTATCTTTATACTCCAGCTACAGTTTAAAAAACACATCAAATATCTTATATATCTGATCTCATTCACATCATGACTCCTGTCCACTCACTTCGCTCCTCTTCTGCTCCTCAACTCTCAGCTTCCTCCGCTCGCCTCCTCGTCACCATGAGGAGTAGAGCATTCAGCCGCTCTGCTCTCCACATCTGGAATTGTCTTCCACCTGATCTTCGTACCACTCATTTGCTCCCGCTTTTCAAATCTAACCTCAAAACCTTCTTATTCAAACAAGCCTACAACACATAACACCCATTTTACTATTTTAATGTTTTTATTTTGTATATTTCTGCTTCATATGTTTATGTTGGTCTTTCTTTCTTTTATCTGCCTTTTTGTAAAGTGTCCTTGGGTGTCTTCAAAGGCGCTTTTAAATAAAATGTATTATTATTAGTAGTAGTAGTAGTAGTAGTAGTATTTTAAATAAAATGTATTATTATTATTATTATTATTATTATTATTATTATTAGTAGTAGTAGTAGTAGTAGTAGTAGTAGTAGTAGTAGTAGTAGTATTTTATTATTATTATTATTATTAGTAGTAGTAGTAGTAGTATTTTAAATAAAATGTATTATTATTATTATTATTATTAGTAGTAGTAGTAGTAGTATTTTAAATAAAATGTATTATTATTATTATTATTAGTAGTAGTAGTAGTAGTAGTAGTATTTTAAATAAAATGTATTATTATTATTATTATTATTATTATTAGTAGTAGTAGTAGTATTTTAAATAAAATGTATTATTATTATTATTATTATTATTATTATTATTATTATTAGTAGTAGTAGTAGTAGTAGTATTTTAAATAAAATGTATTATTATTATTATTATTATTATTAGTAGTAGTAGTAGTAGTAGTAGTAGTATTTTAAATAAAATGTATTATTATTATTATTAGTAGTAGTAGTAGTAGTAGTAGTATTTTAAATAAAATGTATTATTATTATTATTATTATTAGTAGTAGTAGTAGTAGTAGTAGTATTTTAAATAAAATGTATTATTATTATTAGTAGTAGTAGTAGTAGTAGTATTTTAAATAAAATGTATTATTATTATTATTATTATTATTAGTAGTAGTAGTAGTAGTAGTAGTAGTAGTAGTAGTAGTATTTTAAATAAAATGTATTATTATTATTATTATTAGTAGTAGTAGTAGTAGTAGTAGTAGTATTTTAAATAAAATGTATTATTATTATTATTATTATTAGTAGTAGTAGTAGTATTTTAAATAAAATGTATTATTATTATTATTATTATTATTATTATTATTATTATTAGTAGTAGTAGTAGTAGTAGTAGTATTTTAAATAAAATGTATTATTATTATTATTATTATTATTATTAGTAGTAGTAGTAGTAGTATTTTAAATAAAATGTATTATTATTATTATTATTATTAGTAGTAGTAGTAGTAGTATTTTAAATAAAATGTATTATTATTATTATTATTAGTAGTAGTAGTAGTAGTAGTAGTATTTTAAATAAAATGTATTATTATTATTATTATTATTATTATTAGTAGTAGTAGTAGTATTTTAAATAAAATGTATTATTATTATTATTATTATTATTATTATTATTATTATTAGTAGTAGTAGTAGTAGTAGTATTTTAAATAAAATGTATTATTATTATTATTATTATTATTAGTAGTAGTAGTAGTAGTAGTAGTAGTATTTTAAATAAAATGTATTATTATTATTATTAGTAGTAGTAGTAGTAGTAGTAGTATTTTAAATAAAATGTATTATTATTATTATTATTATTAGTAGTAGTAGTAGTAGTAGTAGTATTTTAAATAAAATGTATTATTATTATTAGTAGTAGTAGTAGTAGTAGTATTTTAAATAAAATGTATTATTATTATTATTATTATTATTAGTAGTAGTAGTAGTAGTAGTAGTAGTAGTAGTAGTAGTATTTTAAATAAAATTTATTATTATTATTATTATTAGTAGTAGTAGTAGTAGTAGTAATAGTAGTAGTATTTTAAATAAAATGTATTATTATTATTAATAATAAGAATAAGAAGAAGAAGAAGAAGAAGAAGAAGAAGAAGAAGAAGAAGAAGAAGAAGAAGAAGAAGAAGAAGAATTGGTTGTAATTAAATGATTTGAGTCACTTAATGATGAATCATTGTTGATCTAAGTGAGATGTTTAATTTTTCTTACATAGCATGGATTGATTTATTTTTCCTATAACCGATGAATTGTGTTGCTGCATAACATTCCCCTTCTTGATTAAGGTCATACAAACATACAGCATATTTTGTCCTCCATTACAATATCTATAAAGCTTTACATCTTCAACAGAATCTAAACATTCCAGCGAGTTTCATTTCAGACTTCTACCAGTATTAAGATGTGGCTCCTTCATCCAGCAGCTTGAATGTCTTTGTACATTTAAAAAGAAATCTGGGAGCGCTGCTCTCTCTGCTGCTGATGTTGTGGCTACACTTCAAAGAGCCGTGTCTGGTTTAGGTGGGATGCAGACTTGTGTGTGGCGGCTTGTTAGAAAACACATCCAGCTGAGATCAGGAGAAACTGCATCTTTGTGACAAATAAATATAACAAATATCATATCTGCCTAAAGAAATGCAAGACCATTTAGAAAATAGGATGAGAGTAAGAAAAAAAATGAAAGCAATCAATCATCTTTTACTTTATATTTTATTTTCCTTTTCATTTCTTCTTTTTCAAACTTGCTCAATAATTACTTCTTTTTTTTAGAATAAAAAACCTCTGCTGCTTCTTAAAAATAAGGATGCATGGTTAGCTGCAGCTGTTCTCTTTGAATTGTGTTGAATATACATAAAATAAATGCCTCAGGAAGAAAAACAGATCACGGCTTTACCAAATAACGATAAGATTTATCCTGCTTTTCTGTATAAAGATCTCATTAATATACAGTAAAGGAGAACTTATGTAAAAACCCTAAGCTCTCTTAAAACTCCGTCTCTGTTCTCAGACGTGGATTAAGCCAAGCCCTACACTAAAAACTTGTGTGAGTAGAGATCTTTATTGAATATTTCTTTTTTTGTCAAGGACTAGGTTTAATCCATGTCTGGGAAAGCAGCTGAATGAGCTAAAACTAAAAGCTTCTAAGCCATTGTAGTACCATGTCCCTGGGATCTTTCACCATGTGGAGGGCATCTGAGCCAGATTTTATGACAGAAGAAACAACGCAAGAGAAGAAGATGAGAGGTGAGTGGCTGAGGTGACAGAAAAGGAGTGAATTGAAGAAATCCATTAAAATCCTTTAAAATATTCGGTGTATTGCCAAGTCTGCTATTTCTTTAGCGAAGCCATAAACGGAGAGATTTAGGTCAGCATTTTTTCACATGGACACAGGAGGTGATGGAAAAGAGAAACTGATAGGTTGCCCTCCATCCATCCCTGTCTTTAATACCTTTTGTGTTTTTCCCCCAATGGTAATAAATAAACCAAAATTCTCAATGTAATAGTGTTTTACAGTGTAAAAACAAGAGTTATAGCCTTTATTGCAATGATTTACACTCATGATGTATAGAAGCCCTCCAGTTTTAAAAAGAGAGTATTGCTGGGTTTCATATGACGTAGCGTCCACGCACACCAAATGTGGATGGGGGGCAGGAAGTAGCTGCTGCTGCACAGAACCCTATGTTGACTGGGCATAAAAAAGCCCAAATGCTGTGCTGTCTACGGTTGCTGCAAACGCTCTAATCCGGACAAAGACAAACGTTTTTTATTGTGTGTCTCAACAGTAGTGCACCACAAAGGACTTAATTAAAAAAAATGCACTGAAAGAAGACGGCAGAAGTGGATCAGTAATCTCCGGCTAAAAAGAGGAGGCGCTGAAACGGTCAGTGCTAGAGTTTGCAGAGATCTCTTTCTAGTTTTTTTATAAGACACAAATCAGCGTAATATTACCGCAACGGTGTGTCTTATGAACGCGCCATGGCGGCAAGTGATGCGGGAATTTTGCGCCATTCGTGCCGCCATGCTTGGTAGTAATATTGTAGTAATATTGCAGTAATATTGCGGCTTCGCTGGTCTTATAAACGCACATTAAGCCTTGGCGCAAAAGAGGGAGGTGTCATGATCACGTGATGAATTAATGCTGAGCTCCGGCCGGGAACTATGTTGAAAATGAAAGTAAACACGGCCATAAGTTTTGTTTTGTAAACAGAATCAGCTGAGATGATAAACTGGAGCGATGCGGTGCTCTGGGAGCTTCTCTCCGTTAGATCTGCAGCTCAGATCATCTGACAGCTCACAGGAACGGTGGAGGACACACACCTGTAGCTGCTTGTGAAAAAAAAAACTTAACAAGCGCGGCTTCGATCGCAATAAAAAGCAAGTTATGTCCAAGATAAACGGAAGTCCGTGACAGCGCAGAGACCGGCCCCATACCTCCTTTACACTGCCATCGCGTAATCTTTTATAAAAAAAAAAAAACATGATTGCGCCCCATTACCACCACGATCTGAGCTCTTATGAAGGACCTTATGCTCCCAGATGCTGCCTCAGTGTTGCAGCAAATTGCCGCCATTGTTTTATAAAACAGGCTCTTAACAGCTAAGGGATAACTAAATGTTTTTTATGCCATTTTATTGAACACAGCCATAAAAATGTCGTAAACAGTTTGAAACTGTTATCATGTGTGCTAACTAATTGTACCGCAAATAGCTTTTATGATGCTAATGTTGTTAGCAGTTAGCTTAGAGTTGTAACATGGCATTTATACTGTATTAAAGTCAAATAAATGTACCAGAAATTTGGATTTAAAAAGGCTTAATAAGTTATTTACAAGTAGATCTTAGCACATACGCATACTCGTTGTTAGCATAATGAATTCAATAACACAACTCACTACTTACCCCAGCAAAAACAGCTATTTAAGCTTCTCTGGATCCTAAATGGTTAACCTAATTTGAAAACAAATAGTTGTAGGCTTCCAGGCTTATAAAAGGCTTTCATTTAGTTTGCAGTGTAATATGAGGTATGCAGCACGAGATAATTTGTTATGTTGATCAATTCAGCGCTGGGTAAATCCTCCAGAGTGTGTGAAAAGTCTGACTTTTTTAAACTATATGGGTCGTAACCTAAAGGAAGATTAATTTTTTTTCATGATATCGCGTCTGTGCCAGCCCATTTAAAGCCTTAGTATACTCGCTTTCATCCATCGCGCTGTTTTATAGTGGAGACTTCCTACCCCCTGAGTTTGTGCGACTTCAGGGTCACGTTAGTGAAACCCAGCAATACAATGGCACTCTACACGGCCTAGATAGGGTAATGAGTTTTCATTTCCAAGTAGCTCGGGAATTTTCTGCGTGCAAATGGACGTGTTTTCAGGCGGTCTGCCTCGGGCCGAAACCGGTCCAACACACCCACTGCCGACTGATTGGCTGGCTCAAATTCACGCCTACCATAGGGAGAGCCTCCGATTAGTGGATAGAATCAGTCACTGGGGGATTCCCACATGCTCGCTTCATTATCATTCTGGATGCTGAGGAGTTAACGAGCCTCTGACTGAAGTCATTTCTCTCTGTCTCTGCTGTGAGGCGCGCACACACACACACACACACACACACACACACACACACACACACACACACACACACACACACACACACACATCCTTGTATCTCTTAGTGAGGACCATCATTTAGTGACTGTATTGTGCCTAACCCATACCCTAATCCTAACCATAACCAGTGTTGCTGTATTCCTAACCCTGGCCTCAACAAAAACTTAATTCACACCAGACCTCTAAACCCAACTGGTAAGCTTTTAAAAAAAAGTGAGGACCACAAAAATGTCCTCACCTTGAAAAATGTCCTCACTCTGTTAGTTTTTTGGTCCTCAGTATGTAGTAAGTACAAGAACACACACACACACACACACACACACACACACACACACACACACACACACACACACACACACACACACACACACACACACACACACAGACTGCTAGATCGGACATCTTGAGGTTCAGAGTCTTGCCACAGTTCGTCATGTGGTGCCCTGAAGCTTGGGATCAAACCAATGACTTTTCCAAGTGGCAAACTGTTGTTTACTCTGAGCCACAGCTGCCTCCAAGTGGAGCAGAACATACGTTCTGCCCCAAAACAAAACAACTTCAGGGAGGAGTTCCTGATTAAGAACCTGACATAAGGGCCAAGCTAGGAGTATCTGAACTTCAGTGTAATTTCAGAGTAGCATATGGTCGTGTTGAAGTGTAAACATCTCTAAGCAGCTGTCAGGTTTGTGATGCAAGCAAGGAGGGGATAAATTCTTACAGAAAGATAAAGTCTGTGCAGGTGGAAAAACCAGAGCAGATGGATGAGTCAGCAAACTCTAACAGCAACCTCTGATAAGGTTTTACATCTTAGGATGGTGCTCAGTAATTCTCCTTGATCATATTTCACCAAAGTGGTGCGTGACAGGTTGAATATCAATGAAACTAAACTTGTGCTCAGAAAGCTGACCAAGATGACGCACACTTTCAATCCACTTCTAGTTTTTGCATTGCAGCAAATTTCTCTTTTTTCCCCTCCAAAAGTGTTTGTTTGGGATCTGGTACCAGTTAGGTAAAAATGTCACAGTCCATTGTTCTCCACCAGAGCTTGTTGTTCAGAAACCTGTAGGCACAGATGATCAATTAAAATAATCATTTCAAATCAAATATTTATCATTAAATCATCTGTTTTATTTTTTCTGATCTGCTCTCCATCTTTGGCTGGATTGGCCCTTGGATACAGCTCCAGAAAAAGCTGGTTGTCAGGGGTGACCACGAGAAAGAGCAAGCGAGCGTGACACTGAGAGGAGAAATTTATTTTACTTTCATGCTGAAATGAATATGAGTGGGATGAAATTTATCTCTGTTTGTTGGGAGATTTTCTAAAATGCCACATAAAGTTTAGTCTTTAGTGTAATCCTTATTTAACATATTTAAATGATTTATTGCAGAAAACACTCAATTTATTGATTAAAAACACATTTTTCAGGCACTCAAAGACTTGCGAGTGCCAGGGCTTCACTGTCTCCCATCCTTCTTTTAATTACACTTTTTAATTATTTAAAAATCATGTGCTGTAATTGTCTCAGCTCAGTGTCCACTGTTGCTGAACACCGGATTTCAGCTGCTCAACAGTCTGTGGGTATTGTCTGAGTCTCCTCTTCATGATGCAGCATACATTTTTATTAGGAGACAGATGTGGAGTGCTGAGAGTTCAGTCTGAGTTTATGATGCTGTTGTAAATTGGGCAGAATGAGTGCTGGTTCTGTCCTGCAGAATAAAAAAATAACCCGAGAAGCAATGGTACCTTGATAGGAGCAGTATCTTTCTACAGCTGATATATTTCTGTCACTTTCACACTTTAAATCATTTATTTATATATTATTTATTTCTGCCCAGAGCATAAATATATAATATATATAGACCACATGCTGCCTTCTGCACATTTTACTGATAACATCCAGGGATCGCTTAACTTTGGTCTATAGAACTCAGCTCACATTTGTCCCCCAAAAGATGGTGGGTCCAATAAAATCACCAGTGTTTTTCCACTGAGGTGGTATTCAGCTTAGATGATCAGGTTTTGGATTCATTTTGGTGTTGAGTAACTGTTGGTATCAAACAGATGTACGGACTCTGAGGGTTGCTGTAGGAAGGGAATGCTTCCTGTCAGAAAAAAAAATGCATTGGATCAATAGATTAGTATCCCACAGCAGGTGATAAATCAGAATCCTGTAGAAAGTGCAGCTGATCTGGTTTAATTTCCATTATCACACCAACATATCATGGATATCCGGTAAAGCAGTGGTTCTGTGTGTATCAAATAAAATTAACAAAATTCCATATCTGCCCCCAGGGTAAGATAACAGACCTATGTACCCTCTATGCTTGAATGTTGGTTCTCAAATTATTAATATGTCTGTTTGAGGGGAATGTTCATTTATGTTCCCATGTAAAGAAATCTGTGTGTTTATTCGCCTTAATTTGAAAAGTTTGAATATTTCAATACTATTATTTTAATGATCTGCATGTAAATAGTGTTGTTTGGCACTCCATTAGCCAAATTCATTCATCACTCATACCGTCTGCCCCAAAACCAAACACAACTTCTCACTGCTATGTTTACATGGGCACAAGTTATCAGAATGAACGCCCTATCGGATCAAAAATTCTTCATGTAAACATGTCAATCGGAATATTCTGATCCGATACGGCCTGATCCTAGCCTAGTGAACTAGACCAATTCTTGCTTTGCAGAGTTTGGTCTAGGCACGCTTCATTGGAAATCTCGCAGCACAAACCACTGCTGTGTCTATCCAATCACAACTCGCTATAGTTTTGGTTGGGCCAATCACAGCGCTCTATATTGTGGGCCAATCACAGAGCGGGAGTAGCCGATGACGTCAGCGCTGCGGCCGCAAACCCAAGCAACATGGCGGCAGCGCCGGAGCCACGTTCTTTTGAAACGGCTTTGTCATCAACATTGGATTATTTAGACTCCAACGTGCGTAAGTCTGTCGGCTATACTTAGCGGCTTCTTATTTTTATCAAACTAAGTAGTGCAATGTCCCAGTACACCTGATATTCGCGTGTTTTTATACGAAAACGACAGAAATCATTGACGCCATTAGTGGGTCCCGCTTTTCCATCGCTGCGATTACGTCACGTTGTTCGTTACTCTGATTGGTCCTAGCGCTATCCAATTGCGTGCTGACATTTTGAAAGACAACCGTAGATCCCGCCTCACCACTGAGAGCCGTCAATGGTTCGTGGCCAGACTATATATACACATATATAGGATGGCTTGCCAGGCTAGCCTGATCCGATTGAGAGAGGTGGTTTTGTCCGATCGTCAATCCGATTGGCGTCCATGTACACAGCCATTCGGATTGCTGGAGTAAAATAACGCCCACTGCGCATGTGTGCAACTTCAGCGTGACGTCTTTCTGCCTTTGCAGACGCTCAGGACAAGTGGAAAACATGGCGGGAGGTAAACAGAAGTGGTCCATAATGGGGTAAGTCAACGGACAAAGCTAGAGAATAAGAAAATAAAAATCCAGGGAAAAGACGTGCAGACAAGATGGCGTTCGTTTACATTTTTTTCCGGGAAAGACAACTCTGCGTATGCTCAACCAACTCACGGCACGATCGGATCATTTCAGTTAGTGTCCACGTAAACAGAGGTTTGGGATATCCGATCAACCAAGATTTGAGTCGGATAGGGGAAATGTTGAGCATGTTAACGTAGCTAGTGACACACTTATGCTCTGTGTGAGGGGGTTCTATGTCTGATTTGAGTTTAACATATTGTAAAATATTTTTATATAATTGAGCTGAGATTCTGAGTGTTTATTCAATTTCCTGATAAATAATTGATTAAATAATCTTCTAGAATACTGGTACTTTAATATTCTTGCTGTATATTATATTTTATTTTGCTTTTGACTTTTTGAGCCACACTTGCATCTATGTCCAGGTTTGTTTCCCTTCACCAGTCTATCTGCTCATCAGCCTGACACAAACAGACAGGCAGCTTGTCAGAGTCAACTGTTAACCTATCATATATGATGTTGGACTGCAGTAAGTATCTGGACCACTTAGTGAAAACTCACGTAGGTCTGTGGAGGACTCCACACAGAAAGGCCTTGACTTGTCAGCATGTTCAAATCCAGAACTGCTGACGGTGCTAAGTACTGGCCCTGTCTAACAACCTTCCTCCCCGGTTCATACAGTCAGAATCTTCAAAAAACATATTTTCGGAAAGGGTACTTGAGCCATTTCTTTGCCTTCTTCTCAAAATACCCACTCAGCTATGGATTGTAGCTCATGCAGCCTTCGGTGAAGTGCGGATCAAGTGTGCAAGAGGGGCGTGTGTACACCTTACGCACTCACAATTCTGGATGGAAATGCACAATTGAGGGACGCAAGTGTGTAAGTGTGAATATTGGGACTGGGCCTAAATCCTGCAGTACGCTGTGCCCCACTCCTCTGGTAACTTATACCTTGTGAAACAGGAGTGCCAGAGCGTTTTCCTCACAGAGATTGACTCATAAGGGATTCATTTATACTAGAGACCACTGCAAATGTGTTAAAAACCAAGGGAACGTTGTGTTTAATTCCCTGATCAGAGAACAACCAGTAAAAAAGCATGATTACTTCAATGCAAACAAAATCTAAACATTTTAGATGTAAGAGTACATAAGTTAAAGGGCCACTAGTCAGTTTTGGCTTGTTTTTAGCACCCCCTAGTGTTCGTTCGCAAAACTGAAAGTAAAACTTATCTCTCCTCGCTGTGCGTTCGTCTTTTTAACACCTTAATCTAACTGCTGAAATGTCTCCTCAGCCTTCATTAGTTTCTACGGGAGTTATTCATCACTAAATCAAACAAATCAGCTGTGTTCATGATCTAAAACATGCAGGAAACATGCTGAAACCAGACTGCAGAGCCAGGTAGGTCAAGCTCAAATTTTTCTAAGCACCAACAAACCGGACCGGCAACTATGAAGTTGCAAGTGTTATATTCTGGCCACAGGGGGCGACAGGGGCTGGGTGGCCTTTCATTAACCCTGTAAACTGCTGCACTACTGCTGCTACAGGCACCACCAACACCACCACCCCCCAACCACCTCCACTCAGCCAGCCAACCCCCACCTCCCAACTTCACACCATTCAGCTTCCCCCTCCTCAGCAACAACCCCTCTCGGTTACACCGGACCAGGTGAGGAGAGAACTGAGGCGGCTTAAGAGCAGAAAATCAGCAGGTCCTGACGGAATCAGAGGCCTCCCACCTGATGAGGACTATGGAGAGACTCATCCTCACCCATCTGCGTTCAGTGGTGAGCCCAGAAATAGACCCACTTCAATTTGCATATAAACCAAACATGGGGGTGGAGGACGCCCTCATCTACCTGCAGCACCGGGCTCTGAATCACCTTGAGATGCAAAAAAGCATTGTGAGGATCATGTTCTTCGACTTCTCCAGTGCCTTCAACACCATCCAGCCGTGTCTACTGCAGCAGAAGATGAGGGGTGCAGGAGTGGACGAACATCTGACTGCATGGATCATCAACTACCTCACCAACAGGCCACAGTACGTGAGGCTGCACAACTGTACGTCTGAGGTGGTTGTGTGTAGTACTGGAGCTCCGCAGGGTACAGTGCTCTCACCCTTTCTCTTCACCTTCTACACCTCGGACTTCACCTACAACACCAGCAGCTGTCACCTCCAGAAGTTCTCTGATGTCTCGGCCATCGTCGGCTGTGTGTCTGAGGGGGACGACCAGGAGTATAGGTCAGTCATCATGGACTTTGTGGACTGGTGTGAGCGTAACCACCTTCGCTTGAACACCAGTAAAACAAAGGAAATGGTGATTGACTTCCAGAGAAACACTCCTCCTCCCTCACCAGTAAACATCCAGGGAGCAGACATTGAGGTGGTGGACACCTTTAAGTACCTGGGTGTTCACCTCAACAGTAAACTGAACTGGTCCCACAACACAGATGCTCTGTATAAGAAGGGCCAAAGCCGCCTCCATCTCATGAGGAGGCTGAGGTCCTTCAGAGTTAACTCCCAGCTGCTAAAATCCTTTTATCACTCAGTTGTTGGCTCTGTTATTCATTCTGCTGTGGTCTGCTGGGGTGTAGGCAGCTCTGACCGAGACAGGAAGAGACTGAACAAGCTAGCTACCAAAGCTAGCTCGGTTCTGGGCTGCCCACTGGATTCTGTTGAGGAGACGTGTGAAAGGAGGATGCTGGGGAAGATGACCTCCATCTTAAGAAACCCCTCCCACCCACTGCATTCCACTGTGGAGATCATGGACAGCTCCTCCAGAGGTAGACTGAGACATCCCAGATGTAAAACTGAGCGCTATCGTAGATCCTTCATCCCCTCTGCTGTAAGCCCACCCAAACTACATTGTTGGCACATCATGTTGAAGTCAGTGATGTTAAACCAATTAGACAACATCCTTACTGTGCTAGTCCTGAAAAAAGGGCACTTATGAAAGAGGAAACGGAATATTTGTTGAAAAATGGCTTTGCTATTCCTAGCAGGAGCCCTTGGAGTTCCCCGTCTGGATGAGAGGAAACCTGATGGCACTGATTACCGGAAGTTAAATGCAGTTACCACTGCTGACTCGTATCCACTTCCACGCATAGACGATTGTATCGATAGTGTAAAGGATACTGGCAGGTCCCTTTAACTGAACAAGCTTCACTTATGTCTGCTTTTGTCACTCCTGACACCTTTCTGCAATACACAGTGTTTGGTATGAAGAATGCCCCTGCTACATTCCAGAGGTTAATTAACACTGTTACTTCTGGCCTCCCTCAGTGTAGTGCTTACCTCGACGATATTGTGGTTTTTACAGACACATGGGAAGAACACCTACACGCCCTAACCCTGTTATTTGATCGTCTGGCCCAGGCGAACCTGACCTTGAATCTGGCAAAATGTGATTTTGTTAAGGCCACAGTCACTTATTTAGGGAAAGAAGTGGGACAGGGGAAGGTAAAAGTTTTAAATGAGAAAGTGAAGGCCATGATGAACTTTCCCCCACCTTCCACTCATCGCGAGCTGAGAAGATTTCTGGTTATTATAGAGGATTTTGTCGAAACCTTTCTGCTGTGGTTGTTCCTCTTACCAATCAGTTATGCCTGAAGACCAAGTTTGAATGGACTCCGGAGTGCCAGGCCTCCTTCGAGGCAGCCAAGTTATTGTTGTGCTCTGCACCTGTTCTTGCAGCACCCGACCTGACCAGACCATTTAAACTTGAGGTTGACGCCAGCGCAGTAGCGGCTGGTAGTGTGTTGATTCAGGAAGATTCAGATGGTGTTGATCATCCTATTTGCTACTACTCTAGGAAGTTTGACCGACACCAAATGCTGTATTCTACTATAGAAAAGGAAACACTAGCTTTACTTCTTTCACTACAGCGTTTCCATGTTTACGTTGGTTCCAGTCAAACACCAACAGTAGTATACACAGATCATAACCCTTTAACCTTCCTCAGCAGGATGTATAACCAGAACCAGCGGCTCATGAGGTGGGCCCTCATCCTGCAAGAATACCACATCATCATCCAACATAAGAAAGGAAAAGACAATATCATCGCTCATGGATTGTCCCGAAGTCATGGTAACCACTAACGTTTCACCTTGCGAAGATGTGTCGTTTTGGTCTGTTTGATTGCTCCTCCTTCCAGGGTTCCCTTGTAGGCACAAGGGCTTTACCCTCTTTAGGGTGTTGCCGTTTGTTTTTTTCTTAGTGTTGCGGCACGGAGGTTAGCGTTGGCTACTTGAGAGCAGCCATCTCGGGGACGCTCCAAAGGACTGTGGGGGCGTGCCTCGATTGTGGGCCACCTCTACCTCCTTGTGGGCTGCGTTTAATCCACCCACCTTTAATCTGCATGAAGACTAGGGATGAGTTAGAGAAGATCCCCTCCCAGGTAGTTAGCGGGACGCCTTGGTTGACCTGAATTGGATGGAGCTGAGACATATACTTTACATTTTTGCTTTTATGGACAAGGTGGGGGTAAACATGAATGGGTGGTTTCTGTTGCTTATTGTGATTGAGAGTATTAATGTTTCTCCCCCACCTTTTCTCTTAAGGGAGGGGGTGTGACGGCCGCCTGCAGTTTGGAGCTGTTAAGATGTGCAGCCACCATTTCTTGTGCTGCACCAGGGACAGCAACTCCCTGCAGTTCCCAGCTCTGCTGCAGGACCCTGGACAGCAACAGAGCTGGAGAAACTCTCAGCTGGGCTGCATTGCCCTAATCAGCCTTTTCCTCAAAAGCAGCCAGCTGCAGATCATCAGGGGGAGAAGACAATTGTTTGGTAGTTGCAGCGGTAGCTGAGACTCTCTTCTTCCCCTTGGTATCTGACTTTTGGTCAAACTCTGATAGCTTCTGGTTACCTTATAACTTGAGTGAGTTAGAGGTTAGTGTCAGATTAGCTGGCTTTTAGAGAAGCCTTGTTTTAGCATTCTTTAGTTCTTTTAGAGACCATTCTGGTCTTGGTCCGTGGGTGCTCCTGAGGGAGAGTATTTGTTTGGGGGTTCTGTGAGCACCCCTGTGCTAAGGATAAGTCCATTTTGGGTTGTTTTTGCTCAGAGGGCAGTTACTTTAAAAAGGTTGGTTTTCATTTATAGCGTTTTTTCCCCTTTTTGGGACACCTTTTGTTGACAGTAAATTTAGAGGTAGATTAAGCTTGTTAGACAAGCCTCTCTTATTGTCCTCCCTTTTTTGTGAATCATTTACACTGGTAAATAAACCTTTTTGTTAAACATCTGACTCGTCCAGTTTATGTTATCACCTCCTCCTCTGCCTAGCTGAGCCACCGAGGGGGTGTAACATAGTGTATAACTCCTCAGTTTAAGCTGTGCTGGTATCATCCTGGTACACAATAACACCAATGCAATATTCATGTGTTCTATACTTGTGCAATACCGGATTCAGATTGTTGTCTGTGTCTCTTACAGTATGCTGCATAGTGCTGGTACCAAGTTTGTTTTTATCTTTTATTTGTGTTTTTTTTAGTGATCTAAGATTACAATACTAGATTACTGCCTATGTGTATATACATGTATCCTTGTTTTTATCTTTCTTCTAATTACCCTTTGAGTGATGATGCTGCTGTGACAAGTGAATTTCCCCTCTGTGGGATCAATAAAGTCTATTCTATTCTATTCTAAAGAGTCATTTTAGCACATGCTGGCTCAAGAACATGATTTAAAAATATTAAAAAGTTGCAAAGTGTCCCTTTAATGCCACGGAATGTGTTTAAGTTATTTTCAACAAATCTCATACTTTCTACATCGAGACTTTTCATTACATTGATAAAGAAACCTCAGAAATCTAAATTTGTTTACTCATATTAAACCTTTTTTGCAAAAACTAAACCTATTTTAATAAAATACATAATATGATTTAATGGACCAAAGGAATCCCAATTAGCATGTTTTTCCTCAACTGAATTGAATGTAGTGGTATCTTCATTAGCACAGAAATCAAACCGAAACAACAAACAAATCTCTTCATTAGTGAACAAACAGTTTATTCTGATAGCAATCGCTAACGATGAAACACATCTGGATTCGGCAGATGTTGTTTAATATGCAGGAATCTGACTCTCACATCCTTTGCAGCATGCAATTAATCTAAACAAATGTCGTCCAAATGCATCCGTGGTGTTCAATGGCGTTAAGGTGTAAGGTTCATGGAGCTTACAGGATCTTTATCATCAACAGATACATACACATTTGCAAATCTCATGGCTGAACTCCACATGAGGTATCAACAGCTTTGATTCCAAAAGACAAATCTTTCAGCCCAACAATTAAAACTAAAGATTAAAACGAATGCTCAGATTTAAAATCAGCTCCAGAGAGGTCACATGGATTTTGTGAACACATCCTTTCATGTGCATCTGGAGCGCTCGTGCCTTTTAGTGGAGTCATCCAGCAGTGCTTAAACTCGACTCATAAAGTGGGACTGAGACTAAAATAAAGTGCTTTGTTTCCCTCATTTAAAAATGTCCACTGCAGTAATTGGTGTAATCTGTAGGTTTCATCTGGTGCCAGTTCTCTTTTTCTGTCTTTTTTGTTCTATGCTTTGCTTTTATGTGTCGGCAGATCTGCCGACCGGTGCCAACTGGTTCTCCTTACATGTGCACCGGACCTTGTCACTTTGATGCTGATTGGATTTTGAAAGCACGGCCTGGCTTAGTATTTATCGATGGCAGTCGTGTTATTCTGGTCGCCTCGGTGCGCCGTGTTTATAGGAAGTTGGCAGGTTTGTGAACTTTTGTAAAGGCGGCACAGCGAACGGTGTTAATTTGTTCTACCCTGCAACCTTGGGGGTGTTCTGCTCTTTGTAATGACTAAGCAAAAGTTGACAGAGAAGATGAAATAGCAGCTGCCTCTGAAAGTACAATATACAGCAAGATGGTGGAAATTATTTTTGGAGGCTATAATGTGCTTTAGATGTGTGTTTGTGAAGTCAGAGTATCAATTATTAAATTAAGCTTCTAAGGCAAAAACATTTCTTGTAAATTCTAAACCTTCCAGCCTTAACCAAAGCGTTATGGAAAGCTGCTTCCAAAGCCAGCGTCTCACCTGGCTGAGACTGGTGGTGGCTAGGCTTGAGGGAGTTTCAAAAATGTCTAAAAACTTTACTGCAAGTTCTTCCTCCATTGTTGCTTGAACTATGAACACGTTCAAACAATCTTCAACACACATTTTCTCTCAAAGTACTCACAAAGTTGTTGCGCGAGTTTGGAGCCCATCTGAACATATTTATACTTTTTGTGATTCAGAGAGTGCAAGAAATTTGTGGGACGTTCTTTGAAGAATATGGCGACCTATGAAAGTATTCTATTGTGATTGGCCAACAAAAGAGAACCTGACATATAAAAACTAGGGGTGGGACTCGAATAAAAAAATTATCTAATTAATTACAGGCTTTGTAATTAATTAATCTTGATTAATCGCATTTTAATCGTTCTGGAAAAATTTGCCCCGAAAGCAAATTTTTAAAATTAAAAATAATGAGACAGAGAATCAAACAATAGTGCATTGAAATTTATAGAGAAATGTGATATAATTGATGAAAGTCAGTATGGGTTTAGGTCAGCAAGGTCAGCATCAATGGCTCTAATTGATGCAGTGGAAGAAATCCCAAACAGTTTAGATAAGAAACAATATGCAGCTGGAATATTCATTGACTTTAAAAAAGCCTTTGATACCATTAATCATTCGATACTGTTAAAAAAAAATTGAAAGATATGGTACTAGGGGTTTGGCCCTTAACTGGATCCAAAGTTATTTAACTGATAGAAAGCAGTGTGTGAAGATGGGTGGATTATTGGATATTGTTTGTGGGGTTCCACAGGGTTCTATATTGGGTCCAAAGTTGTTTAATCTATATATAAATGATATATTTTACCGTATCTAAATTATTGAAATTAATTTTATTTGCAGATGACACTAATATATTTTATTCTAGTGATACCTATCAAAATTTAATATATATTATAAATACTGAATTAATGAAACTAAAAAGATGGATGGATATCAATAAATTATCCCTAAATTTAGATAAAACTAAAGTAATATTCTTTGGAAATTATACAGGGAATTAAGACCCAGGAATAAACATAGATGGTATAGTTATAGATTAAATTCTTAGGAGTGACTATTGACAGTAAGCTAGCCTGGAAACCACATATCCGGCATATCAATATCATAATTTCAAAAACTATTTTGATTATAAACAAAACTAAATCAATTTTACAGAGCAGTGCTTTGTATATGTTGTATTGTTCATTAGTGTTGCCTTATATAACCTACTGTATAGAAGTATGGGGAAACAACTATAAAAGTTCATTGAAACCCCTCTTCATACTCCAAAAACGTGCAGTAAGAATTATTCATAAGGTAGGATTTCGGGATCACACAAATAGTTTATTTCTGCATTCCAAACTCCTAAAATTCTTTGACATGGTGGATTTTGCCAACGCTCAATTGTTATTCAAAGCCAGTATAGGTATACTTCCTAAAAACATTCAGAAGCTTTTTTCACAGAGAGAAGGGAGTTATAACTTAAGAGGAGAAGGTAATTTTAAAGTTCAGGCAGTAAGAACCACAAGAAAAGCATGTGTATATCTATATGTGGAGTTAAAGTTTGGAATCAACTGGGGCCACAGCTAAAGCAATGTTTAAATATTCATCAATTTAAAATTAGGTATAAGGAAATGGTATTATCAAAATATAAGTCTGAGGTTGACGGTGTTTGAGGGTCATGGGCATTGTTCTAAATAACTTTTATTATTATCTGTTATTGATAGATATTATTGTTGTTATCAATATTGTTATCAGTTATTGATAGATATTGTTGGCCAGCTCCGGTGGCCTAGTGGTAGAGTGTCCGCCCCGGGACTGGGAGATCGGGGTTCGAGCCCCGGTCGGGTCATACCAAAGACCCTGAAAAAAGGGACCCAATGCCTCCTCGCTTGACACTCAGCTCTAAGGGGTTGGATTGGGGGGTTAAACCACCAAATAGTTCCCGAGCGCGGCCACAGCTGCAGCTCACCGCTCCCCACCATGGGGATGGGTCACATGCGGCGATGTAATTTCACCAGTGTGTGATGAATACTTGGGACTTTAACTTTATTAATTATATTGTTTTGTTGTATTGTTTTTTTTGTTAAAAGGGTTTTTCTTCTTTCTGTCCCCTTTTCATTTGATTTTTGTATATTGATTTTAATGAATAAGATGAAATAAATAATAAAATAAAATAAAATAATAAAATATTTCAATTCAAAACAGGAGATAAAAATATATATGTATATCACTGGCAAAAATAGGACAGACCTAAAAGTACAATACTATTCTAAGTACATTTTGATAATGGTATTGTCTTTAAAATAATAATAATAATAATAATAATAATAATAATAATAATAATAATAATAATGCAATTTGATTTGATTTAGCATCATTAGAGACAGAAATGAAGGCAAAAACACATGAAGAGGGATTTCTGATCACTCATCTGATTGTAGTGTTAGTTGTGTTTGGAGCACATAGAAAAGGTTTACATGGTCTTGTAGCCAAGGTTCTGAGCTTTCTTTAGAGATGCAGCGAGACTATATTGATATTTAGGGCATGGATTTTGCTGCTAAACTTCAACATCCCCCAATTGGGGGACCCTCGGGCTTAAAGGGTTAAATGCTTTTAATAAATTAATCATAATTAACACGTTAAATTCCCACCCCTAATAAAAACACAATAAAAACATTTTGTAATTACACTGCTCACAAAAATTACGAGTGGAAAACCAGCCAAAAAAGATCAAGAGGGAGAAACTTGAAATGACCTCCACATGTTAAACCAGTCCTGTTTTGAGGGTTTTGTAATTGTTGCCACTTTAGTGCACCTGTCGTTAAGTCCATGAACACCAATATAGCTGAAAGTGATTAACAACGCCCTCAGCTGCTTAATCAACCAGAAAATTATTAGACAGGTTTAATTGATTTCATGCCAGGCCCAATAAAAAAAGTGTTCCTTTAATTTTTGTGAGCAGTGTATATTTGCATTATTGTGGCACAAAATTGTTACAAATAACCAATTCAGTGAAAATTGGCCAATTTTTAGACAGTTTTGTGTCTCCAACTAGTTTATCCAACTGCTGGAACCAAACTTAAAACAACTTTAATGAGGGAGTTTCTAAAATGTCTCAGAACAACGATTCCCAATTCGATAGTATTGTAGCAAAGTTGCTCAAACTTTGAACATGTTGACAAAAATTCACAAGCTGAATATTCTCTTAGAACAGTCACAGTCTTTGCTTTATTGAGACTATAAAAGACAAACGTCTCTCTGCTAATGGAACCTGATGCAATGCCACCAAACAGAAAACATACGACAGTGTGAGCGTGCAGTAGCTAAGAGAAATGGTGAGGCTCTACAGACTTTGTTGCTCTTGTTTCTAAGGGTAACTTGCAGACTTATAAATCATTCATTTTTCATATTTATTGCTCAAATTAAAATTTTCCAGGAAGCCACTGATTTATGTTTTTGTGCATACAATATTAAATCCCTTTTCCTGCTTTTAAAGTGTGCTTGGATTTCTAAAGCCTTGGCAGTGACTCAGCATCGTTGTTAGCCATTGTTGTTGTTCCCTAAGCCAGGTCCTCTTTGGCTGTGAACGTTGAAAATGACATTTGCAACTGAGTTTCTATAATGAAATCTTTGCAAGGGTTAATACTTTTCCTATGTTGTTGTGATTTTGAACATTATTAATAACTTTGGATGATAAATTGTCTCTGAAAACAATCTCAGCCGTCGCGGGCGTCTGGAAACCGTTTCAAGTGATTCTCGATTTGGTTTCAGTGCAGAATCACAGGAATTAGGAGACAAATGTGAGAAGTGTTTGCAACTGAATTGAAAAGAAAATGATGGTAAGATGCCATCAATTTCAGATGCAATTAAGACTGATTCACAAATATTTGATGTCACCTTTTCACAAAAGTGTCGTATCAGTTCAATGTGATGAAAAACAAACGAGCTACACCCAGTGAGATGGTGCAGTACAGCCCTCACAACTAACCTGTAAAACAGCCACTGCCCATTAAAAGACACACCGTATAATGAAAACTATTGATATTTCTGGCGTGCGTTGAGGCAACTGCCTCTTAAATTAATCATGGCATTGAAGAGAGTGCTTTTTAACTCATCTGTCAGCCAGCCTGTTTTAATGTTCTTCTCCTGTCCATTTGCTGCTGTCCAGTGTCTCCATAACTAGTCGAGCCATACGATGAGATCACAGGAGCCTGGTTATCGAAATAATGGATTTTTTTCCCTTTTCTGTTGATTCCTCCTGGGTCTACGGCTCTCTGTTTAGTGATGTATGCTCTGTGCAACGCCACTGGACAGCTCATCTCTGAGGCACCTCTGCATAAAGCACATTTTCCCAGAGCCAATCTCAGAGCGGGGCTGCCGCTGTCATGGTCCTTGACATCCACAGAGAAAGTAAAAGCATCATTTCTAAAGTCGTTTCAGGAGTATTGTTTAGAGGTAAACATTGATAGAGTTTGTAAGGTGACCTTTTTTTCTTGACCTTTAAAGATGCAACACCTCATCGTTAGTAAAAGGATGAATTTTCATGTCCAGTCTCTGTATAAACCCTCCATTCATGTGTTTTCTCAGTTTGAAGCCATTCAGTAAAATTTTGCAGCAAATAATTTCTGTCCTCAGGTTTCTCACCCAACTTCTACCTTTCTCAGCTTGATATAGCACCACACTTAGCAGCCAAGGGCTCTTCCTTCTCTCCAACTTCACTGAGCACCATTTCTGTAAAGTCCCCTGAAGCTTTTTCCATTTCCCCCCAACATTTCTTTAATAAAAGCACTTGTAGACACCTTGGTACACACTTAATTGGAAATAAAACTGGGTGCATGTGAAGTGTGGAATAAACTGAATGACATAGGTACATTTTTCTAATGTACTTTTTTGTATCAATACTCTCTTTCTTTTTCCACTCTTTCCTACTGCATCCCTTTTGCACCCTTTTTTATTTCCACTGACATTCCGTAGACATCCGATGGGTATCAGAGCATGTCCGCCAGGAGACACATTTCATTATTATGCTGCCACGGCACTCATCCACAAGCCCATCTCCCTCCCAATCAATGGTCATGCAGCACAGCAGGCACGCACAAACATGACACACACACAGTAAAAGCTCCATTGAGTGATCAATCACACTGAAAGCACAGATCAGAATCAAAGAACTGAATTAATCTGGAATCAGCTGCTGATTCCTTCACAACTGCACAAGTCAGCGTAGACAGAAATCCAGCAGAGCATTCCCCAAGTGAGCTGCCCCCTTACCTGTGTGTCTCTGTGGTGGTCCTCCTCTCAAGCTGTGCCTGTTGAAGACCCCGGTCTGCACAGCCGTGCCCTCCTACATGGGCATGCATCTGTGTGGTGAATCAGAGCTCTGCTGTCTGTCAGCATGGAGACGAGGAGGCATCAGGGATCACAGAGTCCTCCCAGCCGGCAGCCCCATCTAGCGCATCTCCTTGTGCCTCCTGCTTACCCAGGTCATTCCAGCCAGCCCCCTTAGCAACCGCAGAGCCAGGGAGCGAGGATTCAGGGACGGGAGGTGGGGTGGGAGGTGCTTAAAGGACTGAAACAGAGATGGAACGGCGAGCAGAGCAGCTCCTCCTACACGTCTGACTGCAGCCAGTGGACATGCTGCAACTGGAGTCTCTGTCTACCTCCTGTTTTCTCCCTGTGCATGAGTGTGTTATTGTTAGTGTGTGTGTGTGTGTGTGTTTGTATGGCTCCTCTCTGTGCTGTGTGTGAAAATAGAGTCTATTCCCTCCTTGTTAAAACTGCCCGTAGCTCCGAAATGCTGAGGTAGTGTGAGAAAGGATGAGAGCGAGGAAGGGAGGGGTGTGTGGGAGCAGAGGAGGGAGACGCTATAGGGGAGGTTTTTTTTTTCTGCTGCCTGCTCATAGGTAAAAATCTCACAAGTGCATGGCTGAGTTCATTCAAACCTGCACAGATGAGTAAAGACAGTAAGAGATGGAGGATGAGATTAACTGTAACACCCAAAATATATGAAGACACTTATGATTTCTGTTCCTTGTCTGTCTCATTTTGATTAATGATGCCGTTTTATGGTCATATTTATAGTTTAGAGATGAATCAGAAGGGTCGAAAATCAAAGACTCCCCAAATGTAACAGCTCCTCTCCTCATCACACTCTTTGTAGCGTGTCAAGAGTCTTTTCAGGCCACGTCACAGTTCTCTTTGAGGATCTGTTCAAAGATCTCTGACAAAGTTTAGGCTAGAGGAGTCAACCTTGAGAACATCAACCCTTTTTCTCGTTCAGCTTTTGTGCAGATTTGTAACATTGCCAGAATTTACCGGTAATTTCCAAGTTCAATTGTTTCCTCGGTAAAGTGTTTGGTTAGAGTGGCACAAAAAGAAAGTGAGTTTATTCTATGATGACTTATTCATGAAGATCATTTTCAGGCATGTTAAGCTCCAGAGTGGAACAGCATACCACCGCTTATGAGCAAAGTCTTCCCACGGGTGTTTCCCAGTCAAATGGAGGGTTCTATTTAACCTCCTCAGCGATATTTAAGCTTGTTCTTTTGAAAAGTTTTGTCTTATTGATCTTGTAGAGTCTTATTTAACTGTTGCTCAACAATTACAGCATTAATTTTAAGGTGGACTTTCATGGAAATGTCCTCACCCAGCCAACACACATAGG
This sequence comes from Aphyosemion australe, assembly GCA_006937985.1. Taxonomy (NCBI): domain Eukaryota; kingdom Metazoa; phylum Chordata; class Actinopteri; order Cyprinodontiformes; family Nothobranchiidae; genus Aphyosemion; species Aphyosemion australe. Next base: position 334,956 of record SSNS01000398.1, on the reverse strand, counting down.
TGGGCCCCATATAGAATATATATGGGCAAACTATATGGGTCCCAACAGGGTTTGTCCATGGTTTCCATGGTGGCCCCACAGGGGTTTGCCGGTGTTTGAGTCAAACCCTCTGAAAGCTCATGTGGGGCCCATTAAAATCTATATGGGCAAAAATCTTTCTGGGCAAACTCCCATAGGGCTACTGTGGAAACTGTGGACAAACCCTGTTGGGACCCATACGGCTTGCCCATATATATTCCAAATGGGGCCCACCTATGTGTGCTGGCTGGACAGTTCATGGTGTGGTTCATCCTCCTGCAGTGATCTGTGATGTCTGATTTCTTGGTCTCCTGCTTGGCTCTGTTAGATGTTCCTTCTTTCGTGTGTTATAAGCCCTTCCTGTTTCCCCAATGTATGTTTTTCATATGATTTGAAGGTATTTTGTAGATGATGTTGCATTTTTTATCTGGCTCTATCTCGTTCTTTGGATGGACAAGTAGCTGACAGAGTTTCAGATGTGGTTTTACTGCTACGTTGATGTATGGTATGGATATGGTGCTTTTTTTGATTTTTCTCCTCCATTTTTATTTTTTGCAGTTTTTCTTTTATCTGTTTTGGTTTGACTTGTTCTTTCCCTTTATTTATGGCCCACTTCAGATACTGACATAAACTGAGTGCTTGTTTTATGTGCCGTTCTTCCTCCTGTCTGTCTTTTTCCTCTGTTATGATGCTTGCTCTAATATACAGGGTTCTAACCACCGTGGGGTTAGAACACAGGTACTGATCTGTGACGGGGTTTTCTGTACATGTTAATCTTAGTGCTGCCTCTGTGATGAATGTTCATGTCCAAGAATGAAATGGTTCGGTTTGTTTCTTCTTCATGGGTGAATTTTATGTTATGGGTTTCATCTATTGTTTCATCAAATGATCTGTGAATTCTTGTGTGTCCAGCCTTTACTTTTTCCAGAATGTCTTCAACGTACCGTTTCCATAATGGTAAGGCTGAGTTATACTTCTCCGTGAGCTCCGCAGGCTAGAGACGCATACGCGTCGACGGAGACGTTTTATGTTTATACTTCTTCATTGGCTGGGGAGCGTTGTAAAGCAACCCCCCGCCTGGACAGCAGCGGGCGCAGCACTTATCTGGGGTATGCTGCCGCCATACAGCTACGGTCCATGATAGTGCATTGACTACTGTGTTTACATTGTTTTAATGTATTTTAGAGACTTTTTAACAAAGACAAATTTGTCCCTCCTTATCCTCCACCTCTTCGTGAGGTTGGCATCTTTGTACTCCTTCAGTCACGGGTGAATAAACGTTCATATTTTCAAACTTTTTCCATGAGGCGTTCTTCAATCTGCTCCGTGTCTGCCGTTAAATATCTTCAGCTCTCTTTATTTTTTAGTCTGCAATGGCGGTGCTGTTGACGTATTTTAAGGAAGCGGCTTCCTGACCAATCACAGGCTTGCACTCTCCGTGGCTCTCAACAGACAGTTATTTTTGGGGGCATGTCTCCGTCACCCTCCGCGAGCCCGCCCAAGAGCCCTTGTGTTGACGCAAAATGGCGCTGCGTGTCTCCGTACCGACGCAGACGCAGAAGTATAAATTAGGCTTTAGTCTGCAGTTTTCGGGTTCTGTGTGGATGGCTTTGATTTCCAGGTTCGCCATAAAAAATTTGCATGATTGCAAAACATTTTTGTCTGTAAATTACACCTTTAAACTGAAAGTAGGAGGATTTTGCAACAAATTCTAAAAGTGTGGCTATGTCAGTGTGCAAAGACCTATAGTTAGGACGTCCTACAGACGTGGTCTGGACTGATGGACCCAATATAGACATGATCTGCACGTCCAGATGACGTTGACTGTTTGCAGGGTCTGGTTTGTGCGTTTTTCAGATTTCTGTCCTCTTTAAGTCACTTATTTAGTGTGACGTCTACGGGGGTTTTGTGAATAGTGATACGTCGTGTGAAATGAGAATTTCTTCTTTTTGTACAGTTATATTGTTGAGTTCTTTCCCCAGTTGTTGTGCATTGTTGCAGTGATGTTCTGTTGTACCAAGGAGGGGTTTGATGATTTCCACTAATGCTTTCTAGAGGTTGTAGGTGACTATGCTATTGACTATGGGCTGTAACGGTGTGTGTTTTTTGTGTATTTTTGGTGTGCCGTACATCCGTGGGGTGACATTAGATGTGGGTACGAAGTGTTCATAATCGTCCCGTGTTACTGTCCATTACAACTGTTGTCCTTCCTTTTCAGCTGGTAGAATAATCATAGATGTGTCCTCTTTTAGTTTGGCTATGGCTTTCCTTTGTTCTGAGGTGATATTGCTTTTTGGGAGTTTTATTGTTTCAATGTTCCCACTACTGCATTTCGAAGTTCAGCTTTTTGTCCTTGAGTTTTTGGCATGCCAGTTCTGTTGCTAGAATGTAATCTTCCTACCATATTTTTTTAAAGGAGCAATTGCAAAGTTGAATCCTTTCTCTAATACTGTTTTTTCTCTTTCTGTGAGAGTGTGCCTTGGTAAATAAAATAACCATTTTTTGTTTTATTCAGAATAACTTTTTTTTTTATTTGTCAAGTTTTTTGATCTGGCATTGTTTTGTCCTGGTAAATACTTCATAAACTTTTTTGACGTGTGCGTTCATTTCTATTTTTGTTGCTGTCCTCCAGCGTGTATTCTTCCTGGAAAGTGTCCATTTCCTATTTTATTTCTTTGCTGATGCTGTCAGTTTTGTTCACTGTTGTCCTTATTCCTTCATTGAGGAGAGCCTTTTTTGCTTTTTTCCTGATGTTTTTTGTGTTTTCCGTGGGGATTGGGTTTTTGATGTTAAGACGTTCCGGCGTTATGTTGTCATCTTGGGAATGGAGGTTGCATCTCAGGTGATTCTTTTGGTGTGCTAGCGTCCTCCTTAAAGGTGCTATGACTAATCCGCAAACAAGTTAGGCCCAGCTAGCTAGCTTACACAAGCACTTTCCCAGAATTCTCACCCCTCCCGTCGGCTATAATCCCTAGGCCGCGCCCCTCCGGATATGAGAACGCGCATTGCCACAGTGAACAAGAGAACACCAGCCGCAGTTTTTGTGAACCAATATGGCGGAATCACCGGTAAGTGAAAGATAAACAGTATAAACGTCTAACATAATTTTTTCATTTTAACTTATTCATATGGTAACGAAGTATGTTTTAAAATGTTTTATTTAGGGCTTATTTTCATTACAAAGACTAATAAATAGCATGGTAGCCTGCTAGTAATAGCAAAAATGATAAGCTAATCCTGCTAATAGCTGTCTGACAGAACAACTTATTTGATTTTGTCATTCAAATATTGTTGGGGCCTCTTGTTTTGTAGTGAAATGGTTTGTCTTTTTTACCAGCTCCGGTGGCCTAGTGGTAGAGTGTCCGCCCCGGGACTGGGAGAGCAGGGTTCGATTCCCGGTCGGGTCATACCAAAGACTTTGAAAAATGGGACCCAATGCCTCCTCGCTTGACACTCAGCACTAAGAGGTTGGATTGGGGGGTTAAACCACCAAATAGTTCCCGAGCGCAGCCACAGCTGCAGCTCACGGGGATGGGTCAAATGCGGAGATGTAAATTTCACCAGTGTGTGATGAATACTTGGGACTTTTAACTTTTCCACATAGTTTCCATGACAAGAGCCTTGCTGGGTCCGATAGAGAATATGTACCGGACGGAGCCTAGAGCTGCTGTTACTGGAACAACCATGGCTAATCTCAGCACAAACAGTCCAGAGGGAGTAACTACATCAAGTCTTTCAATCCAAGATGCACATCCAGTTGAGGATTTACAGCAAAGGATTGCTGAATATAAGGTATATTAATTTTAGATCTTTTTCTTCCTGTGTACAGGTGTGCAGAACCCATTTCACTGTTGGTGAAAAATAATTTATTGTATTACGTAGGTTGGATAAAACTTCAACATCACTGATTGTGGTCTCACATCAATAATAGTCAGAGCATCCATCTACCAAAATATAATTGTATTGGTTGGAATGTTATTACTCTTTTTGCATTTTGTAGTCATTTTTAAGCTAATTGATAAAATTGCTAAAGGTTATTTGCATAGTTCAACATTTTTCTTGACATTCTACATTAGGATAGTAAAATATTATGTTCAAGTTGTTTTTACCACTCTTCATAAGCATGTAGAAAATTAACCAACCAACTCATGTTCTTTATCTTTCAACAGGCATGAATCAGATCCCTAATCTTGGAAACATCCCAGATTGTTGGAGCATTGTTTAACACGTGACCCAAGCCTCTTGTTTGATATCATGGATGTAACATCGCCATGCTCCACCGTTGGCGGCTCAGGAATCAGATGCATCATGGTGTATTTTGCACAAACTGTAGAGAAATGCCAACAGACATTGAAAAGAAATGCTGTCAGCAACATCCTCCAACCTCCCTCAAATGGAAGTGTACAGCAGTGCCAGACGAATGTGGAAGGACATCCATGCTATGGAAAATCTTCTCTTTACCGGGGAGAGTAATCAGGAGTTGAGACATGCAGCATACTGTCAGTTTGTGGTCTGGCAATATGGAGCACTGAGACATGGTCACAGGGTTATAATACCAAGTTGGTGTTTCTGGAGAATTTGGGACAGCTACCCAGACCCACATGGTCAATATATATTTTTCATCTCTAGCAGAATCAAACTACATTAGACAAACAACCAAAGACTGTTGCTGATACTCATTTAATTTTATTTACCACTGCTAAATTGCCTTTGTCCATATGTGATCACTGAGTATATTTTTGTAAACGTAGTAGTCTGTATTTTATTACTTGTTCATTTCTCATGGTGTTTGATTTATGTTATTCAAATGTAAAATTATAATTAAAAAACGAACACAACTGTTGGGTTCTTTGTTCAAAACGCATAAGTTAAACACATCCATACCATAAAAAAAATCCAATCAATGTAGCATTAAGGATTTTTATTTAAAACCTAAAATGAACATTTTGTACATTTCTCAAAAGACCCATATGCTTCTATTAAAAACAACAGGTTAATTTATTGAGAAGCCACTTTTGGCTGGATCACTTCAGCTGATCAGCGTCTCCGTGCTGTGGACGTGTCCCTCCTGAAAGACAAAGGAAACATCATTTTTGTTTTTCTACAACAAAGAATAAATTACTATCACAAATAGAAAATGTTCTAATAAAGTTTTAATTCTGCATGAAGACATTCATGACTCAAATCTAACTTCTGTTGATGACTAATATAAAAACCAAATTCACATGATGCAGCTCTTTGTAATATCCAGCTAGAATAGAAGAGATTGTATCTGAAATACTTTGTTTGCAGGAAATATGAGTTTTTACTTTATTTCTTGTTCAGCTGTTTTCAGTCTTGATAAATAAAAGTACTCAGTTTGCAGTTTTTTAAGTATAAATTAAAAGTAATTGCAATGACCTAGAGAAATAATTACAGTACTGTCTGTGGAGCAATTGTGCTGCCACAGCACCATCTAGTGGGCAACTTTTTGTTGTCTAGGGGAAATTCTTAATAAACCGCGATATTAATTTGAGGCCATAGTGCCCAGCCCTACTCACAGTATATAAAACTAAAGAATTTTATCGTTGCTTTCGGTACTAAAGCAATAATTGGCTGAGGTTTTTAGACAAATGCGAGAGAATCACTTTATTATTTTTTTTCCTTTTTTTTAAATCTCCACAATATATTTATAGCTATACTACATTAGAACGTTGTTAATAGGCATGAAAAAAAACGTTAAAAGCTAACTTTGTTTTCCTAATTCAGTAATGCATCTTTAATCATAACTGCAAATAAAAATTATTCTGTTCATTTTGGTTTTTAAATTGTAAGAATTGTCACCCTCGTCTATGGCGTCAAATTCCCGACAAAAGGCATCACGCGCACACAAAAGTCATCCACGGGCGTATTTTAAACTCCACGCGCGCATTGGCAGTCAGTATTGTTATTCACCGCGAGCGTATATTACGCTCCACGGGTGCATTGAACGTCTCATGCGCACAATTCAGTGACCATGGGAGCGGCTCCACAAATGCAGGCACAAAACACAACACATGCGCAGGAATTGCAGCCGATTGCAGCTCTCATTCTGTTCGCTCGTGTATTTACTCTTGCTCGTGTATCTACTGCTGCGCGCTACTCGTCATTCATTTGAGCTTGGGACTGGCAAAAGTGACCCAAAAAGAATATTCTTGCCGTCTGATTTAGGGTTTTTGTTTCTTTTCTTTGTTTAGATTTCCTAAATTAGGTTTGGTTTTTACCACTTAGGGTTCTACAAAAATTAATAGCAAAACATGAGCATGTCAGTCCTAACTGGTTCAAATTAATGCAATAGGACAGTTTTGTTTCTCATCCGAGGAGCTCTGCCAATTCTAGCAATGCAAGCTTTCAACAAGTGATGAAATATCAAGAAATTGATGAAGTTCAGTTGCCTTCATTTGAACCTACTAAAATTACCATAACCTGGTCAACTGAGAACCTTCATCAGCACAGAGGTACTCACACTCAATCATGATTTGTCCAGATCCTGATATATTTCAAGTGTTCTCGCCCCTGATTTGCCCTTCCCCCTCATTGTTTCCTCTAATGGCCTGATTGCTTTCACCTGTCCTTTTGCCTACATCTCTGCAGGCTCCACAGACAGTGCTAGATCATCTGCTGACAAGCAGTTTACTCCTGCCAGCTTGAGTGTTTGACCTGGTCTTGTTTTTCTCCATGAGCTCTGGATTACACATTTGGAATGTTTATTCACCTCAGCTCTTGGGTAACAAATTTGGACTGTTTGTTCAGCAATGGCTTTTTCTTTTTATTAAGGATGTAGATTTTTGTTACAAGGAAGTACAGAACATTCCACCTCACCCCTGCTTTCCACGGCTGCGAAACGTACTACGCAGCAATTAGCCGCCGTTATAGTGGACAGTCCTTTCCATCGGCAGCTATGTGTAACCTTCTGGACGAGTCCCAGAAGCGACGGGACGCTATCATTATGTCTCGAGTCTATTTTTTACGCGCTACACTTGTGAAACATGTCAAACTAGATCGGGACAGACATGAAGTCAAACACGAAGGCAGTGTGAAACATCCAGAAACTTTCAAAATAAAAGGCAGGTGCAGTACGTCATTTCCTGTGAAACCCCCGTAACCAATGTAAACAAAACAGAAAATAAACCACAGACCTTTTTGGCTACATGCAGCTGACTTTCTCCTTGTTTGTCATTGTGTGGACTTCTAAAATCACGCATGGTGTTGCAATTCTCCCGTGATTTTTTGACCTAGCGGGATCAGCTGTGTGGAACGCTTTAGCTCCCGTATTGCGTCAGAATCGCTGCCGGTTGGGAATGAGCTTGCGGGTAAAACGGCGCTATTACATTACGCGCCGCTTTCACGTCCTGTGGAAAGCCAAGGTCAGAGTGAAGCATGCCTCCTGTAGAATTTGTATTGTTTTTGTATATACAGTATTGCTGCGTCATGTAGATCATTTGGATTATCCTTCTGTTGCATCTTAGAGAACATTGTTCACAAGCAGCTGGTCATCTTTTTAACAGATTATGACATTCTGGAAACTCTTCAGTCTGGGTTCAGGTCCAGGCATAGTGCCAAGACTGTTTTAGCAACAGATACAGAACATGTGGTGGTTCTTTTGTTGTTGGACTTAACTGCAGCTTTCGACACTGTCGATCACCAGGTTCTGCTAGATTGTCTGGAACATTGGGTAGGGCATTCTGCTGGAGCTCTGCAATGACAGAGGTTTTATTTAATTAATGTTTTCGATTTACTTGTTGCCATTGGGAATGCTCCTTTGGAAACGCAATGTCAGATTCCATCTTTATGCAGACAATTGCCAAATCTAATTGCAGATACAACAGGGGTCTGGTAACATGATACAGATAAATTACTGAATGCCTTGCAGATTTTCAGCTGTGGATGGCAGCTAATCTTTTGGGTTTTAACAAGAACAAAACAGAGGTGATTGTTTTCTTGCTTAATGACCGTAGGCAGCATGGTCTTGACCTCCTATCTCTTGCCCTGTACAAACCATGCTCATGGATTTGGGGGTGAAACTAGATGTAGCATTAAAATTGGATGCTCAGATTAATGCTGTGAGCAGGTTGTATTTTTTCAGCTCTGATGCTTGTTAGGATTAAGCCATTGCATTTGAAGGCAAACCTTGAGTTTGTGACGCATGCTTGTGTGTTGTCTCCAGAAGGTGCATTTTCTTCTGTTTCAGCCATTCTGTTGTTGATTTACTTCTATGCGTTGGGTCATCACCCATCTTCTGTTGAACTTCAGCTGGTAGACAGAGTAAGTTCACTTGCAAAATGTCTTGATAAACTTGGGAATGAATTTTTCCTGACACAGCAAAGTAGCCCCAAACTCAACTTTGGTTTCATCTGTCCACACAATATTTTACCAGTACTGCTGAGGAACATCCAGGTGCTCTTTTGCAAACTTTAAACGTGCAGCAATGTTTTTTCTCTGTGGTGTCCTCTAATGCCAGAGATTTTTGTAAGTCTTTAGCTGACACTCTAGGGTTCTTCTTCACCTCATTGAGCATTCTGCACTGCAGTCATCTTTACAGGATGGCCACTCCTAGGGAGAGCAGCAACGGTGCTGATAGTTTGTCTTACCGTGGACTGGTGAACATCAAGGCTTTTGGAGATAATTTTATTACCCTTTCCAGCTTAATGCAAGTCAACAATTCTTAATCATAGGTCTTCTGAGAGCTCTTTAGTGCGAGGCGTCGTTCACATCAGGCAGTGCTTCTTGAGAAAAGCAAACTCAAAACTGGTGTGTTTTTATAGGGCAGGGCAGCTTTAACCAACATCTCCAATATCATCTCATTGATTGGACTCCAGTTGGCTGACACCTGACTCCAATTAGCTCTTGGAGATGTCAGTCTAGGGATTCACTTACTTTTTCTACCTGCACTGTGAATGTTTACATGGTGTGTTCAATAAAAACATGGAAACATAATTATTTGTGTGGTATTAGTTTAAAGCCCCAGTATGTAATATTTTTACCTGTTTACTACCAAATTCTGTGCATTCAGTGCACAAACTTGTCCTTTTTCATTAATATTTCTCACAAACATCAATTCTAAATATTCCTCTCAGCTTCAAATTTTACATTATTAATACATAAATTGTGGTTGACGCTCCATGGTCATCCTCCATCTTGAAAAACGGTAGCTATTTAGGGACATACGAGCTCTGAGTTACGCGTTTGCACTATGACTGTAACCTCAAAGAAACAGCAGAGGGCAGCAGTGCGCCGTGGAAGCATGGCGTCTGACAATGCAACTAAAGAGATGAGACTAGCTGCTACACTGTTGCTGTACTTTTTTTAGGTTGAATAACGAACAATGAAATCAAAAGACACATCAAATATGTCAGGTCTTATTGATTTCCAACACTCAGCAGCCGCATATGATGAGAACCCCGCCCGCAACAGCTAGACACCAGCCTCCAGTGTTGTTCCTGACTCACCTCAAGTTGATCATTTCTTTTCTTCATAATAAAGCTCCCAATCCGGTCCCAAAGTATCAGTTCCAAAGTCCTTCTTCAAGAAAGTTCCTTCTATTAAAGTCTCCTCTCTTACCGCAGCCTGCCGTGTCTCTCCCAACACGCTTCAGCGGTCGTCCGCTAGCCGGTGGCTACGTTAGCATTAGTTACTTTATTTCCACAGCGTGTCCCCGGCTCCAGCCAAACCTCATCGGCTATCCGATCGCTAAACAGCCAGTGGTTGATGTTAGCTCCATTTTGATCTTCACTGCGGCTCACACCGTGTGCCACGATCAGCTGATGGCTAACCGGCAGAAGCTTGTTTACTCCGCTGCTCTGATCCACATGACACCGGACGACATAGCTGATGCCACCCCTCCTCCGTGTGTGAATCGGTGACAGGCAGCTATGCTAGCTTCCTTCAGGACTGGTAGGTTGATATAACAGCTAACAGCAGTGTTTCCCCTAGAAAGGTTTACAGCCGTGATGCTTGTTGACTGCGGGGGGTGGCGGATCGCGCCGCCTCGTTGCGGGGTGGGGGGGTGGGGGTTGCGCGCGTCGTCTCGTCTGGGGGGGGGGTGCGTGTAGCATTATGCATTAGGACTGAACAGTCATTAAAAAATGTGTTTTAACTGGTGGAGTAGTTAGATGCTTTGTGTGGGTTAGGCTACAGAGATTGGAAATAAATCAATCTCATGCTTTTTATAAAAAAACGAACCAGATGGCTGGAGTGAACGCTGGAGTTGTTGCCTTTTTGAGTGGGCCACCGTAGCTGCAATACCTACTCTGAACTGCATGGCGCTAAAGAGTCGCAATTTTTACCATGATTTCTATGAATATCCCATATAGCACCTTTAAGCAGACTGACTGTCTATTGTTGTGACTTAGATGAAGCTCAGATAACATTTTATGACCTATTTGTGCAGAAATCCATATAAGTCCAAAGGGTTCCCACATTTTCTTGCAACTGTAGCAGCAAAGTCAGTTAAGAACACTGCCTCTCGCCATTTTTCTAGCAGATGGTTGCATGGTCTGGTCACTGCGTTCTGCCAGCTGGCAGCACTACCTGCTCCGAGCTCAAGTGTCACACCTTTGATCAATCAATCAATCAAACCGTGCAGTACATCTTTACCTTCAAACTCTTGAATCACCTTTGTTACGACCCGTCTAGGAGGGGTCAGGCCGCAACATAAAAGTTGGTCCGTCATTCCCTGCTGATCCCAACACAGCACACCAAAAAGACTATTTACAATTATTTATTTACAATATGTACATGGGTAACTAAGGTCTCAATGTTTTTCACTAAAGGGGAGGGAGGATTAAAAGCTCAGGGTGAACCAAGGCCTAAAACAACAAACAAAACACCTCTAACTGAAATATACCATTCTTACCTTCCAAATCAAATGAACCAAATCGCAAATAAACTTACCTCCCTGACTAACAAAACAGGAGAAAATGGTGGTAAAATAAAAGGCAGTTCACCCCTACAGATCCTCAGATTTCTAATAACTTCTCAAACAGAACACAATCGCAGGACAACACAGTGGTGGCTGGTTGGCATTGGCAGCAAATGAGGAACCCAGCTGCAGGCAATCAGGGTCTTCTTAAAGCGTCGGCTCCTCCCAGTCACCAGGTCAGGAACACCTACGGCCATCTTCCACCAATTGCAGGAGGGCACCTACACACTAAAATTTACATTTGAGAAGACATGGCAGTAGATGAAAAATAAAACAGAAAAAGTTCCTTTACGGACGTAACACCCCCACACCCAAGAATGAAGCATACCCCAGAATGATTCATTCAAAGGTCGGTAGTGAACCACACACACACACACACACACACCCCTCAGACACACATAGCCCTGGACAAAGCATCGGCCAGGACGTTGTCCTTACCCTTCTTGTAACGGATTAGCAGGTTAAAATCCTGCAGTAACAAAGACCATCGCATCAGACGTTGGTTGGAGTTTCTCATCTGAAAGATAAAAACTAACGGGTTGTGATCAGTGAAAACCAGGATTGGTTCCACACTCGAGCCTACATACACCTCAAAGTGTTGTAGCGCAAGCAACAAGGCAAGGGCTTTCTTCTCAATGGTGCTGTAATGGAACTGATGTTTGTTGAACTTCTTTGAGAAGTAACAAATAGGATGATCCACCCCGTGATCATCTTCCTGCAAAAGAACAGCACCAGCACCACACAAACTGGCATCTACCTCCAGTTTAAAAGGACGAGCAAAGTTTGGCGCAGCCAACACAGGCGCACCACACAGCAAGGCTTTGGCTGACTCAAATGCAGCCTGACAGCCGGAAGACCACACAAAAGACTTGGAAGAACTAAGTAGTTCAGTTAAAGGAGCAACTACATCAGAAAAGTTCTTACAAAAGCCACGATAAAATCCACACATACCCAGGAAACGTCGCAGCTCTCGTTTGGTCTGGGGAGCCGGGAAATCAATAATCGCCTGCACTTTAGCAGCCACAGGACGAACATGACCTTGACCAACCTGTTTACCGAGGTAAGTGATAGTAGCTTTACCAAAGTCACATTTGGCCAAATTTAAGGTCAAAGAAGCATCTCGGAACCGAAGGAACACCTCCGACAATGTCTTTAGATGTTGGGACCACGTTTTAGAATAAACCACAACATCATCTAAATATGCCTCACAATCTTTCACTCCAGATAACACTTTCTGCATTAAGCGCTGGAAAGTGGCAGGCGCGTTGCGCAGTCCGAAAGGCATTACTGTGTACTGGAGAAAATGGTCAGGAGTTACAAATGCAGATATGTCAGAAGCTCGAGGTGTTAAAGGAACCTGCCAGTAGCCTTTTAACAGGTCTAACTTAGTGACAAAGGTAGCAGGTCCTACACGATCAATACAGTCCTCCATCCGTGGAAGCGGAAAGGAGTCAGGCTTTGTGACTGCATTTACCTTTCTGTAATCTGTACAAAATCGGAACGTGTTGTCTGGTTTAGGCACCAAAATACAGGGTGAGCTCCACGCACTGTTACTGGACTCTGCCAAACCATGGTCAATCAGATAATCTACCTCCCGCTGCATCAACACACGCTTGGTTGGGTTAACTCTGTAGGCATGCTGTTTGATTGGCTTGTCCGTTTCCACTTTAATGTCATGCAGAAGGACAGATGTTTGACTGGGATGATCAGAAAAGAGACACAGATTAGCATCAATCAAAGCAATGACATCGGTTCGCTGAGACGGAGACAAATGAGCTAAATAAGTTTCTAAATCACCCAACACTTCAGAGTTTCTCAGCCGAGCCACAGGAACACAACCGCTCTTCTCTCTTAGACTGTCTTCTGAAAGCAGATAAGGAGCAGGAGAACACACAGACACAGNTGTTACGACCCGTCTAGGAGGGGTCAGGCCGCAACATAAAAGTTGGTCCGTCATTCCCTGCTGATCCCAACACAGCACACCAAAAAGACTATTTACAATGATTTATTTACAATATGTACATGGGTAACTAAGGTCTCAATGTTTTTCACTAAAGGGGAGGGAGGATTAAAAGCTCAGGGTGAACCAAGGCCTAAAACAACAAACAAAACACCTCTAACTGAAATTTACCATTCTTACCTTCCAAATCAAATGAACCAAATCACAAATAAACTTACCTCCCTGACTAACAAAACAGGAGAAAATGGTGGTAAAATAAAAGGCAGTTCACCCCTACAGATCCTCGGATTTCTAATAATAACTTCTCAAACAGAACACAATCGCAGGACAACACAGTGGTGGCTGGTTGGCATTGGCAGCAAATGAGGAACCCAGCTGCAGGCAATCAGGGTCTTCTTAAAGCGTCGGCTCCTCCCAGTCACCAGGTCAGGAACACCTACGGCCATCTTCCACCAATTGCAGGAGGGCACCTACACACTAAAATTTACATTTGAGAAGACATGGCAGTAGATGAAAAATAAAACAGAAAAAGTTCCTTTACGGACGTAACACCCCCACACCCAAGAATGAAGCATACCCCAGAATGATTCATTCAAAGGTCGGTAGTGAACCACACACACACACACACACACCCCTCAGACACACATAGCCCTGGACAAAGCATCGGCCAGGACGTTGTCCTTACCCTTCTTGTAACGGATTAGCAGGTTAAAATCCTGCAGTAACAAAGACCATCGCATCAGACGTTGGTTGGAGTTTCTCATCTGAAAGATAAAAACTAATGGGTTGTGATCAGTGAAAACCAGGATTGGTTCCACACTCGAGCCTACATACACCTCAAAGTGTTGTAGCGCAAGCAACAAGGCAAGGGCTTCCTTCTCAATGGTGCTGTAATGGAACTGATGTTTGTTGAACTTCTTTGAGAAGTAACAAATAGGATGATCCACCCCGTGATTATCTTCCTGCAAAAGAACAGCACCAGCACCACACAAACTGGCATCTACCTCCAGTTTAAAAGGACGAGCAAAGTTTGGCGCAGCCAACACAGGCGCACCACACAGCAAGGCTTTGGCTGACTCAAATGCAGCCTGACAGCCGGAAGACCACACAAAAGACTTGGAAGAACTAAGTAGTTCAGTTAAAGGAGCAACTACATCAGAAAAGTTCTTACAAAAGCCACGATAAAACCCACACATACCCAGGAAACGTCGCAGCTCTCGTTTAAGTAGTAGCTTTACCAAAGTCACATTTGGCCAAATTTAAGGTCAAAGAAGCATCTCGGAACCGAAGGAACACCTCCGACAATGTCTTTAGATGTTGGGACCACGTTTTAGAATAAACCACAACATCACCTAAATATGCCTCACAATCTTTCACTCCAGATAACACTTTCTGCATTAAGCGCTGGAAAGTGGCAGGCGCGTTGCGCAGTCCGAAAGGCATTACTGTGTACTGGAGAAAATGGTCAGGAGTTACAAATGCAGATATGTCAGAAGCTCGAGGTGTTAAAGGAACCTGCCAGTAGCCTTTTAACAGGTCTAACTTAGTGACAAAGGTAGCAGGTCCTACACGATCAATACAGTCCTCCATCCGTGGAAGCGGAAAGGAGGCAGGCTTTGTGACTGCATTTACCTTTCTGTAATCTGTACAAAATCGGAACGTGTTGTCTGGTTTAGGCACCAAAATACAGGGTGAGCTCCACGCACTGTTACTGGACTCTGCTAAACCATGGTCAATCAGATAATCTACCTCCTGCTGCATCAACACACGCTTGGTTGGGTTAACTCTGTAGGCATGCTGTTTGATTGGCTTGTCCGTTTCCACTTTAATGTCATGCAGAAGGACAGATGTTTGACTGGGATGATCAGAAAAGAGACACAGATTAGCGTCAATCAAAGCAATGACATCGGTTCGCTGAGACAGAGACAAATGAGCTAAATAAGTTTCTAAATCACCCAACACTTCAGAGTTTCTCAGCCGAGCCACAGGAACACAACCGCTCTTCTCTCTTAGACTGTCTTCTGAAAGCAGATAAGGAGCAGGAGAACACACAGACACAAGAGCAACAGGACTTTGGTTGTTAACACTTTCTCTGGACACGTATTGTTTAAGCATGTTAATATGACAGACTCTCAGTTTCTTTCTTCGATCAGGGGTATTTATCACATAGGTAGTGTCATTCAGTTTCCTGTCCACCTCATACGGACCAGAAAACTGAGCATGCAAACTAGATCCGCTCATAGGGAGCAGAACCAACACTTTTTCACCTGGGGTGAAACTGCGGATCACAGATTTCTTATCATAACGAACTTTCATCTTAGACTGAGCTGCAGCCAAGTTGTTTTGGGCCATCTGATATGCAGCAGAAAGTTGCTCACAGAACTTACATACATAATCTAGCACATTACACTCTGACTGAGGAGACTCTAACCATTTCTCCTTTAACAGACGAAGAGGACCTCGCACAGTGTGTCCAAAAACTAGGTCAGCTGGACTGAATCCAAGGGATTCCTGAGTGGTTTCACGGATGGCAAACAACAAAAATGGAAGACCTTCATCCCAGTTTTTACCTGATTCTAAACAGTATTTGCGAAGCATGGTTTTCATGGTCTGATGAAAACGCTCCAGTGCCCCTTGAGATTCTGGATGATAGGGACTGGAGGTTTGATGGTGGATCTTTAATGTCTGTAAAACCTGAGTAAATACCTTTGACATGAAGTTGGTGCCTTGATCTGTCTGAATAACTTTGGGTAGGCCGAAGGTTGAAAAGAAAGTTGTTAGTGCCTTCACAATGGGTTTAGCTTTGAGTGTTCTTAAAGGAAAAGCTTCAGGAAACCGAGTAGCAGCACACATAACTGTCAAAATGTACTGATGACCTGACTTGGTTTTTGGCAATGGCCCCACACAGTCTAATATGACTCTCTCAAATGGCTCACCCAGCACCGGGATAGGAACCAGAGGTGCTGGTGGTATGGGTTTGTTTGGCTTTCCCACCATTTGGCAGGTATGACAAGACCGACAATACTTTACCACATCTGATTTCAATCCAGGCCAAAAAAAATTACGCAACACACGGCAGTACGTTTTCTTAACTCCTAGATGTCCGGATAGACTAGCATCATGTGCTAAACTCAAGATCTGGGGTCTGTAGTCAACCGGCACAACCACCTGTTCTACTCTCTGCAGGTCACTTGAATCAGGAGACCAAGATCTCAGCAGAACTCCATCTCTGCTGAAATATTTCACTTGACTGTTAGGTCTTTTTGTATCTGAAACAGAGGAAAAACAGGATTTTAACGAAGGATCATTCTGCTGTGATCGGATCAAAGTTTCTCTATTTAGGTCCAAGCTTTTGTTTATGTCAGCAGGAATAAGCTCAGACATTTCACACACTTTCACACTGTTTGCCCTGTTCACATCACTCACAACAGGATCATCATCAGAAGCAACCATAAAGGAATCAGACAAATCTACCACATCACCCATGTTACGAGTCTGTGCGCGCGTAATGGCGCATGCAGGAAACACATCAGAAGAGGGGGTAACCGACTCGGCCGCAAGCGAGAACGGCGCATCGACTACTTCTGGTGGAGGAAAAACCTGTCCACCAGCCAAATCGTTACCAAGAATGAAAGAAACTCCTTCAATTGGTAATCGTGGACGCACAGCAACCTTAACGTGACCCGTCACTAACGGTGATGACAGATGCACCATGTGCAGAGGAGCTTTGGTTACGGTCATTTTGATTCCCCAAACTAAGATATCTGAACCACATGATGTTTGTTCAGATAAAGGCAACACTGATTCTAACAGAAAGGAGTGGTAAGCACCCGTATCCCTCAAGATTGTGATTGGCACTTGATCCTTTTTCTCCCCGGTTAAGGAAACAAACCCCTGCGAAACAAACGGTGCAAACTGTGCATCAACCTCTGGTTTGTGTTTCACTATGAGACGCTTACCTGGATGCGAGGCTGGCTTAATCAATCCCACACCGACAGGATGTTTTTCTCGTTTTTCTTTTCTTTTTAGAACTGGACACGCCGCAATCAGGTGTCCCGACTCGCGGCAATAAAAACACTCCCGACTGTCGAGTTTTGGAGCTGCAACAGGCATATTTCTATGCACTGGCTTCGGAGATTTGTTTTTCCGTTCCGAAAAATGATCCCGAAACGAATTCTGTGGAGAAAACACACCTTTGTGAGTCAAAACAAACTCATCAGCAAAAACAGCTGCGTCGGTTAAGGTGGACACCTTCCGCTCATTTAAATAAGTCACAACGCGCTCTGGAAGGCACTTTTTAAACTCCTCCAGCAGGATAAGAGTTCTCATATCTTCCACGGTTTTGGTTTTACATGACTGACACCACTTATCGAACAAAATGCTTTTTTCATGTGCAAACTCAACATATGTCTGGTTAGTGGTTTTACTGAGGTGCCTGAATTTCTGACGATAGGCCTCAGGGACAAGCTCATAAGCCTGGAGCACTGTTTTCTTCAGGGTATCATAATCTAAACTCAACTCAATAGATAAACTAGAACAAACTTCTTGGGCTTTTCCCACAAGTTTACACTGAAGCAATAAGGACCAAAATTCTTTTGGCCAACTCAAGGCTGTGGCTATGCGCTCAAATGCACTGAAGTATGAATCTACTTCAACTTCACGAAATGTAGGAACTAGGGCAATATGTTTACTGATGTCAAATCCAGAAGCAAGAGAAGCAGAAGCGGCATCACGACAGGGAGGTGCTGCTGAGGCTGCAGGTGGGCTTTTTTCAAGCTCAAGGGCTCTGAGTCGGAGGTGTAAGGCCTGCACGTCCAACTCCTTGTGTCGGACTTCCATCTCCTTTATACGGAGCGTGAGGAGCAGATCCTCAGAAGACAAACCACCCAGTGCCACTGAGGGTTGTCCAGCCGCCGCAGCGGCACACACAGCAGGCGCTTCAGCCAGTGCTGTGACAGGTGCAGCCTCCGCCCCCTTCACAGTAGCCATGTGTAACACACCTTTCTCCACCAGCTTTCCACACAGAACCGCCCAAGAAGGAGACTTAACAAAGGTCTCAAGCGAAAACTCCATAATTGTCCCACAAACACAACAAAACCACCAACCAGACAAAAAACACGGATACTCACCGAAAAAACGCCAGAAAAAAGGACGAGCCCCCAATTTATGTTACGACCCGTCTAGGAGGGGTCAGGCCGCAACATAAAAGTTGGTCCGTCATTCCCTGCTGATCCCAACACAGCACACCAAAAAGACTATTTACAATGATTTATTTACAATATGTACATGGGTAACTAAGGTCTCAATGTTTTTCACTAAAGGGGAGGGAGGATTAAAAGCTCAGGGTGAACCAAGGCCTAAAACAACAAACAAAACACCTCTAACTGAAATTTACCATTCTTACCTTCCAAATCAAATGAACCAAATCACAAATAAACTTACCTCCCTGACTAACAAAACAGGAGAAAATGGTGGTAAAATAAAAGGCAGTTCACCCCTACAGATCCTCGGATTTCTAATAATAACTTCTCAAACAGAACACANCGCCATCAACTCTGCCTTAAGAGCACTGGAAGACACAGCAACTTCAAAATGGTTAGCCACAACGAGTAGGTCCTTTTTCGTACACAATTCTAATTGCTCCCAAGAAGGAGACTTAACAAAGGTCTCAAGCGAAAACTCCATAATTGTCCCACAAACACAACAAATCCCCCCACAACCAAAACAAAACCACCAACCAGACAAAAAACACGGATACTCACCGAAAAAACGCCAGAAAAAAGGACGAGCCCCCAATTTATGTTACGACCCGTCTAGGAGGGGTCAGGCCGCAACATAAAAGTTGGTCCGTCATTCCCTGCTGACCCCAACACAGCACACCAAAAAGACTATTTACAATTATTTATTTACAATATGTACATGGGTAACTAAGGTCTCAATGTTTTTCACTAAAGGGGAGGGAGGATTAAAAGCTCAGGGTGAACCAAGGCCTAAAACAACAAACAAAACACCTCTAACTGAAATTTACCATTCTTACCTTCCAAATCAAATTAACCAAATCACAAATAAACTTACCTCCCTGACTAACAAAACAGGAGAAAATGGTGGTAAAATAAAAGGCAGTTCACCCCTACAGATCCTCAGATTTCTAATAATAATTTCTCAAACAGAACACAATCGCAGGACAACACAGTGGTGGCTGGTTGGCATTGGCAGCAAATGAGGATCCCAGCTGCAGGCAATCAGGGTCTTCTTAAAGCGTCGGCTCCTCCCAGTCACCAGGTCAGGAACACCTACGGCCATCTTCCACCAATTGCAGGAGGGCACCTACACACTAAAATTTACATTTGAGAAGACATGGCAGTAGATGAAAAATAAAACAGAAAAAGTTCCTTTACGGACGTAACACCTTGGAGAACGTCTAGACAAGCTCTATGAATATTTTGTCCCATCGTGAAATCCTAAAGGAAATGAATAAAGGGATGGGATAACGATGGGGATTATAGATCACCAAATGGATCCTTGTACATCTAACATGAGTGATCCTTCTGACTTGCATATGAGGTCATTTCTTTTGGCTCCCAAACAGCTTCTTGTTCAGTTCTGGTGATGTGTCTTTGGTAAATGATCCAGCTTCATATTGAATGCTGAACCACGTCTTACTTCAGGAATCGAGTGCTAAATTATAAAAGAGTGTGCTCTGTTAGTGCAAGTGGGAGTCTCTCACCATATTGTATCGCTGCACTTGTCTTTTACAATCTGTTGGTGTAATCCTTGCATTTTATCACACCAGAAACTGAATATCTTCTCTTGAACAAGAGCTGACTCTCATCCCTTCAAGTCAGAACCTAAAACTAAATGTATTTGTTAATAAAATCCCAATTCTGTAGAGATGTTTGTGACAAACTGAGCTCTGGAATCTGAGTCTTTAGTAGTACGTATTTGCGGCGCATACGTTCACACTGCAGGCAAAAATGCATCAAATCCAATTTTTCTCCCCACGTGACCCAGATCTGATTTTTTTCTGACAGTCTGAATAGCACAGATCCAATTTTTTTTTTCAAATCTGATTCAGGTCACTTTCATATGTGGTACTACATCCGATTTGTATCTGATGTTTTTGAAAGCGCCTTCAGTTTGAATGGTCATATCTAGGGATGCTCGATATTGGCTTTTTTACCGATATCCGATATTGTCTAACTCTTAATTTCCGATACCGATATAAACCGATACCGATGTATGCGGTGTCCCCCCTAATAAACAATATAATAAAATAAATTGTCTAGGTTACATATTTCATATCATGAATGCTTAATCTTTAAACATTATCTGTGCAAAATGACAACTACTTCAATTTAAGTTAGTAATAGAAAAAAAATGTCATTTTTAATTTGTCTCCAACAACAGCTGAATGACATTCTACTTGAGATAATTCTGACTAACGCTCCGTCCTGCCTTTAGGCTACAGATAATTATTAAGTTCATGATGGGAAAGGTTTGATAAGTTAATAAATAGTACAAGTGAATTAATGATAAAAAGGTTAAAATCTTTTAGTTTTTGAAAACTGATCAAAGTGAGACATCGCTGTTACAATCTTTGTTATATTGTCTGTGCAAAACGTGACAGAGTGAGTGCTCTCAACTCAGACCTATCACTGACGTAGTTTCCGTTTCCTCCGCTGGGCCTCCGCTCTTTGTTTACATTTTACATTTAGGCAGAAACGAACGAAAAAACGGATCGTAAACACGCTGGTTTTGCTTTATACGTTCGTACCTTGGAGAACATTTGTCTTTGTAACTATCGGTTTCTTTAGCGAATGTTTGGGCGTGTGTTAAAGTTACTTAGTTGATAAAATGTAAGCAGCGTGCGCGTACAAATGCTAAGCGAGGCTAATCGCTAAGCGAGGCTAATTGCTAAGCGTGACGCTAAGACGTCTGTAATAGTCAGCAATATATTTTTTTCTCATTTTGTATATTGTAGTTATGGTGATAAAACATTAATAAAGATCTTAATTTAAGGAAAGCAAGCCTTGGGTGAAGATTCTGTTGCTTGTTTGCTGGCTAGCTACACGTAGCTATGTGGCAGACCCTCATTACACAAGGCAAATTGCTAAAAATTCACAAGTTGTGCCAAATAAAACTAAAATATCTCAAAAAGTAAAGATCAGATCTGTCATATTTTGGCATTTTGAGAGAGAGGAGATGAAGCCGAACAGTTTGATGGGTAATATGTGCATGGTATGTAAAAGTTGGGTCACTATAGGAGTAAAAGCCGATACCGATATTTTCCGATATTGCTTTTTAAGGCCAATTTCGGCCGATAATATCGGTAGACCGATAATTTCGGACATCCCTAGTCATATCCCATAAAATCCGCCTCCTACGTCACTGAGTCAGCAGCGGTAAGCGTCGTATCAACGTTTCTGCTGAGCAGTGCTAACAGAGGTATTCAGCTGTCTGTCTGGACATCCTGTCAAGTTTTGGAATTAAAAATACAGGAGAGCATGACGGGGATGCTGCAGGAGAAAGCGTCTCTCTGTTCTCCATGAGAGCGGGGGGGGGGGGGGGGGGGGGTTCTTCGCAAATGAACTTAATACAGGATAATTTTCAGGGAAAACATCAATATGGGAAGATGACGGAAATTCAATTCAATTCAATTCAATTCAGTTTATTTATATAGCGCCAGATCACGACAAGAGTCGTCTCAAGGCACTTCACAAAGTAAACATTCCAATACAGTTCAGTTCATAAGCCAATCAGTAAAAAAGTTTCCTATATAAGGGACCCAGCAGATTGCATCAAGACACTGACTAGTGTCATTGTGTTGGTACAATCCTCATACTAAGCAAGCATTTAGCGACAGTGGGAAGGAAAACTCCCTTTTAACAGGAAGAAACCTCCAGAGGATCCTGGCTCAGTATGAGCAGCCATCCGCTACGGCTCACTGGGGGTTGAGAAGACAGAGCAGGCACAGGCACACCCCTG
>SSNS01000398.1:257915-293002 GCA_006937985.1 Aphyosemion australe | reverse complement strand
TGCTGGATCTCAGGTATGTTTTAATCAGGTTCAATCAGGGTCATGTTCTGTGGTGAGCTACTGGTGTGAATGTTCCTGAGTTCTGTTTTCAGGTGGGCGGGTCCGAGAGCGGTACCAGCTGCTGCTGGTTTGGTAATCAACTGCCAGGGGATATAAGGAGCAGTGTGACTCTACTCCACGCCGGATGATTACTCAGTTTGGGTAGCTCTAGCCTCTTGGTTCTCCTGTGTTTTAGTCATTGTTCACCGTGCCATTTTTCTATCAGTTTTTGGATTCCTGTGCCATTCGTCTAACCTCCTCCTGTGCCTTCCAGGTTCACTCTCCAGTCTCATCTCCAGTACCATAACCCTTGGAACTCACCTCTTCACCACGCCACACTGCATCTCCCCTGGCCGCCCGCTCTCTCTCGTCCACCTGTTCACAACCGTGTCCCCCCATGACACCTACGGATCAGTACCCTCCTGGATTCCTCTGAACNNAGCAGCTCCTCTCTGCAGCAGCAACTGTCACTGGCGTTGTGGCAGCAATCCTCAGGGCCAGCAGCATATTAGGGTAAATTCCTTCAGTTTCTCTCCTCTTTGTGGAAATTCAAAGTCTGATGTTAGCTGATAGGCCCTCTGTGGACTAACTCCACCTTCATCTTACCAGACAGGTGAGGTCAGTCAGCAGGTCTAAAGGAGCCTTTAAAGACTCATCCTGAACTTTAGGATGTGTTGATGGGTGTCTGTGTCCTCAGGCTGTTGAACGGTGCTGCTGTGTCTGTCCCTTCAGCTGGAAGCAAATCAAACACACGTGTAAATATAAATAATCCTTCAGTAAGGTCACACAGTGATGTATAAATGACAGGACATCAGGTAATAAACACACCTGAAGCATAAATTATGAATAACAGTATTGTTCAGTAACAGGACTTCAGCTCTAACATGCTGTTACAGGACTCACCTGCTGCAGGGTGGTGTTGGTGTGGATGTTCCATCAGAAGCTCCAGCAGCGTTAGGCTGCATCTAGACAGATACAGATATACACGTTACTGTACAAGATCACACATAGTAGCAGAGAAGTGAGTAAAACTTTATTTATAGAGCACATTTAAAGACAACAGTCACAAAGTGCTGCACATGACAACAAGCAAACAAAAACAGATATAAACCAATAAAAGCAAAACATAAAACACAATGAATCAAGTGAAAGACAGACTTTAAGTTGCTTTTTAAAATGTCCTCTGGTGACTGATTTGTATCTAACAGTGGGTTCTGTAGTGACCTCTGACATTTATATACCATCATTATTGCAACAATAATCTGTTGCAATAATTTAAAAAAGAAAATCATCAATGTTAATTTTTGCAAAATGCAAACCATTTTCTACTATGAGGTTTAAAAAGTCACTTTGACCAGAAAAATATAATAAACAGACAGAACTGATAATAAATGACCAGAAAATTAAGGATCATCGTATAATTATTAGGAGTTATTATGAAACACCAAACATGAAAACATCTGAAGATATTCCAGAACACTGAAATGATCCTAAGAGGTTATAATGTGTTCATGATGCTGCTGCTCTGTTACTGCTGCTTTAAGGTTGTGTGACTGAATGTTTACAGTCTGTGAGAGCTGCATGTGCAGCTGGTGAGCTGCAGCTGATCCCAGCTGTTTAACAACTTTAATAAACCACTGGTAATCTGCTGAAAAACCAGCGTAGACCAGCAGCTGGTTACCAGCATATGTTGTGTTTTAGTGCTGGTATGCTGGACCACAACACAACGTATGCTGGGAACACCTATGGTCTATGCTGTTTTTTCAGCAGGGAAGAGCTAAATATCATTGTGTGTCTTGCTTTAGTGCTGCACAAACATTATTAAGAAACTAGCTTAGTTAAGCCTCCTCAGGATGCTAACAAATGATGTCATGATAACATCATCATTACTGTAACATTTCCTCTGTCTTTGTCGCGTTTTTCCTCCTCTTCTTCTCGTTTTTCCTCCTCTGGGCACCAGGTCATGTCTTGCGTTTTGACATGTTGAGCTAGCTGACTCGTCAGAAATGACCGTTCTCCCCAAGTAGCAGGTAGAGGCTAATGAGACGGAGGAGGGGGCGCCGTGGGCGCTAGGTTTACGTATCGTTTACAACTTCAGTAAAGTTGGCAAAATATTGACAGATTCGACATTTACAGTTCAGTAACTCTGATCAGAATGTCGTTATGAAACATACCTCTGTAGTGAAAAAGCTACAACCTCATTTTTTCCTAAACAACCACCTGTCCTCTGCTCCTGACGCAGCTAGCCCATGAAACTGCCGCGAGCAGGGACCGTCTGCAAATATAAACACTAGAAATGGCTGAAAATATGTAAAAACGCCACACTTGTACACGGTAGTGTCGCTTAATTCACAAGATATAACACTACACACATGCTGTGCTACTTAATAAAATTTTCTAAGGATGTACATTGATGTGGGCTTGATCTTTTAATATTAAGACATACATTTAACGTTTTTTTTTTTTCTGCAATTTTGCGCCCTGTCCAGAGTCTGTAACGCCGGTAGGGCTTTGGAGCGTGACGTTGCGCGAGGGGGCGTGGCCTGGCCCGCGCCATCTTTGGTGGCAAAACAAAGGACTGGAGACGAGAACGTGATGGCGTCACCAATATGCAAATTAGCGCATGATGTCATCTCGCGACGTTTAAGTCATCATCTTTCTGGGTGAACCGGTTGGCAACACAGTGAGCATTAGTCATTAGCTTGTTGCATGCTGAGAGAGACACATCTTGACAGTTCTGATAACGTTTCATGTCTTTATGTCGGAGTATTTTCAACAGTTTAACATGAACGCTGAACCATCAACAGTTCGACAGCAGCCAACCACAGCGGTGGGTCCCCAAGACACAATTTCCAACTTGAGAAATTTTTTTCTCACAAAAAGTCTAGCCGCACCAGCTAATCAAAAGAACGTTTTGATGGCTGTAAAGCAAGAAGCAGATGTGAGTATGGTTTTTAACACCAGCAAATCTGAGCTGCTTGTTCAGATGCAAAAATCTGAAGAGATTCGCCAGCAAGTGTTAGCGGTCCTGCAGGATTGTTTCACAAGAGAATCGGATTTGCGCACACAGCTTCAGGTATCTCAGGAGACGTATAGAAATAATTTAGAGAAACTGGAAGAGACTATTAAAGACAAAGACAGTGAAATTATTCATCTGCAGATGGCTCTGAAAGCTCTAGAGCATAAAAATAAGTGGAGAAACATCGCCATGACTCAAAAAAGCAACTCAGAAGAGATTAAGAAATGCTCCCAAGAGTCAAAAGAACTTCTGAATGTGACCGAAAATAAAGAAGAACTATCCAAACAGAAGAAAGTCTCTCAGACTGCAAATCTGAAGAGGAAAAGGCCAGAAACCTCATTACAGAGCAGCACAAAACGCCCTAAATTGTTAGAGGAACCTAAGAAAGTTACTGAGAGGCATGGAAAACTTACTGAAATGCAGAAAGTAAAGGAAATAAAATTAATTCTCCCTTCTCCTTCCTCCATGTATGTTTCCAGCCATTCAGAATTTCCTTTAGCTGATATCCTTTTTCCCAATAAGACCTTAACAAAGACATATAAAATCCCTAAAAAACCTACGAACAACAGTAAAGAAAAGTCTGCTGAACCAGTGGTGATGGCACCAACGTCAGACAATAACGGGAAAAAAAGGGTTCGTTTTGCCGAAAACTTAATCATGCCAGGAAAAGTCTCTCAAGACAATCTCCAGAGTTGTCAGCATGATGAAAATTCAGAAACCTGGCTTCAGGAGGGAACGAATAATTTGCTTATTGCAGAAATTCAGACTAAAAAGGAAGAAGAGGTTTTTGGTCCCAGCTGTCCAGAATATGAAAAACAAATATGTTTTCCACCTTCTGCTCAATCCTGGAACGCTTCTCTGATGTGTCCGTCACTGGACAAAAAGCCATTGAATTCACCTCCATCAATAGAAGTGTACTCTAACATGCCCAGCTATCCACCAATAGAAAACAACTCTTGTTTTCCAGCTTTTCCTTCTGAATCCTGCAATGCTGCTCCAATGTGTCTGGAAAACAACCTCTCTATTCAACCTCCTTTAATGCAATCCCTTACTAATGCTCCTGGGATTCCAGCATTTAACAATAAACCTCGGAAAGCACGCCATACTTTTAAACCCAAGACGACTGATTACAGATATCCAGCAGTTTGGAACTCCCCCCAAACTCAATTCCATCAATTTCAACCCCAGATGTATGGTCCCAGACACCCAGCTTTCCTGAATAACCCCCAGATTACACCCCCTCCTGTTCACTCCTCAATGGCAGGTCCCAACCATCCAGGATTTATGAACAGGCCCTGGATTGCACCCCAATATTCTCAGCCTCACAATCTCTTTCCCTACCGTTCACCTGGCCAACAGGGTCCTCCGACATACAGGGAGCAGATTTAAGAAAGCCTCGCAGAAAAAGTTCAGAATTATGAAAGCTTATTCACCGTGACTGAAGGAGTACAAAGATACGCAGCAAGCGTTTTATTCATGGACGGAAATGATGAGAAACGTGGGTTTAGAGGTGCCGACCGCATGAAGAGGTGGAGAATGAGGGACAAATTCGTCCGTGTTAAAAAGTCTCTAAATTCGTAAGCCTGTGATTGGTCAGGACGCCTCTTCCTTGAAATACGTCAACAGCACCGCCATTGCCGACCCCAAACATAAAGAGAGCTGAAGCTAGTGGCAGAAACGGAGAAGGTTGAAGTACACCTTTCAGAAAAAGTTCGAAAATATAAAGTTTATTCACCCGTGACTGGAGGAGTACAAAGATACGCAGTGAGCGTTTTATCCGTGGACGGAAATGACAAGAAACGTGGGTTTAGAGGTGCCGACCGCATGAAGAGGTGGAGAATGAGGGACAAATTCGTCCGTGTTAAAAAGTCTCTAAATTCACGGGAGAATTGCAACACCATGCGTGATTTTAGAAGTTCACACAATGACAAACAAGGAGAAAGTCAGCTGCATGTAGCCAAAAAGGTCTGTGGTTTAGCTTAAACAGTGTAATATACGGCCAGGCTGTGGCTAAGGGTTGCCATAGCAACGGCAAGATTGGGCCCAGCAACAGCTTAGCAACCCAACTCTTGAACCCCCCTCCCCTCAGAAAGAAACGTCACTGAGCACGG
The DNA here is from genome assembly GCA_006937985.1 of Aphyosemion australe. Taxonomy (NCBI): domain Eukaryota; kingdom Metazoa; phylum Chordata; class Actinopteri; order Cyprinodontiformes; family Nothobranchiidae; genus Aphyosemion; species Aphyosemion australe. Next base: position 287,833 of record SSNS01000398.1, on the reverse strand, counting down.
CAGGTGAGATGAGCGAGGGGTTGCGTCGTCTCAAGCTAAACCCTTTTAAAGTACATTGCAGAAATGCTGAGAGGATTTAATTTGATGACTTAGTCTCAAAATCTTGAGAAAAAAACTCATAATTCTAAGATTAGATCTGACTTTTTTTCTGACTGAGATTAAAGTCAGTGATGTTTTTTTTCTCTTCACTAACAATTGATATTAGTGGAAAATGAATTTAAAATAAACATAAATGGATCTAAAATAATTAATAATATCTAAAAATATTACTGGTGCTTTGTTGTGGAAATTCAGATCAATTATTCAATGAAAAATCTGAAGAACTGCTTAAACCAGTATTTTTTATTGTATTTTATTTACATTTAAAAAAAGTTGTTCAGAGCCACTGTAGAAGGTCCAAAGAGCCTCATGTGGTAACTTAGTGGAACTGTGAAATAGTCTGAAAGCTTTTGCTGTTCAAGTTTAATTCAAACAGACATGAAATATATGATGATAATAATAATAATTTTATGTATATTTAACAGTGATGTTAGAGCTGAGAGGCAGAAAAAAAAATTTTCTACAAATTTTTGTTACTTCATTACACTGAATTGGAATTTCATGTTATCCCACACTAAGTAGTCTCTGTCCCACATTTGGCGAGTTTGAATCCGGTCACACTACCTGAAAGATGAACCCCCCCTGACCGGTGGAGAGCAGCAACCCCATCCACTCCCCAAGCAACTATAAAGCAACTGCAGGTAAAAAATCCTGGAGTCGCCCATGTTTATATCATTTCATGTTTTTACTTTGTACCAATGTATGTTTTATACTGTTTCTACTTGTTTACACATGTTCCAGTATGTGTGTGCTGTTGTTTGCCATGTTTGTGCTTCATTTAAAAAAAAAAAAAAGTAACTCCGCCAGAGTGTCCCTTTTGGGTCATCTCTGCCGGTCCCAAGCCCGGATAAAGGAGGAGGGTTATGTATGTGATGTATGTTTATTTACAGGAAAAGGCAGCGCTGGTCCTTGAGTGCTGCTATCCAGAATGTTTTAGATGTTTCCTGACCCACCCACCTGATTTTAATCAGTCGGTGATTAACAGGCTTCAACCATTGAATCAGGTGTGTTTGTTTTTATTTTCGCTGCAGCTGAAACCATATTTGACCCTGTTGTGTTTACCTGGTACACTGCAAAAAATGATTTCTGACAAATTAAAAAAGCCTAACTTTTAGAAATGTTATTTTATTTTTAGTCAAAAAAGAAAATAAATTATTGCCTAGAAAAATAAAATTACTTAAAGTAAGGTAAACATTATTAAATATGAAATTGAGCGTATAAACATATTTAATGTTGATATAGTGTTGTCCAATGAAAGCAGAACATAACAAATTACATTTTAACAGCTAAACGTGTTTTTAGTCATTCAAAGATGATGACTCCTATTCCTCAAATTGATACGGTCCACACAAGCTGTTTTCCTATGAGCGGGGCTGCCTGCTGCTGCGCTGCTCCCAGCACTGGGAGCTGCAGCGGTGTGCTGCTAAAGCCAGTTCATCACCACACCACCACTTGTTCTACTGGTACTGAAAAAATATATTTTTCTGTGCTAAATGTCGGTACTTTCCCAGTAAAATGTCCCTTTTAAGGAGCTGCAGCTCCGTTCCTCCCGCTGCAGCACATCACCTGACCGGAGTTTTTCTAAACTCCTCTGAGTTGGTGGACTAAGAAAATGTTGAAAAAAATTCACAGCTTTTGCTGCATTTTGCTAAAGTAAAAGGAAACAGAGCTAAATTGACACTAAATATGGAAAATACCAGCAATTTAACAATTTAACGTTTTTCATGGCATCAGTCTGCCAGCAGAAGCATGGCGCCGTCTGTGTGGTGGGCCATTTTAATATTTAATTAACAATCACCTTTTTGTAGCCTAATTTCTATTTTAGATAGCAACAATAGAATTGATCCTATTCTAAATATTATTCTTACTAGTCATCATTCAAATTAAAGGTGTCTACAGCTATTTTGTTACTAATATAAATTACTTTTATATATTAACAACTGCAGAAGTAGGAATTAAGTTTAAGAAATCCCAAATCCTTAAAAACTCAAGGTTATGACTATAACCCCGGTTCTCCGATTAGCATGAGTGAGTGTCTCACTATGGGGAACGCCTCCTGCGTGACCTCATCAGAAGCTTAAAGAGCGGGTAACATCAGTCCCACAGGCTTACTCCACCCACATTTCAATTTTGAAAAATGCGCCAGGAGAGGGCGTAGCCTGGAGGACTGAGAGGGCGGAGCTGCAGCAGTGACGAAGGCAGCTGGCTAACGAGGCTATGCTAGCTCTATTCATTGAGCAGTCATTTGAAGTGGAGGACTTTTCTCTCCCTCCTTACCCAGAGAAAAGAGAGGAAATGGGTCTAAGGCTATTTGGAGGAGAAAAGTGGACCTGAGCTGCATTATTTTGAGTTTGTGAGTTTCCTGAGAGCACTGGAGCCAAGCAGCTGGCACCAATCTCTGAATGGTAAAAAAGCAGTTAGCCTTAGCTAAGATTAGCTGAAGGGATAGGCTCCCCTGTCTCAGAGAGCTACTATCCAGCATGTTTTAGAGGTTTACCTGCTTCAACACACCTGATTTTAATCAGCAGCAAATTGATGAGCTGCTGAATCAACTGTGTTGAAGCAGGGAAACAACTAAATGTGCTGTATAACAGCTCCCTAGGACCAGGGCAGCTAACCCTGAGCTAATGTTATTGTCTGCTGCACAGAAACACCCAAGTTATAAATAAAAATACCCCATGACAAAACCATTGTATGATGTGCACATTTATGTTACACAATCACAAAACATCCCACTAAAAATGAACTCCTAGCCCTGATTTCATTATTTATTTACTGGTATCATTTGTTCCCTTGGTCGATGGTAATTCTCTGGTGTCAGCAGGTGGGTCCCCTCTGTCTTCAGGATCAGGCAGGAGCTTCCAGGAGAATGTGCCTAAAGGATTCCTCCCTCCTCTGGGCTTCAGTTATTAATATTTGTTTTATTTATTAAATGAATCTAACTTTATACATTCCCTATTTTAGTTCAAGTCCATAAATATATAAACACACTTGAATTTAAAACGAGCTCTTAACAGTGAGGTGCCTATTTTAATTCATCACAGGGCTAGTGAAATGTACAATAAAGTAATTGAATAAATGTGAAATTTATATATAAATAAATATCAAAATATAAACAAAACTGGAATTAAAATGAGACATTTTGGCAGCACAAAGAACTTGTTAGACGCATACAGCATTTATTATAATTGTAGGCAGACAGGAGACAGAGCTGGATGGTGGTAGTGAGGAAGATGATTCTCAGTCATGGAAGGATAGCTGAGGACTTTCCAGGAACAGGAGATGTGGTGGTGTGGTATCTTCTAGGAGAGAGAGGTTTCCAGAGATCTGTAGAAAACAAGAATGTAAGTTATTAGTTAATTTATTTTTGATACCAAAGAAAAAAAATATTAAAAAAGGTATTTACCAGGTGAATCAGCTCACGTCAGCACCAAGTGTCACAGGGCCTCCTTCGGGTTGTCATGATGTAATTTAGCTCCGTGCTCACAGCAAAACGCGTGTAACAATAACCTATAAAACAAATACACAGATAATGTTACAACTCTAAGGTTGTAATGAAGATTACATGATGTTTAAAAATAGATCACCTTTGCTACACCTGCAAGGCTGGACCAGTGCATTCTTGTAGCTGCTAAAATCAGTCTGACAGCACATCACATTGTTGTGGGAGGTAGCTTTAGAGATGAGGAGAAGAACTGATGAGAGCGGAGCGGGATGGAGGTTAGAAGATCTGTTAGGAGATCCAGAGGACCTGAGGTAAAATGGGATTTTAGTGTGAGTTTGGTAAGCTACTCCTTGGTGCTCTCCAGTGGTGAGCAGCCAGGTCACGATGTGATAAAAAAACAGCACAAAAATAGAGTACAAGAATATTATTTACAATTATTATTTATAATACTTTTTTTAAACCTAGAATAGCTCACAGAGCTATAGAACAGAGCCCGTCATTCAGATGGAAGCTGGGACCTGGGTCTGTTCAGGGTGGAGAGGCTGCTCTGGGACTTTGTGTAACACAGATTTCCATCATGGTCGCTCGCTCGCACGCACACACACGCACACACACACACACACGCACACACACTACTGCTGCTGCTGGGAGCTCTGAGCTGGTGGCTATGTAAAAAAAGCAGCAGATATACTTATAGTCGTTTATTAGAGCAGCAACACACGTGTAACAATAAGCTAAAACAATTACATAATGTTAAAACGAGAAGGTAATGAAAGATAGATGATTAAAAAATAACTCACCTCTGCTACACCTGCAAGGCTTCACCTTAGCCTGGACCAGTGCAGACTTGTGGATGACTAAATCAGTCTGACAGCAGATTACTTGGGTAGATTTAGCCTGAAAAAAAAAAAATAACAGCATATTGTGAGAGTTTAGCAACTTAGATCACGTAGAAAACAAACTGTCCAATATATGAGCTTCATAGCATAGCTGGTGAGTAATCTGACTGCTCTCAGAGCTAACTCAGTGTCCAGAATCAGACATGAATATGTTCTAATCAGAGGTGGACAGGAGATTAGAACAGGGTCAGGCTCTGGTGCAGCTGGACGCTTCATGCTGGGATGTTCTCCTACTCCATGTCCCTCCTGCATTTATCTGCTTCAGCACTCAGCATTATTATCAACTGGTGTAAAAACTCAACCTGAAACCGTCTGTAACATACATTAACACACACAACACTGGCACCGAGCCTGATGGCAGTGTGGACTGATATTAGCTAAATGAAATGAACCACGTCTCTTTCTTTGCATTTATAAATAAATATAGTATTTATAGCTGCTAAATTACAGGTAGGGAGGGATGTTTAGAAGCTGATAAAAGTAATTATTTAGCTTACTCACCTCAAATTGGGCCAGAAATATCCGTTATGGGGAGGAAGTAGTCATTGGGCTCCGTCTAATTCCCGGAATGGTGCGGTGGGCTCCGTCTAATTCCCGGAGCGGTGCGCAGTGGGCTCCGTCTAATTTCTGGAACGCTCTTCAAACCCAACATAATCCAGTTCAAACTCCATCAAGTTGGTGGAGGCACACGTAAAAAACACTAAACTACTATCTCTAACAGCCAGGCTACTAAAACTAAGTAATTATAATACTAGAAGCTATGCTAGGACTCTGACTCAATGCTAATGCTAAACAATAGCTAAACTACAGCAGAAACACTCACTTGAGGCTAACTCCGAGTCCCAACTGCTACAAGGCGTGGCTGAGACCTTGATGCTTTTATAACCTGCAGCCGCAGCGCTGCTACGTGCTAGTGCACGGCTACGTTGCACGGTACAGTCTCAGCCATTGGACAAGACGGATTCAAATTTCTTTTGCAAACTGCTGCTGGATAGTTTTGAGCTGAAGAGGGCGCTCCACTGACGTTTTTAGGCTGAATTTTGAGTTTTTGAAGAAAATGCACAAAAATGCAAAAATAATGACTACACATGTCTAAAACACTATTAGACACTCATTTATACAGGTTATCAGCAAAAAAAAGTTGATTTTGGTGTTACTTGCTCTTTAAATATCATTACGCCAGCCATGATTGGCTGGCATTGGTGACGTCTATGACAGGAGGAGTCAGATCCTCGCCCTATAAGTAGGGCTGGCATAGCATCACTCGTTATTCAAAAGAACAAGCTCCCCTCTTCCTCGCTCATCGGCAAGGAGGGTGGTCTGGTGAGACACTCACTCATGCTAATCAGAGAACCGGGGTTATAGTCATAACCTTGAGTTCTCTTTCCTAGCATTCGTTTTGTGTCTCACTATGGGGAGAAATACTGACTTCCGGATTGCCAGACATGCCTGTTCAAATGACAACTGCTACCAGTGACCTATCAGCAAGAGTCCTCTGAGTGAGAGCCTGCACTTAAGACTGAATGCGCCAAAACCGGAGCGGTCACATCAAGTTTGTAGAATTTAGCGAATGTGTTGGAAGAAGCCCAGCACGCAGCCGCACACACTTCCTGAATAGAGACGCCTCTAAACAGGGCCCACGAGGATGCATGCCCCCTGGTGGAATGTGCATGTAAACCAGGCGGGGGCTGGAGGCCCCTGCTGGAGTATGTGAGAACAATATAGCCTCCACAATCCAGTGGGAAAGACGCTGTTTTGACACAGGCTTCCCAGCATGTGGTTTCGCCCAGGACACAAACAACTGAGTCGATTTCCTGAAATCACGTGTCCTGTTCAAATAACACCTCAGTGCACGCACCGGACACAGGGTATGCAGACGACTCTGCTCCCCAGTGGTAAAAGGAGGTGGGTGAAACGCTGTCAGCTCTATTGGAGAGCAAGAACCCACCACTTTAGGAACAAAGGCTGGGTTGGGTTGCAGAATGACCTTTGTGTCATCTGGGAAAAACTGCATACAGGTGTCATGCACCAAAAGTGTGTGAAGCTCACCAACTCGTTTAGCTGAGGCCAAAGCAAGCAGCAAAGCTGTTTTAAAGGATAGCAAACGAAGCTCAGTTTCTTTCAGAGGCTCAAAAGGAGAACAGGAAAGAGCTTCTAAAACGATGGGGAGGTCCCATGGCGGGGCCAAAGGCCTGGATGTCGGTAATTTGCGACGTGCCCTTTTCATAAAACGGCACACCAATGGGTGTCGGTCCACTGTTTTTCCCCCAAAACCAACATGACAGGCTGAAATGGCCGCCAGATATACCTATATGGTTGAGAGGGCCTTGCCCTTCTCCAAAAGGCCCTGCAAGAATGACAGTACCACTGCCAGTGAACACTGATGAGAGGTGGTGTGAGAGTCAGAGCACCAGGCTTCAAACACTTTCCACTTGTGTCCATACAGGGACCTGGTTGATGGAGCTCTGGCACACTGAATGGTGTCGATAACACCAGCTGGGAGCTCATCCGCACTCAGAGTCTGCCACTCAGGGGACACGCCCACAGGGCCAGCCTCTCCGGATTTGGATGATATATCTCCCCATGAGCCTGAGACAGCAGATCCCTGCGGAGTGGTAGTTGCCACGGGGAACCGCACAGGAGTTGGAAGATCTCTGCTGACCAATGTTTCCCTGGCCACCGAGGTGCTATTAGGATCATGGACAGGCCCTGCTCCCTCACCCTGGCCAACGTGGGGGGTATGAGGGCCACTGGAGGGAACACGTAGAGCAGAGATCTCGGCCACCTGTGCGCCAGGGCGTCCACCCCCAGTGGGGCTCCCTGATCTTGCAGGGAGAAGTAAAGGTGGCACTGAGTGTTCTCTCTCGATGCGAACACATCCACGACTGCCTGTCCGAACCTCATCCAGATCTGATTCACCACTGCTGGGTGAAGCTTCCAATCCGCATAGAGTGGATTGCCTCTGGATAGTAGGTCTGCGCCGTAATTGAGGACTCCTGCTATATGAGTCGCCCTCAGTGACTGCAGGTTCAGACTGCTCCAAATGATCAGTCTGTATGCCAACATGTGTAAGCAGGGGGACCTCAGGCCCCCCTGCCTGTTTATGTAGGCCACCACTGTGGAGTTGTCTGTTCTCACCAACACATGGGTTCCCCTGAGCCAGGGGAGAAAATGCTTCAGAGCTAGATGAACAGCCATCAGCTCCAAGCAATTTATGTGATCTAAATGTGTGCGAGTCCCCCACTTTCCATTTATGGACCTCCCGTCGTGAGTAGCACCCCAGCCTGTCAGGGACGCGTCTGTGGTGACCACTTTCCGGGCAAAGATTGTGCCCATAGGGACACCCTGGGACAAAAATGCAGGGTTTTTCCATTGACGGAGAGCCAATGAGCAGGCTGTGGTCACCTTTGCTCTGCGGTGACCATCGCGGTGTGGGTCCAGGTTGAGAGATCACACCCATGTTTGGATGGCCCTCATATAGAGGCGGCCGAGAGGTAACGCCACCGCAGAGGAAGCCATTAAACCCAGTAGCCTCTGGCATTGTTTCAGTGTAACAGAGTTTCCCCTGCGGAACCGAGCCAGCATGGACTGCATGGTCTCCACTCTCTCCCGGGACAGAAAAGCTTTGCACTGGATGGATTCCAGTGCCAGCCCTATGAAAGTAATGCGTTGAGTGGGACACAGAACACTTTTTTCTTCGATTTATCTGAAAACCTAGATTCTCCAGATGCTTCACCACCATGCTGGTTTGGTGAGCCGCCTCCTGAGAGTTTGGGGCGGCCACAAGCCAGCCGTCTATGTATGTGGCTATGCGTATGCCCTTCTCTCTGAGCGGGGCCACCGCTGCCTCCGTGCATTTTACAAAGACTCTTGGGCTCAGTGACAGCCCGAAAGGGAGCACTAGAAACTCGTACGCTATTCCCTGGAATGCAAAATGCAGATACTTCCGGTGTGGGGGATAAATTGGTATGTGGAAATAAGCGTCTTTCAGGTCGACTGAGGTGAACCAGTCGCCTGCACGCACCAATCTTAGCAGGGATGAGTGAGTGAGCATCCTGAACTTGTATTTCCTGAGATAACAGTTCAGGGCACGGAGGTCCAGAATAGCTCTCATTCCCCGACCCATTTTGACTGAGTACAAGCTGCCCAGTGTTCTCTGCATGACGAGAGCGGGCTGGCTGGCCACTGAGTCAAAACGGAGGCAATGCTGCCCTCTTGTGGCTGAGCCCCGGAACATGCAGCACCCATCCCTGACGCTGCCTCTAAAGTGCAGCGTGGGCGGGGCCGTAGTGTTGTCTCCGCAGCCGGGGAGAGCTGCGTTATGGCAGACAGCACTTCGTTTTTCATTATGATTTTTTTGTTTTTGTATTTTTTGTACAAATGTTGACGGCGCCCTCAGCCTGTGGCCTGGATGCGCACGTTTGAACATGTTTAATACAGAATGCATTAAAAAAGAGGTGCTTCTGTGACAACTGTTTGAACACTGTGTCTCTTCTCCCATCCCCGGAATGCGACATGCAGCGGGGGGTTGGCATTCTGACTGGAACATGAATCCCCGAACCGGCTCTAGAACTGGGTCAGGGAGGAGTGGAGCGACCCATGACAGGGGAAAACTGGGCTCGCTGCCATCGGGAGGGGAGGTCATCAGGCCGGCTGCTTCTTCTTCCTACCGCCCGTAGCGGCGGAAGGTGGAGGTGGGGCGGGCTGAGGAAGTGCCTGGGGAGACTGTTTCCTAGCCCACCGGTTCTTCGGACCTCCGTGAGCCGGTGTAGCGGCCTGCGCTTTGGGCACTTTGGGGATCCTGAAAACCGGGGCTGGGCGCCCGGCAGCCGAAGCATAAGACTGGCGCGGTGCCGGAGCGGTGGCGGGATGCACTTTCCTCGGCAGACATAGCTTCAGAGCCTCATCATCCCTCTTTTTGTCCTCACACCTCTTCTGCATGGTGGTGACCGCCGCACCGAAGAGACCGCGTGGAACAACCGGGGTATCAAGGAGCTCCTCCTTTTCCCTGGTTGTCAGGTTGGTGAGTCCGAGCCAGCGTGCCCGCTCCTGAAGAACCATGAGGCCCATGGCTCATCCTGTAGTTTGAATCGCCAGCTTGTGGAGGCGCAGAACATGATCTGTTATGACGCAGATTTCCTCCCACAGGGCAGTATCTATTTTGGCAGTCATATCTTCTTCCAGCTCCGCCTGATAGGCCGTCAGAATAGAAGAAGCATTCAGCGCTCTTGCAGACAGAGCCGCAGCCTTGTAGCACTTGTCAGTGAGGCTAGACTGGAAACGGTCCGTCTTGAACGGGAGGGATGCAGCCGCAGAGGACAGCGACACCTTGGGGTGGAGGTGGCTAGCAACCAGTGGTTCGACTGGCGGCATGTGGCGTAAGCCACGAGTTTCCATCCCTTCGCAGTTCAGGAGAGAGCTTCCCGAGATGGGGTGTTTCTCAGAATAGTGTTTGTCTCTCCATGTCACCACAATTTCCTCCAGGAGCTCAGGGAAAACAGGCAGCACCAGCTTCCCAGTCTTCCTAGCTTTTGGTAACTTCTTCCCGTCAAACCAAGACGTTACAACCTCCGTCTGAACTGCTGGCAAAGGAATGTTAAGCCTCACAGCTGCACGTCTGCATATGTCTTGCATATGTCTTGCATATCCAAGTCCAGGGGAGAAGGCGTCATGAGCTTTCCGTCCCCTCCAGGAGTGGGCAGCTGTGAGACCTCACGACGGCCAACGAGGGCGGACATGTCCTCCTCTTCCGACTCCGCCCCATCTTCGTCCCCCTCCCCGTCCAGGATAGACGGAGGGATGCCGAGATCAGCACAAACTTCATCGGCTTGAAGTAGTGGGAAAACGTGGGGCATCAGCTGGGGTTCTGAATCCACCCAGCTCGGTCCGGGTGTAGCAGGAGGGGCCACCTCGGCATCACCGTGGCCGGTCCACCCAAGACCGGGTCTTCACCGTTCAAGCTAACCTGGCGGGCTAGCCGGTGGTGAAGCAGTTTGCGGGGAAAAGCCGCACAGTGGATGCACTCCTGTGTGGAGGCTAGCACCGCACGGGCATGATCCACTCCCAAGCATGCTGCACAGACGGGGTGAGTAACCCACGAGGAGATTTTGTTCCCGCAGGGGCAGAGCTTGGGGCTTTCCTCAGCAACATCAGCGTTAGCTGCAGTGGCCATATTAAGCTACCGTGGTTAGCAGCCTCTTAAGCCGTGTCAGTGCTCTTAATGCTTGTGCAGCTAAAGGTTAGAGCAGAGGGGAAAATATTGCTATTTCACCACTAATATAAGATATTGCTATCGGAGTTTGTCGGGTATTGCTACTCGAGAAAGGTTAAGTAGTGCTACTTAGTTTGTGGCTAGTCTAGAGGAGTATTGCCACTTCACCAACTACCGGTTAACCATATGGCTGGGGACTAGCGCCCGGTGACCGAGTTATGCACTCAGTCTGTGGACAGTTTAGCTTAGCACCCAGTGGTACAGTTGCACACAGGCTTCTGAGAGAAGCGAGAAGAGGAATTTGAATAACGAGTGACGCTATGCCAGCCCTACTTATAGGGCGAGGATCTGACTTCTTATTTAGGTCTTCTGTGGGTTTGCTAATAGCTACGTTATGTGTGTTAACTCCACATTAGTGTTTAGCCCTTTTTATAAGACACAACATGCCGGCAAATCAGCGTAATATTACCGCAACACGTTTCTTATGAACGCGCCATGGCGGCATCACGTTGCGGGAATTTTGCGGCATTCGTGCCACCACGCTTGGTAGTAATATTGCGGTAATATTGCGGCTTCGCCGGTCTTATAAACGCACATTAGGCCTTGGCGCAAAAGAGGGAGGTGCCATGACCATGTGATGAATTAATGCTGCGCTCCGGCCGGGAACTTTATTAAAAATGAAAGTAAACACGCGCTTAAGTTTCACGTTTGTAAACAGAACCAGCTGAGATGATTAACTGGACCGATGCACAGCTCCGGGAGCTTTTCTCCATTAGATCTGCAGCTCAGATCATCTGACAGCTCACAGGGATGGTGGAGCACACACACCTGTAGCTGATTGATAAAATAAAAACTTAAGGAGCACGGCTTCGATCGCAATAAAAAGCAAGTTATGTCCAAAATACACGGAAGTCCGCAACAGTGCAGAGACCGCCCCCATACCTCCTTTTTGCCGCCATTGCGTAATCTTTTATAAAACGGACATGATTGCGCAACATTACCGCCACGGTCTGAGCTCTTATAAACGACCTAACGCTCCCTGATGCCGCATCGGCGTTGCGGCATTGTTTTATAAAAAGGGCTTTTGTGAGATTTGGCTATCACACATCCATAGCTAGTAAAGCTAGCTTACCCCTCTCCCTCACTCTTTCTCCCTTTGTTCTTTTTAGCTGGAGATCTCCGGCATTCTGGTTTGACTGGTTTGTGACAAAGGTGAGTTACTATGCCCCCTTTAACGATCGCTTTAATTATATGCAAATTAAACATCGAATTTCGGCGCTAATATAACATGGTTATTTTGATGTTAAAGTGCTAGCCAAATTGCAAAATGTTATTTGAGTCAGAGCTAGCACAATCCCCTCCTTTATATAGAGGGTTTTCACGGCGCGTCATCACTGTGTCACCCATAGATATCATATATATTGCTAGATGCTTTAAAGTAGACATCATGCTTTTAAATTCTTCCTTTTTGCATCTAAATCATTCAGTTGTGGTCCATATACAGTGGAACTGCAGTTCTTAGGTTTGAATTCCTCATTATTGGTTCTGTCAGACCCCTTCTCTACCTCTGTTCTGAGCAGAGTCTCAAAAATGGCCCGTTTTGGTACTGTCTCTTTAAATCTGAATGAAGCTCTGCAAACCCCGCCCCCTCCACTGAGCAAGACCTTACATTCCACCCCAGTCAGACATTTTTGTAGTTTGATAGAGAAAATACTATTTAGAGTAGCAGAAACGTTATATTTGCATTGTTAAAACATGAGGGGAGAGTTTCTCAACATCCTGCCCTCCAACACGTGACCCCCCCCCCCCCCCCCCCCCCCCCCACACACACACACACACACACATAACGGCTCCAAATGAAAGTAAAGCAATGGTGTTATCACTGTAATTACATGAACCATTAATACCAGCGCATTGGAAAATATTTAACACCTATGAATACCATATCTGCTACATACATACAAATATATTTATTTATTTTTATTTTATTTTATATTGGTGTCCTAATGGCTGAAAATGGATAAAAAGCACTTACATTTTGATTTAATTATAGGTTTGAGATTCCATAAAAAAGCCAAATGCTTTACTTTTTTGAAGATAAATAGAATAAAGTACATTTCTCCCCATGTTTTAATATGTAATCACCAAAGTCCTAATGCTTACTTCTTTACATTAAATGTATTTAGGTGTAACTGTGATAACTGCTCTAACATGCCCAGAGGTTGAAATCAATACTGTAGAGAAATCCCCAAGATCAGCCTGCTTTGCTAACAAATAGATTATTCTTACCTGCATTCTAAATACCGTGAGGTTAAAGCCAGAATGGAGGAAACATGAAGCCAAATCAAATGCATGCTGGATCATCTTGGATTTGAGGCTGTCCTGTGTTCAACTACAGAATAAATGTTTACAAGGCCCAGTGTGGACCAGTACAACTAATGGTGCGTTCACACCGGCCTTGACGTATGCGTCAAACAACGCATAGTTCATGCCATTTTTGACGCCTATATATTTTTGACATTGACGCAGCTTGCGTTGGCGCAGCTTGCTTTGATGGTTGCGTCGGCCCCACGGGGAGGGGAAGGGAGGAAAGAGCGCGTGCGTGGCTCTCTGTTGCCAGATGTTTGTAACAATGGCGGATCCTATCGAGACAATGTCGGCATAAACGTTGAAAAAACAGTCACCCGACACGCCGAGTTCTCTAGCAATCTTCCTCCAAGCAAGGTCCTTTCTATTCCGATCTTGGTAAGCGTAGCAAGACGGGTCATACAGTTCCCGATAGTTGCAAACGGCGATGATAAGTTTCTCCTCCATTGCTGAATGAATTTGTCTTCTTCCCACGCTCTGCTGTGACGTATCAACTGGCGCTCTGATTGGTTGACGCTTGTAAAGCGACGCAGAAAGTTCAGCTAGCTGAACTTGCTTGACGTTTGCGTTGCAAGCTTTGACGCGCCCAACGCTCACAAAGCGACGCAAGGACTTTGACGCAGCTCTGACGCGCCTTACCATAGACTTAACATTGAAACTTGACGCTGGCGACGCATACTTTATGGCCGGTGTGAACGCAGCATAAGAAGAATTGTACAATCAGTGAATGTTTTTATTATTTGTTTATATTAATTTACAAAGCAGTAATGTCACAGCAAACAAATAAAAAATATAATAAATAGAAAGAATTAACAAAAATATTTGAATAATAGGCTTTGGACACTTAATGACTCCCCTTTTGGTTTTAGTTGTTACAGGCGTTGTGCACACAGGTGATTTGTGTCCTGGTGATGGTGGTATGTAGGTCTCAGAGTTCCTGTCATCCTGTGTTGTCCTCAAGGATATGGCAGGAGTTTCCTGATGATGAGGGGCAGTATGTGGGCCTCAAACCAGTCCTGGATTAAAGCAGGAGACGTAGACAGAGACCTCCGTTGTCTGCATTCTGAGACGAGAGGGTTGGTGGGATGTTGATCTTCTCTACCTCATCTAGAAATGGAGATGGTTCAGGGAAAACTTTTCCAAAGACCAGTTCCATGATGTCATTGTCGACGTATGCTGAAATGATAAACAATAACTTTAATGACATATTTTGTTTACAAGCAGCTTTTGAAAAGTTGGTTCTGTTCTACTAATGTTTATAGTGACATTTTTGTTGTTTTGGTTAATTATTCATGTTGCTTATAAGTTCACTTTGCTGCAGTGATTTAACAATTTATAAAAAATGTTAATAAAATACTGCCACTACAATTATTCAAATGATTGGAATCAAAATAAGCATATTAAAGAACAGCACAGTGATGTTCTAATGATGGTGGCTTCTTAGAGGTCTGAGGTGTAGGCTGGGACGTAATTTTGGGGGGGGACGGGTGGGACATGTCCCCCCCACTTTTTCAAAAGGCAGTTTTGGTCCCCTGCACTTTTTTCCGTCCAAAAACAAGGGGTCTGTAACTTTATATAACACCCCCCACCCCAGATGCACACAAGCCTGCTGTGTCCCCCCCACATCTGAAATCAAAATTTCGTCCATGGGTGTAGGGCTTACCTAAACATCAGACTTAATGAACAGTTGTGTCCCAACTGAGCACATCTGGGCTTTAGTCTGACATCCTGTCAGTGAAAGATGCTCCAGCCTCCTGGATGTGGACTCTAAAAAAGGCAAAGGTGCATTTTTACTTTTGTTATAATTATTTTACAGGTTATTTTAGCAGCTTTCTGACAGTCACGCTCATACAGTGTTAGTTTAGTATGAGGCCAGATCAGTCTCAATAACAATAAAGTCACACGACCTTTTCCACAAATGCACACGCTCATTCGAAAATTCACAATCTGTGGTTCACAAATATAATTTGGAGGAACACAAATGCACACGCTCATTCAGAAATTCACACTCTGTGGTTCACAAATATAATTTTGAGGAACACTTGTAATATAAACTCACAAATCATACGAATTGCTTTTTATTTGTGAAACTAGCTGCATTTGTGAGAGTTTTCTGTGTGGTGCATTCACAAACAGCTTCTCATTTGTGAAACTAGCTGCATTCGTGAGAGTTTTCTGTGTGGTGCATTCACAAACAGCTTCTCATTTGTGAAACTAGCTGCATTTGTGAGAGAATTCTGTGTGGTGCATTCACAAACAGCTTCTCATTTGTGAAACTAGCTGCATTCGTGAGAGAATTCTGTGTGGTGAATTTTGAGACTCTCCTAACGTGGCAGGTCAACAAACGTCACCATTGGCTAATGAATCTGTCAATCAAATATAGGGCGGTTCGCTTTCAGCCAATCGTATGGCTCCTTACTTTAAGGAACAGACCTGGTGTGCGCATGCGCATTGCATTTCACATGGCGTAGGGAAATGGGCCGGTGGTCTCAAGCTGTAAGTAACAGTTTTACCTTATCCCCTCGTAACTCATGCAATGTTATTGAATTATGAGTAGAAGCGTTCAAGAAGAAGCTAGCTAGGTCAAGTAACATGTTTGAATGCTTTATGTTCAATTCAGTCCAGACGTTACGTGCAGTCCGGCCTATATGGCATATAGTTTAACCTCAAGCTAAACGCGAACATTTGTTTACTTAGCGCGTCTAGATATAGCAGTCAGGAGAAGTCACTGTTAGGTCCGAGTGTTTCAGGTCCATGAGGAAAGACCAGAAGCCCCACTGTCTGAGCATCAGGTAAAGTCATCCTGCAGGTTCTGTGCAGGATTGGTTCAGGTTCAAAAGAAGACGGTTCATGTTTTTAAAAGTCATGTTTTTGCGAGTCATATCATTGCTTTCAGTTTGATAACAGATTAAATCCTTGCACTATGTGTGTCATGTGGAACCAGAGATATAATGTGAAAATGTCCCAGAAAGAATATATTAAGTAAAGTTTATTTATATAGCATATGTCACAGAAAGCAGACATTAAAATGAAAACATCTTTAAAAAACACAGAACCAAAGATCATTTAAAACAAAACAGGTCATAAAATAAATGTAAAAATGCAACATTACATGGTTTTAGCTGCTTTATAATGGTGTTCTGTGACTGCCAATACAACAAGAATAAAGGAAGTTCATTCTGTGCAGCCATGTTCATTCTAATTTAAATGACTCGCAGAAGAATGTTTAGAGTTTTTATAATTGTTTCAGTACTTGTTCTACTCTTCTATTTTAAAATCAGTAAAGTGAAGTTAATCATATTCTGTTGTATTAAAACTATAAAATCACATTACACATTTTAAAGTTTACTAACACATTTTCACTAACATGTGTTCCAAACGTTTGTGTGTTTTCTCTGTCTCTCTTTAAATGCAGCTGTAGTCTAACAAATATTTGTGTTTTAACAGGTTGTGCTAATGGATTCAAAGCCGGTGGTACTACTGAGGTGCCGGTGTACGTGTGGCAGGTACAGCCTTGTGCTGTCGTGTGTCAGCTCTACGCTACCAGACTAGACTTACAGCGGTTCCCCCAGCGTTCAGCTGCACAGAAACAGAACAACAGTGGCACAAACTGAGGACCAAGGTTGCAAGCTTTTAATTATACTTTTTATTATGTGTGTGGATATTTCTGGAATGACTTTTAAACATGTTTTTATTTGGAAACAGGGTATTAAACCTGGTCTAGTTAATGACATGGTCATCATATCAGCCAGACCAAGAGAGAGGAGACTGGTAGAAGGAACAAGGTATGTGTTTCTGTCTGTACCAGACACACACACACACTCACGCACGCACGCACACACCTCATTTGTTTTTTGTTGTTCTTCCCCAGAAGCAGTGTGAATAAAAGAGTCAGCTGCCCTCTGCCAGACATCTCCATTCTGAAGGTGCAGGAGGCCTTCCACGGACTTGGTGCATGGTGATGTCATTTCCTCCACAGTAACTCTTCACATTTAAACTGCAATCAAAACATTAATTGGCCAAGAAAGCATTGAGGAAGAAGTAAAAAAAGAAATGGTCAACTTTCTTTTTATTTGTCTGCATGACTTCCAAGTCACAAGGAACTCGCTGAATAAACATGTCATCTGTGGCGTAAACAACAAAGTCACACCCACAAATCAACATTTGTCCCTGGACCTGCCAGTAATAAGGATGAGATGGCCTCAGTGTGTGTGTACCATTTCTGAGCATAATGTAAGGACAGTCCACAAAGTTTCACACATTTGGGCGTTTAATTTCCAACAGGCTGAACTCTGGCTGCCCCTCTGGATCATACACACTCCCATCTGGTGTTGAACCCATCCATGGTTCCTCAGCGTAGCTCAGGATCCCACATGGGTAGTGGTGCCACTCAACACAGGAACTCTGCACTCGTGTGCTGTTCTCAACTTTGTATGATGTCTCCAATGATGCTGCGAGGGATGTGAAATGATGGTGCTGATGTTCAGTAAACACAAATGCACATGCAGAGGGTCCCAGTCTGTAATGTGAGAGTGGCAGTTGTGGGGGAGAAGGGGCGTCTGTGTGTGGACGCGTTCTGGGGGCCGTCCTCACTGGTAGCTGCTAAGACAGAACTCTTCCCTCCTGCACTGGATCGAACGTGGACTCAACCAGAGGTACGTCACCAGAGACAGCCATGGTTGTGATCATGTGAGCCTCGCCTGCACCAAGTCCGTGGAAGGCCTCCTGCACCTTCAGAATGGAGATGTCTGGCAGAGGGCAGCTGACTCCTTTATTCACACTGCTTCTGGGGAAGAACAACAAAAAACAAATGAGGTGTGTGCGTGCGTGCGTGAGTGTGTGTGTGTCTGGTACAGACAGAAACACATACCTTGTTCCTTCTACCAGTCTCCTCTCTCTTGGTCTGGCTGATATGATGACCATGTCATTAACTGGACCAGGTTTAATACCCTGTTTCCAAATAAAAACATGTTTAAAAGTCATTCCAGAAATATCCACACACATAATAAAAAGTATAATTAAAAGCTTGCAACCTTGCTCCTCAGTTTGTGCCCCTGTTGTTCTGTTTCTGTGCAGCTGAACGCTGGGGGAACCGCTGTAAGTCTAGTCTGGTAGCGTAGAGCTGACACATGACAGCACAAGGCTGTACCTGCCACACGTACACCGGCNTCAGCACAGTGTCTTGGTAAGATTGATGTGGTTTATCATGCCTCGCTGAGGTTTATTACTAACTGTAGACCACTGACCCATCATTGTGAATTGTATTCTCGAGTGGGATGGCCTTCTTTGTCCACCAGGAGGTTGGCACATTGGTACACTTTCATTTACAAGGCCATGCTTGGATTACTACCCAACTACATCTGTAACTTAATCTCACGGAGAAGTGTAACTTCTCACAGTCTGCGTGCAAACGATCAGTTGTTACTCTGTGTTCCGTTTGCTCGCACTGAACTGGGTAAAAGAGCTTTCGCTCACTCTGCTCCTTCTGCATGGAACAGGCTGCAGGAAAACTGGAAACTAACCGAGCTCATCTCCTTGAATACTTTTAAAACCAGACTGAGAACCCTTGAGACAGATTCCCTGTGTTGTAATTGCCTTCTCTAATTCTGTACATAACTTGTCTGTGTAACTGGAAAAAAATATATATATGTTGTAACTGTAACTTTTGCTGCCTCTTGGCCAGGACTCCCTTGAAAATGAGGTTTTTAATCTCAATGGGACCTTCCTGGTTAAATAAAGAATAAATAAAAAATAAATAAATAAAATCATCCAGATCGAGGCAAAAGGGTTACAGTATGCAGTGGAGGGATATATTAGTGTCAGCTCCGCTGAGCGAAGCATAGCAGGGAACAAGGAGATTGGGAGAAGGTCCAGCGTCCGGGGACGCGTGGATCCGAGGAGCGGTGGCGGCGATGCGGTGTCCCTGTCAGCTGTCAGATGATCTGAGCTGCAGGCAGCTCTAATGGAGAAAAGCTCCCGGCGCTCTGCATCGCTCAGTTGATCATCTCAGCTGAGTCTGTTTATAAAATGTAACTTTTTATGCCCGTGTTTACTTTCATTTTTACTTCCCGGCCAGAGCTCGGCATTAATTCATAACGTGATCATGACACCACCCGCTGTTGCGCCAAGGCTTAATGTGCGTTTATAAGACACACGGTTGAGGTAATATTACGCTGATTTGCCGGCACGGTGTGTCTTATCTAAAAGGGTCTTGGACAGTCTGGGAGGCGGACCTCCGCCCAGCCGCGGGCGGGGGGAGCACTCATGCTTGGCTGTTGCTGGTTGAGCTCGATGAGGAGATTCTGAAGGGGAACGAAGGGGACACGACTACTATCGAGGCTAATGCTTCGTAGTATAAATTAGGCTTAGCTTCATCATTTTGTTTGGAGTTGTCGAATAGTAACGGTTGCTATGATGTGTGATTGGACAATAGCCGTTCTGGGGGCGGGGCCGGCGAAAGGCTAATTCCAGCTGAAACAAGCCGGTTGATACTATTGCCGCGCTCACTTGTAGTCTCACTCCATCGGGTTGGAGCTGCGTGTTATTTCCACGTCCTCCAGAGGCTGCGAGACACGGCCCGACATTTTATTCTTTGTGGAGTCCCTTATGTAAGTATTTTTTTCCTAAATGTCACGTTGTTCTGTGACCCCCACCCCGGCTTAGCTTGATAGCTTCCTGTGCTAGCTATACCTGTTAGTTGAGTTCACAGGCTGTTTTTTGACCTGTGCGAGCTAGTGTTAACCTTTTGTTGGTGTTGTGACCATTGCTGCAATACTAGCCGTAGCTAGTAGCCGAGGGCCAGTCGCTGTTTTCTATCATCACTTGGCAGTGAGTGTGTTTTCGCTCCGTGCCTTGTATTGTTGTTTGGCAGTGAGTGGTTCCCACTCCATGCTCGTTTATTGACCTCAGTAACCGTGTGGACTTGTCCTTTGGAGGAAACACTGCAGTACTCCATGACGTCGCTGCTGAACAGCTGTGGCAACTGCTTGGCCCCGTTGTGCCCCTCCTGTCTTGGGATCGGACATTTGAAGGAAGCCCGTACCGATGACGCCTGTGTTTCTTGCATCTGTATACCACTTGCAGAGAGGTCTGCTAGGCTGGCTACGGTGGAGAGTAGAATGCCTCAGGGCACTTTGGCCTCCAGTCTCGGGAAGGGTGCAAAGTGCCGTAAGCCTTCACCTGCTGAAGCNCATTCTTCTGCGAGTCATTTAAATTAGAATGAACATGGCTGCACAGAATGAACTTCCTTTATTCTTGTTGTATTGGCAGTCACAGAACACCATTATAAAGCAGCTAAAACCATGTAATGTTGCATTTTTACATTTATTTTATGACCTGTTTTGTTTTAAATGATCTTTGGTTCTGTGTTTTTTAAAGATGTTTTCATTTTAATGTCTGCTTTCTGTGACATATGCTATATAATAGGGTGACCAAACGTCCTCTTTTCCCCGGACATGTCCACTTTTCACCGTCTGTCCGGGGCGTCCGGGGGGGTTTCCGATATTGATGAAAATGTCCGGGTTTTCATCCAGGAGCCGGGTTTGAACTACGGGGGAGCTGGAAGCCCTAAACCTACACACCCAGGGAAGCCCGAAAAAAGATGCTGTTTCTACCTAAATTACATTATTTATATGAACTCTCAGCGCACCGGGGCTTCTTTTATGAGGAGAGGACAGACATGCTGATTGTTGAAGCTGCGTCCTGCACGGCCACAGTAACATTCTCAAAGTGGCGCCACCAAAAAATATAATTAACACGCGATCGTTCATGTCCGTTCATATAATCTTCTGTCTTACTTCTGTCTTTTAATATCTTTTATTCGTGTCTGGAGCGCGTCACCCGTGCGCTGGTGATTTCACCTCACCTGCGCCGCCGCGCAGCGCACACTCCACTATTTTTCAGCCAGTAGATTCATTTGACCTGTTTTGTATCTCGAGTTGAATCAGGAGGAAGCCAGGAAACAGTTTATTCTGGTGGATTGAGAGGAGAAGCAGGAAGATCAGAGCCAGACAGGACAGGAAAATATTCAAATAAAAACAAGAAAACAAAGTTCTTGAAAATGAAAATGTTGGTAGATTTATCCACTACACCTTTTGACCTTCATAAAGCAATAATTCATAAGCATGTAATATTTATATATTTGATACAATTCAGGTCAAAATTCCGTCCCACATCCAGGGCCGTGTCAAGGCATCTTGGGGGCCAAGGCAAACAGACCCCCCCACCTTCTTGTTATGTTCTTCCTGTGTTTATTTTTCATCTCCATTGGTTTTCTTGTTTTAACACAGTATTATGATGTTTCATTTACCTTTAATCACTGACGGTTTCGGCGACTACTGTCGCCATCTTCAGAGTCACGCCGACTTGACGGCGTCACTTCCGCTGTTTATTTGCAGGCAGTAAGGGGCGTTGCCGCCCCCTACTGCCTACCCGTGCCTTACAGACGATGGATAAAGGAAGCAATCAAGATAAGGAGACGTGGACCCAGGACCATGAATAGGGATGAAGGAGTGTACACGCTGGATCATTCATGGGACGTGGTGATCGACCAGGAAGGCGCAGGCAGTAGGGGGCGGCAACGCCCCCTACTGCCTGCAAATAAACAGCGGAAGTGACGCCGTCAAGTCGGCGTGACTCTGAAGATGGCGACAGTAGTCGCCGAAACCGTCAGTGATTAAAAATAAATGAAACATCATAATACTGTGTTAAAACAAGAAAACCAATGGAGACACCCCCTCCCCGTCACTGGGCTCCCCCAGAATCCTCTGTGTAATTCAAAGCCTGCCCACGAGTATTAATTATAGTGTTTGCAAAAACACATCGGCTTACATATGAATTGTTCTAGAGCCATTTTGTTGGCAGAATCTAATATTTTAGCTCTAAGCCAGGTGTTCTGACAGAACATCGGGAAAAAAATGGGTCCCAACGTGGTTTGTGTGGCATTCGGTGTTGTGTCTGCGGCACGCGGCAGCGATGCACCTTTTGCGCATTTGGAGAATGAGTACTCGTGCGCAAAACGAGGCCCCTCATGGAGCGCGTGTTCTGCGTGTCGGGAGGGGTGGGTGTTTAGCCTCCTTATTAGAAAAAGCGTGGGTGTTAAAACACCCACATCCCCCACGGGTGTGACGCCCATGGTGTGACGTCATCGGTAGGCACAGATCCCCTGTCCTCTTTTTCGAAAATGGAAATATGGTCACCCTACTATATAAATAAACTTTACTTAATATATTCTTTCTGGGACATTTTCACATTATATCTCTGGTTCCACATGACACACATAGTGCAAGGATTTAATCTGTTATCAAACTGAAAGCAATGATATGACTCGCAAAAACATGACTTTTAAAAACATGAACCGTCTTCTTTTGAACCTGAACCAATCCTGCACAGAACCTGCAGGATGACTTTACCTGACGCTCAGACAGTGGGGCTTCTGGTCTTTCCTCATGGACCTGAAACACTCGGACCTAACAGTGACTTCTCCTGACTGCTATATCTAGACGCGCTAAGTAAACAAATGTTCGCGTTTAGCTTGAGGTTAAACTATATGCCATATAGGCCGGACTGCACGTATTGTCTGGACTGAATTGAACATAAAGCATTCAAACATGTTACTTGACCTAGCTAGCTTCTTCTTGAACGCTTCTACTCATAATTCAATAACATTGCATGAGTTACAACGAGGGGATAAGGTAAAACTGTTACTTACAGCTTGAGACCACCGGCCCATTTCCCTACGCCATGTGAAATGTAATGTGCATGCGCACACCAGGTCTGTTCCTTAAAGTAAGGAGCCATACGATTGGCTGAAAGCGAACCGCCCTATATTTGATTGACAGATTCATTAGCCAATGGTGACGTTTGTTGACCTGCCACGTTAGGAGAGTCTCAAAATTCACCACACAGAATTCTCTCACGAATGCAGCTAGTTTCACAAATGAGAAGCTGTTTGTGAATGCACCACACAGAATTCTCTCACGAATGCAGCTAGTTTCACAAATGAGAAGCTGTTTGTGAATGCACCACACAGAAAACTCTCACGAATGCAGCTAGTTTCACAAATGAGAAGCTGTTTGTGAATGCACCACACAGAAAACTCTCACGAATGCAGCTAGTTTCACAAATAAAAAGCAATTCGTATGATTTGTGAGTTTATATTACAAGTGTTCCTCAAAATTTTATTTGTGAACCACAGAGTGTGAATTTCCGAATAAGCGTGTGCATTTGTGTTCCTCCAAATTATATTTGTGAACCACAGATTGTGAATTTCCGAATGAGCGTGTGCATTTGTGGAAAAGGTCGTGTGACTTTATTGTTATTGAGACTGATCTGGCCTCATAGTTTAGCTGTGTCTGACTTGTACTGAGCTAGCTTTTATTTCTGCAGTGAGCCATGAAACCTCACCTCACTTCACCCAGAGATTGTTCTTTAAAACTCATATTAAATCCACTGTGTTGACGCATTGTAACGACCTTATTTCGCGCTCTATTTTTGCAGGATATTTGCAGCATGCTAGGTTTACTTCACTCTCAAAAAGTAAGACAGAGAGTCTCTGCTGGGCTGCAAAGTGTGAGCAGTTATCTGGTATGATAAAAGGCGTTGATTAGAATTTGCAGATCACGTTTTTTTCCACAAAGATCAGCCAAATCCACATTTATTCTAGTTACTAAATAACTAGCACATAGCGCTAGCTTAAACAGGCCCAATACTAATACTAGCAAAAAACTAGCCCCATAAATACAATTCTAAAGTAAAGTTTGCAGACATTTTAGAGTTATATGAAACTTACCGCTTGCTGCTGTGTCCGTTATTGCTATATTCAGAAGAAATGACCCCTCAAAGTCCTTCTCCGGACCGTGCTGGAGGACTTCATATGCTGTCTGTCTGTCTGCTGCCCTGCACTGGGAGTCTGCCGGCTCATTAGCCTGGTCACGGCCGGTCCACGTCTCCTTCTGTGGTTTTTTTAGCGGTAGTCATCAGCCTGAGAGATGAAAACACTGCCACACCACTCGTCCTTAAAGGGAATAAAACTTTAAAATTTGTGTGGCTCAGAAAAACGAACATTTGGGACTTATTCCATCTCTACATTGGACTACAAAAATCTTAGCGAGAAGAAAAAATGGCGGATTTACTTTCTGTGTAGCCGGAGGTCCAAGACCATATTTGGAAGTTATCGTGACGACATAGTAAAAATATGTAATAGTCAAATTTTAAAACTGAACAGGTGGACAAATATGACCAAAACTTTATAATTAAATACAGAAATAGCACCTATAGTGAAAAATATAATACTTTTTGCACACTTAGACACTTAAAATGTGAAAAACACTGTATTAAGGGATAAAAAGTGGATTTTTCATGATATGTCTCCTTTAACTGGGAGTCGACCGCATCCCTACACGGCGGCCATCTCACCTCGGACAGCTTACGTTCCGTTCTCAATGGTAGCAGATGGAAGGTGAGTGAACAACTTAAACAAAAACACTCTTAACTCAATTAAATATTAACCCATTTACAAGCGGGTTGCATTATTACAAACCTTATGACACATAGGCTTGATAGGACATACTTTAACATTTTTAAATTAACGGTCCAAATCCATCATATTTCACAGCCACATCTCTGGCGTTTTTTAACAAATCAAACCGTTTGCAAATTGGTTGAAAATTGAGCAAGTTAGAGTTATTTAAATAGTACATGCACCATTGACACCAATGTTACAAAAGGGGGCAGCTGTCCGAGGTAAGATGGCCGCTGCTTTAGGGATGTTCGTCCAATTGACGAACAGCACGTGTAAGGCATCTAGTGATATGATATCTATTAGGGGTGGGTGCATTTCATCGATGTGGCGATGCATCGCAAAGCTTCACGTTCAGAATCGATTGATGAACGTCGATGCTTAAAAAAATAACGTGAAAGCTTTGTTGCAAAGCCGGTACTGAAAAGAAAATACACGTAACCGGAGCCTTAACATATGTAAGTTATTTGTTTTTGTGTAAGGATGATGCTTTTTACTGACGCACAATGTGGTAATCTAGGCACTGTGGAGGAAAATAGAGGAACCAGCAGAAACGATCCAAAGTTTGGGATCAAACGCGCAGCTACGGGCAGATTGGCTAATGCTAACTAAGCTAGCGGATAGCAGACTCACGCCGTGGGTTCCAAAAAAACACAATGATCTTGGAACTAAGAATGACTAAACTCTACAAGCGGAAGAAAAGTCCCACCATCCTGTTTATTCGTAGCTGTCTGCAGCGCTATGGAGCAGAGCCACAGCAGCTACCGGGACTCACATTGTTGTTGTTATTGCTACGAGATTGCGCAACACGCCGCTCCAGGCCTATGGCAAGCCGTAATACTATGTAATTCACAAACACTTCTATCGGTGAACGTAATTTAAACTGGATTATTGCCAACCCGTACATTATAGACATGCCACCATTACATTGTTACCAGTAGAAATGAAATGTTATTCAATATCTCAAAAGCTGTAAGACAGTTGAGGTAATAGCATGTTGTTTTGCATGTTATGTTTTCTAATAGTGTTCTGTTGTTAAATAAAGTAAAGGAAGGAGAGAAAAAAATGATTCCCTAGCAGGTTTTAAATGTTTAAAGCTTTCCCTGATCGAAGTTAAGTTGGTCAAAGTGCAAATATTTACACAAGTCATACAGTCATAAAATAAGATTTTGTCTTTGAAAAATAGTTAAATGTAAAAAAAAGTATTTACTTACTGAGAGTAGTTTTAGAGGAACTGAGTTAATTGATAGGTTATTTATTTACAAATGTAGACAAAGAAGAAGACAATCAATCTCGTATGAAAAAAAGCATTAAAAATGTCAATAATCGAAGAATCGTGGCACCAGTAATCGAATCAAACCAACAACCATTATAATCGAAGCATCGAAGCTCCCATAATCGAAATCGAATCGAATCGTGAAGTACCCTTTTTGGAACACCCCTAATATCTATGGTGTCATCAACCCGAAAGTCGCCATATTGGAGATACTGGAGGTAAACAAAGCCAACGCAAGTACATTCCAAACTTCGAACGAAAGAAAATGGTGGATTATTGCCGTGTTATAGGCTGTACGAATCGGTCATACCGTGAAACACATTTGCAGTTTTATAGACTGCCAAAAGTTATTAAAAATCAGGGAGAACAATGCCAAAAGTTATCAGAAGAAAGGAGGTGCTTGTGGCTAGTGAAGCTAAACCAGGATCTACGAGGCAAAACTCTGGACAACATCAGAATTTGTTCGGCCCATTTCCTGTCAGGTAAGTGAATTAGTAATAGCAGCAGCAGCTCTTAACTAATTTTGTAGTGTGATGATTATAATATAATTCATATCAAGCTATTGGCTATTGACTTAACCCATTTGTGCCCAAATTTTTTTTCAGAGTTGTAATGCATATCATTTTATCAGTTGAGTCCCTATGAATAATGTTATATATATTTTTTTCAATGATGTACTTTTTTTTGGACGATAATAGCATTTTTATGACTGGCAACAATAGTTGCCAGTGGGCACACAGCTTGTCAGTAGGTGAAATGTCACCTAATAATAGGAATAAAGAAGTAATAATAATATTGTCATAACCAGGGCCAACCCTGGGGCATTATTTTCCCTGGGCGATATTTTTCCTAGCACCCCCACCCCTCCCACCCCTCGAACCCACTAAGCACCCCGGGGCAATGACAATGCTCTCCTTATGTGGAGCGTCCACAAACAGGACACTGCTCTGTCATTTTGGCGCACCCCACTGCAGCAATGGCTATTCGAGGTGATCGCATAGGTGGCCTGTGCCAAGGGCCAGCCCTGGTCATAACAAAGTAATAGTATAGTCATAAAAAATAATAAAGAATAATTAAGAAACAATTTGAACTGGTTCCTTTATTCACTTTTTTAAACTCAAAATCACAACAAACATGTTTTCTTAGAACATCTAACACATATTTATTAGGGCTGTAACAATAATGGAAATATCGTCGTAGTAAAATGACCACAATATCATCATGGTCTTGTCACAATATCGTACAGTACGTCTTGAGGTAAAAATAACACTTTTCAGTCTGTTCCACCCAAGGGGGAACCCGTCTGGGTCACAGATGAGGCAAACACGGAAGTGGCAAAAATTGCAGTTCTCCCCTCATCCACTGGGGGTGGGTCCAGAAGTGAGCAAATCCTCATAGACCCCCATGTTAAAAATGCCAATTTCACAGCTGAAAAAAAGATCTTTACAGCCTGGTTCAATTTTCCATTTTGTGTTTAATAGGTCTAGTTTATAGTCCTGACAACTCTGAGGGGGGTGGATTTTTTTGTAACTCTTTCGTTTAGGTGTAATAAAATGCTTGAAATTATGAATAATTAGATTTGATTGACAGGAAGCATGAGCGTCAGAGCAAGCGTTAGAGCTAGCTTCAGAGCTAGCATAAGCAGCTAGCTCCAAGGAAGGCCTCAGCCTCACGTTAATAGAGGAGAGCCATTTCGACTCTGAACTTTAGTTGTGTTTTCTGCGTGTTCGTGTTTGAATGTTAATCATGGAATTATTTGGACAAAGAGGGAAAGCTGTGGAATTATTTGCACCAAGAGACCATCCAAGAAGTCTCTGCTTCATTTTTATCAGTAAGTAAAATTATATTTCTGTACTTTATTTCGCTGGTTGAATGGGGGAAGATGCTTTGTGTTTAACATAACACTGCTTGGTCAAAGATGGGTTGAAATATGTGTTCGTGGGGCTGACTGGGTACCGTAACTCGAGCTAGGTAAGCTAACCGAGGCTAGCTGAGGCTTCGGGACGAAGATCCACGAGGTCATCGCTGCAGAATGGAGGTTTGCCGAGTTTGGGCAACGTGCCTCTCCTTTTACCAGCAGCGGCCTGCGATCAGAGATCCGCGAATGTGCCGCTTAATCCTTGCGGAGGCATGCAGTCCAGCGAGGCGGGCGCCCGACCTCTCTACACACAGGCAGCCGCACACTCCCTTCTCCCGAGGGAGCTGGGACGCGCGGCTGCTTGACTACCGTCTGACGCTGTGGTTGTAGCCTGTGGAACTCTCTGACGGAGACTACAGAAACAATCCAGCTGTTTGAGCTGATCTCGTTNGGTCCAGGATGCAGCGGGCAGGCTCCCAGGAGCGCTCTTCGGGACCATAGTCTTCACAATCAACGAGGTATTGCTACCTTCTGTCCCGGCGACAGGCATCCAAGATGTGTTGGATGATGTAGTCTTGCTTCCCGTCCATGAAGCAGGGTGGCAGTGGAGTGGCCAGAGAAGGAGCCAGGGGCAAGGTGGTGTAGGGTTTGACCTGAGAGACATGGAAGACAGGGTGTATCTTTAGGCAGGACGGGAGCCAGAAACGGAAGGTGACCTGGTTGATCTGGCAGTCGACCTTGTAGGGCCTGATGAATCTGGGTGAGAGCTTCCGAGACCCGCCATGGAGGCAGAGATGAGTGGTTGAACGCCACACCCGGTTGCCTGGTCAGTAAACGGGGCCAGGCTGATGGCAGCGGCGGTGCTGCTGGGCGCATTGAGCATTGGCCCAAGAGATGGCAGCTGCCGGATGAGGGTTTGTGCTGCAGGAACCTCCACGTGGTGCGTGAAGACATGGTGTGATGACGTTTGAGCGGTCTTGACAAGGACGTGACAGGTGGAGGTTCTGACAATAATTTGCTCATTTCTGGAATTACAATCAAACACTTTTATTATTAAATTATTTCCTTGAAGGAATGTTTCGGCCTGTTTTCCAATCCAAAATATTTAAAACAACATAATTTTATGTTTAGGAGTAAAATAAATTTACTAATTCTGGTCAAATATTTTTGTGCTGGCAATTACTCTGAGCTTCTGTAAACTGAATTTTAACTTTGAACAACTGATGCATCATTTACACCAAGCACGGAACGAAGAATTGTATGCATGAAACATTAGTTTAAAACACACACACACACACACACACACACACACACACAAGCAGTGACATTATCATACGCCAACCAAAGACAAAAATAGTAAATGGCCTGTATTTACATAGCACCTTCTAGGCACGTTACAAATAACCAGTCATTAACCCCTTTCACACCCTGGTGGTGATGAGCTACAATGTAGCCACAGCTGCCCTGGGGTACACTGACAGAAGTGAGGTTGCCATACACAGGGACCACCGATCCCTTTGACCACCACCAGCAGGCAAAGCGAGTGGTGCATAAATATGAGAGCTATTTCATATACATGTCGACTTAACGTTAGATTGTGTTTGATTGCAGGATTTCAGTAAATTCAACCAATTTAAACATTTATTTCTTCCCGGAGTTGAAATATTTTCTCCAGCCAAGATCTTTAATTGCTGAAGAGCATAAAGGGCTGCTGTGTAAAACCATCTCCCGCATGAAACCTGCTCTTCTCAAATGGATTACAATCTGGGTCTACATTCTAATGTGACATTTTTCTTATTCAATTCAATTCAATTCAGTTTATTTCTATAGCGCCAAATCACGACAAGAGTCGTCTCAAGGCACTTTACAAAGTAAACATTCCAATACAGTTCAGTTCATTAAGCCAATCAGTAAAAAAGTTTCCTATATAAGGAACCCAGCAGATTGCATCAAGACACTGACTGTGTGTTGATACAATCCTCATACTAAGCAAGCATGTAGCGACAGTGGGAAGGAAAACTCCCTTTTAACAGGAAGAAACCTCCAGAGGATCCTGGCTCAGTATGAGCAGCCATCCGCTACGACTCACTGGGGATTGAGAAGACAGAGCAGGCACACGCACACCCCACACACACACACACACACACACACACACACCCACACACACACACCCACACACACACACACACACACCATATAGATCAAGTAGTGTTTCTATGGCTACACTGTGATTTCTTAGTAGAAG
>SSNS01000398.1:240282-257888 GCA_006937985.1 Aphyosemion australe | reverse complement strand
ATACTGGTTATGTAAGCACTTGTGTACAAAGGAAAGTGCACCCCCACTGCACATCAACATCTTCACTAGCTTTTTTACTAAGATTAGACTGAGACACAAGCTAAAGTTTGCTAGCAAGAAAATGATGTATGGTAATGTATAAAAGTTCTATACACACAGGCCTTGAATACCTGTGAAGTTATTTAGCTTGGAAAAGTATTCTAAGAGGACTAAAATGAGCCATTGTACATCATTCTACAATTTTAAATAAGTAAATTAGGAGCAATCATGCAGACAGTGTTTTCCTTTAGTTAGCGACATTCTTTGTGCCCACTGGCAACTATTGTTGCCACTCACAGAAATAAGCCTATTAAAAAATATATATTTATCTTTGGTATAATTTTTGGGTGGAGGGTTACTCTAGAGACTTGAATGAGTAAATTATTACAAATATGTCTTGGGGCAGTTCATCAGAAATGTGTAAAAATTACCTGTTTCCAGGATGTTTTGCAGTCGCCATCTCTTCAGCGGGAAGGAGCAGGAAGCAGATGATATCATACGATAGGAAGCACTTGGAAAAAATTTTTTTTTAAAACAAAACTGTTATCTACGGTAAGTTGTTTACAAGCAAATAAGTGGAAAAAGTTGGATTAGTAACACTGCAATTTTTTTATTGTGAGTCAAAAATGACAGTGATACACTTTGGCAACTATAGTTGCCAGTGGGGAAAATGGGTTAATATAATCACATTGCTACAGCAGCAACACAGTTGCTGTAAATGTAGAGCTAAAATTAAGTGCTGTATTTCTCATTGTATTACAGGCAAACGGTCTGAACTTTATCAAAAGGATGACCCAGATTGGGTGCCATCTGGGTGCTATTACTAATTCACTTACCTGACAAGAAATGGGCCGAACAAATTCTGATGTCCAGAGTTTTGCCTCGTAGATCCTGGTTTAGCTTCACTAGCCACAAGCACCTCCTTTCTTCTGATAACTTTTGGCATTGTTATCGATGATTTAAAGTAATTTTTGGCAGTCTATAAAACTACAAATGTGTTTCACGGTCTGACCGATTTGTACAGCCTATAACACGGCAATAATTCACCATTTTCTTCCGTTCAAAGTTTGGAATCTGCTGGATTGCGTTGGCTTTGTTTACCTCCAGTATCTCCAATATGGCGACTTCCGGGTTGATGACACAGCGATGATGCGCAAAACCCTCTATTGTGTTCTGTTAGTTAGCATAAAGCTATAAGCTGCCAGTTAATGAAGCAACAAACTGTCAGGGTTGTGTTTTCACTATTCTAGCCTCAGCCTGCTGGCTGGTTTGAGTGTGGATTTCTGATTAAAAAATACAATCCTAGCTCCAAAACAGCAGAAAAATGTTCAACACAGTACATCCTCCTCTATTAAATATTTTATTTTATTTACAGCTATTATGCATGTATCCCATGCATGCCATATGGCCAACATGTGTGGTTTTGATGTTTTTTCAAATGAATCTCATGTTGCAGAGTTCAAGCTCATCACAAACCATGCCCCTCTACAATCAAGGTTTCTGTCACAGCTCGACCTTTTCTCTGAAAGCGATCAGGGCAGCAGGACATGAAGCTGAGGGACACAGTCGTCACACTGACAGTAAGAACTTTTAAATTGTTTAATTATAAAGTGGATATGCATCACACTAGGGCAGTAAAATATTTATATGCTGCATCATGTTAAAGCTTCACTTCCTTCACATGTGAGTACTTCTACTGAAAGGACCCTGTCATTTTTATCATGTGTTGTCCCACTGTGAGAAATGGATTATTTTTTATATTATTTGAAGATTATAACCTCCAGTCCATAAGGTCATTTTAATGTCATTATGTAGATGCAGGTGTCACATGCTGACTGGTCAGTTTTTTTGTCTTTGATCACTTTTTCTGTGCTACTGAAAATTTTAGTTCAAATATCTCTTTTCTTTATTCTGAAGGATGCCCCTGATGCTTGGAGGGAATCGCTCATCAAAGAACTCGGCGTTTCTCTGAATGAGAATCCTGACGTCGTGGTTCAGGAGTACATGGTGAGTGATTCATGAGTGGATTGTAGCAAAATAAACAAAAAGTGTAGCTTTGTAACTTTCCAAAATACATACACTTAACCCTGTGATCCTACTGGATTGTTTAGGTTTAATAAAGATAGCGGCTCTCTATATGGCAACATGATTCCAGTGCTGGGTTAGTAAACTTGTCACACACGACACGAGGTCCAAACACTAGAATGTTTCTCCATACCCCCATTATAAAAGTGAAAGACTACCCATTTTGCCCCCCACCAGTGTGTAAAGAAATGTTTCTATTAACTCATTCACTGCCATTGACGACTATAGTCGTGCGCTCCTATTCCTCTCCTTTCCCCTCTGGACTAATTGTGTGACGGTGGGTCCTTGTACTATTAGAAACTGCAAATTAAACTGAAGCAAACATCTTTGCTGTGAACTAAATTTACTGTGTATCTTCATTCCTTTACTGATCTCTGCATTTATGATGTTTCAATTTGGAAATGTGTTTTTAAAAACTTCCTCTACCATATTATTGTAACAACTGGAATAGAATTATGACCTATAGTTTCCTCAATTTGTGAATTTCAAGCTGTTGTTGAAATTACAATTTTTTGTAAAGCTTAAGCATGGTCTGCTTTATTGATTGAGCAGTTATTGTATATATTTGAAGTGTAATTGTTTTATTTATTGTCTAAATTTGTGACTGAGCATTAAGCAGTTCAGCAGGTATGGCGTACATCTGGCACCCACGGTAGATCTGGCTCACATCTGGTTTGCCGAGTCAGAGCCGCCCCTGCCTGAGCTGGGCCTGCTGTGGGCCAGTGCCTGTGTACATGNTTCTGATGTCCAGAGTTTTGCCTCGTAGATCCTGGTTTAGCTTCACTAGCCACAAGCACCTCCTTTCTTCTGATAACTTTTGGCATTGTTATCGATGATTTAAAGTAATTTTTGGCAGTCTATAAAACTACAAATGTGTTTCACGGTCTGACCGATTTGTACAGCCTATAACACGGCAATAATTCACCATTTTCTTCCGTTCAAAGTTTGGAATCTGCTGGATTGCGTTGGCTTTGTTTACCTCCAGTATCTCCAATATGGCGACTTCCGGGTTGATGACACAGCGATGATGCGCAAAACCCTCTATTGTGTTCTGTTAGTTAGCATAAAGCTATAAGCTGCCAGTTAATGAAGCAACAAACTGTCAGGGTTGTGTTTTCACTATTCTAGCTTCAGCCTGCTGGCTGGTTTGAGTGTGGATTTCTGATTAAAAAATACAATCCTAGCTCCAAAACAGCAGAAAAATGTTCAACACAGTACATCCTCCTCTATTAAATATTTTATTTTATTTACAGCTATTGTGCATGTATCCCATGCATGCCATATGGCCAACATGTGTGGTTTTGATGTTTTTTCAAATGAATCTAATGTTGCAGAGTTCAAGCTCATCACAAACCATGCCTCTCTACAATCAAGGTTTCTGTCACAGCTCGACCTTCACTCTGAAAGCGCAGGGCAGCAGGACATGAAGCTGAGGGACACAGTCGTCACACTGACAGTAAGAACTTTTAAATTGTTTAATTATAAAGTGGATATGCATCACACTAGGGCAGTAAAATATTTATATGCTTCATCATGTTAAAGCTTCACTTCCTTCACATGTGAGTTCTTCTACTGAAAGGACCCTGTCATTTTTATCATGTTTTGTCCCACTGTGAGAAATGGATTATTTTTTATATTATTTGAAGATTATAACCTCCAGTCCATAAGGTCATTTTAATGTCATTATGTAGATGCAGGTGTCACATGCTGACTGGTTAGTTTTTTTTGTCTTTGATCACTTTTTCTGTGCTACTGAAAATTTAAGTTCAAATATCTCTTTTCTTTATTCTGAAGGATGCCCCTGATGCTTGGAGGGAATCGCTCATCAAAGAACTCTGCGGTTCTCTGAATGAGAATCCTGACGTTGTGGTTCAGGAGTACATGGTGAGTGATTCATGAGTGGATTGTAGCAAAATAAACAAAAAGTGTAGCTTTGTAACTTTCCAAAATACATACTGTAATGAACTGTTAGGACTGTCAGTTAATTTCTGCCTCCTTAACTTAAATGCACCATAACGTCTATAACTGACAACAAAGTACTTGGCAGGTCATCCTGCACGGATCCTGGTGCTATATGTAAGTTACCCGATTATATAAAATAATATGATTATATTTATTTAGTGAATGTAGTGAATTTGATATGTTCTGAGCTGTTGTACACTTGCCCAATTTAGACTCGCGCTGTGCGCATCCATGTACTGCGCTCAGCTTTGACTTGTGCCGGTCCAGCTGTCAGCGTCTCGAGTGAGGGTGTGTGTGTGTCTGTCACGGTTTTGCACCCTTGGCAAGCGGAGTGAGGTGTGTTTGATTTCGATGTTTATTCATTATTGTAAAAGTGTTTTCATTTTGTTTATTTCCTTTCAATTTTTTTGTTTGGAGGTTATATTGGAAATAACTTTTTTGTATTCGTTTATGACCTAAAATTTCAGTTTGTTACTGTTTTTTAAAACCTGTTTAAACAATGTATGAGCAGCAACACATGTTTTATTTATTATTTTAGTTTTCACGGTGCTTAAGATCCTGCTACTGGCATGAATAAACGACTGCACCCGTAGAGACTTTCTCCTGTCGTCACTGAGGTCAAGGGCTGCAACAGTGAAAACTCATCGCTGAATCACAGCCATCTTCATCGGTAGAGTGATCATCATCGTTCACTTCCTAAACTACAAGTAAAGATCCTTTGACGTCCTGTTTAGCAACATCCAGATGGGACAGCTGCAGTAAAAGACTTGTTGAGTGATCAAAGATGATCAAAACTGCTTATACAAACGGACTCTTTTAATTTGTGATGTAGTAAGTCGATCCAAAAAAAAAAGGGGGGGGGGGGGGGGCCTGTAAAATTGTAATGGTGCTGAAACCTTTGCAATATAAGGTTCAAGAGCAAATCTGAACTCCTCACTTTATATTTTTTATATAATTGTGGAATGGGTAAATTGTCTGACTCTGTTATTGAATGTCTGCAGTGGTGTGTGCATTTGCATTACTGACAGTTTGAAGGGTTTATAGGTGTAAATGTCTAAATTGAGTGTCATAAATAAGTTTAGTTCTACACTCAGTCAAATTTTAGTTCAGATAAATACACCTTAAAGGGCAAAAGCACATTAGACAAAATGTTGTCACCTGCTGAAGGCACAGACAATCCCATAGAAATGCTGCAGGTCAGATCTAGCTCCAGAGAACGAAGGTTAACTGAAAAGGGCCAAGAAATGCATGAACAAGCAAAGAAATATGAAAAGGCATTCAACAAAGCTTACGATTCTTGGAAGGAGCTTGCAAGAGAGGTTAGAGCAAAATTAAAAACCTGCTGCTCAACAGAGGATCTTGACACAATGCTGGATAACATTAAAACTAAACAAGCCTCAGTGCAACAATTTTATGAGCCAATTCGTCGTAACCATACTACTACTTTGATACTTTAGATATTGTTAAAAAAATGGATGCATGTGTTGTTTTAACAGCTGAAGTGTGTGATCTTATCAGTAAAAGAATAGAAGACATGGATAAGGTCTTTAATGATCGGCTTGAAAAGGAACGAGTGAGGATGATATTAAATAAGGAGGAGTATGGTTCTGTTTTTGGAAGAACTGAAACAGAAACAGTAATTTCAGGGCCTTCACAATGTTCAGACTCGCACTCAAGCTCTATCTCCAAGGCTTCCAGCAAACGTGCAGATGCAGAAGCTGAACTTGCAGCTAAAGTAGAGCAAGCAAAAGCTCTACAGCAAATACACGAACAGCAGGCAAGGCTGAATAAGTTGGAGACCGAATGGAAACTCAAATTACAGGAAGAGAAAAGTAAATTACAGCAGATACAAGCGGAAAATGAGGTAAAAGTAGCAGCAGCGAGAGTGAAATTTTACAATAATTACGAGTATCTTGAAAATTGTGAGCAAGACAAAGACCACAAGAGACAATCTATCTACCAAAATACTGAGTCTCAAATTCCACTAAACCCACAAGCAGTGCCTTTTCAGCCTCAATATACAACACTCGAGATGACAAGAAATCAACAGCCTAGCTTGACCCATGAACTTGCGAACTTGTTTATCTCAAATCGTCTACCTGTTCCTGAACCAACAGTGTTTACCTGCGACCCCTTAAAATTTACAGACTGGAAGATATCCTTCATGGCGTTAATTGGCCACAAACCTTTCCCTGCAAGTGAAAAAATGTTGTATTTAAAGAATTATCTTGCAGGTGAGGCACGCAAGGCAGTGGAAGGATTCTTTTATCAAAATTCTGAGGAGGCCTATCAGGGTGCCTGGGAAGTTTTAAATGAAAGATATGGAAGTTCATTTGTGGTTCAAAGGGCTTTCAGAGACAGGCTAATGAAATGGCCAAAAATATCTGCAAATGACCCCACAGCTCTCAGAGAGTTTGCAGATTTCCTTCATGGCTGCATCAAGGCCATCCCACATGTTAAAGGCCTAGATATTCTAAATGATTGTGAAGAAAATCACAAGCTTCTTAAGAAACTGCATGAATGGATTGTACGCAGATGGAGCCGCATTGTTGTAGATGAATTAGACACATCTCAAGATTACCCAACATTTGCTTGTTTCACAGAGTTTCTGCAAAAGGAAGCTAAAATAGCATGCAACCCTATTGCCTCTCCCTTCCTGCTAAGCAACAAGATCACAGAGGACAGATTTCCTAAGAAAGCCAAAGTTCTCAACACAAGCCTGCAAACAAAACAGTCCTTGAGAACACCAGAAACCTCAGTCTTGAGACCCAAGCCACCCTGCCTTGTCTGCACAGATGAAACACATGGCGTTGCTAAGTGCCCTACATTTGCAGCAAGGAGTATGGAAGAGAAGAAAGCCTTTATTCGTGAAAACCATCTCTGTTTCAGTTGCTTAAGGAAAGGACACGTTACCAAAGACTGCAAAAGAAAACATACATGTAGCTTATGCAGTCGGCATCATCCAACTTGTCTGCACTCAGAGAAAAACAAAGAGTTTTCAGAAAAACCCATCAACGATTTCACCCCAAGAGCAGNGGTTGATGACACAGCGATGATGCGCAAAACCCTCTATTGTGTTCTGTTAGTTAGCATAAAGCTATAAGCTGCCAGTTAATGAAGCAACAAACTGTCAGGGTTGTGTTTTCACTATTCTAGCCTCAGCCTGCTGGCTGGTTTGAGTGTGGATTTCTGATTAAAAAATACAATCCTAGCTCCAAAACAGCAGAAAAATGTTCAACACAGTACATCCTCCTCTATTAAATATTTTATTTTATTTACAGCTATTATGCATGTATCCCATGCATGCCATATGGCCAACATGTGTGGTTTTGATGTTTTTTCAAATGAATCTCATGTTGCAGAGTTCAAGCTCATCACAAACCATGCCCCTCTACAATCAAGGTTTCTGTCACAGCTCGACCTTCTCTCTGAAAGCGATCAGGGCAGCAGGACATGAAGCTGAGGGACACAGTCGTCACACTGACAGTAAGAACTTTTAAATTGTTTAATTATAAAGTGGATATGCATCACACTAGGGCAGTAAAATATTTATATGCTTCATCATGTTAAAGCTTCACTTCCTTCACATGTGAGTTCTTCTACTGAAAGGACCCTGTCATTTTTATCATGTGTTGTCCCACTGTGAGAAATGGATTATTTTTTATATTATTTGAAGATTATAACCTCCAGTCCATAAGGTCATTTTAATGTCATTATGTAGATGCAGGTGTCACATGCTGACTGGTCAGTTTTTTTGTCTTTGATCACTTTTTCTGTGCTACTGAAAATTTTAGTTCAAATATCTCTTTTCTTTATTCTGAAGGATGCCCCTGATGCTTGGAGGGAATCGCTCATCAAAGAACTCGGCGTTTCTCTGAATGAGAATCCTGACGTCGTGGTTCAGGAGTACATGGTGAGTGATTCATGAGTGGATTGTAGCAAAATAAACAAAAAGTGTAGCTTTGTAACTTTCCAAAATACATACACTTAACCCTGTGATCCTACTGGATTGTTTAGGTTTAATAAAGATAGCGGCTCTCTATATGGCAACATGATTCCAGTGCTGGGTTAGTAAACTTGTCACACACGACACGAGGTCCAAACACTAGAATGTTTCTCCATACCCCCATTATAAAAGTGAAAGACTACCCATTTTGCCCCCCACCAGTGTGTAAAGAAATGTTTCTATTAACTCATTCACTGCCATTGACGACTATAGTCGTGCGCTCCTATTCCTCTCCTTTCCCCTCTGGACTAATTGTGTGACGGTGGGTCCTTGTACTATTAGAAACTGCAAATTAAACTGAAGCAAACATCTTTGCTGTGAACTAAATTTACTGTGTATCTTCATTCCTTTACTGATCTCTGCATTTATGATGTTTCAATTTGGAAATGTGTTTTTAAAAACTTCCTCTACCATATTATTGTAACAACTGGAATAGAATTATGACCTATAGTTTCCTCAATTTGTGAATTTCAAGCTGTTGTTGAAATTACAATTTTTTGTAAAGCTTAAGCATGGTCTGCTTTATTGATTGAGCAGTTATTGTATATATTTGAAGTGTAATTGTTTTATTTATTGTCTAAATTTGTGACTGAGCATTAAGCAGTTCAGCAGGTATGGCGTACATCTGGCACCCACGGTAGAGGGGCCACCGATCCCTTCGACCACCACCAGCAGGCAAAGCGAGTGGTGCATAAATATGAGAGCTATTTCATATATCATACATGTCGACTTAACGTTAGATTGTGTTTGATTGCAGGATTTCAGCAAATTCAACCTATTTAAACATTTATTTCTTCCCAGAGTTGAAATATTTTCTCCAGCCAAGATCTTTAATTGCTGAAGAGCATAAAGGGCTGC
This sequence comes from Aphyosemion australe, assembly GCA_006937985.1. Lineage (NCBI taxonomy): Eukaryota > Metazoa > Chordata > Actinopteri > Cyprinodontiformes > Nothobranchiidae > Aphyosemion > Aphyosemion australe. The sequence continues at coordinate 248,938 of SSNS01000398.1, read as the reverse complement.
TGTGTAAAACCATCTCCCGCATGAAGCCTGCTCTTCTCAAATGGATTACAATCTGGATCTACATTCTAATGTGACATTTTTCTTATGAGCTTCAAATATCCTGTTATCCTTCTAACTTTTATTAGAGTTTATGAATCTTTCATCATCAGAAACAAAGGCACCCGCTCTTATATTTACCTCCATGTGCGTCATGTAGAAAACTGAGTTTCTTTTTGGAAGGCGTCTTATCTTCTGTCACACATTGCAGTTTTATTAATTTTCTCCAAATGAAGTAGAACCTGCAGCCTCATCATCTCCCTCAGAATATGATGTAGTAACAAAGGGTCCCTTTATTAATGTTACCGTTATTGTTAACTATTAAGTGTCCTTAAGGTTAGGACAAAGGGCCCAGGGGTGGAGGGATGAAGTCTGCATGCGTTAATAATATGGTTTAGCAGTTGTTAATACTTTATTTACTAGTTTATTAATGCTTAAAGAGACAGTGTGTAGTTTCCTGGCGATAGGGGGCAGCAGTACATATATTTCAGGGTAGTTTTACACCATATCACCATGACTGTCACTCGTACTTTCCCAATAAAATGTCCTTGTTTAGGAGCTGCGGCTCTGTTCCTCCTGCTGCAGTATGTCACCTGACCAGAGTTATTTAACTGTTTTAAAACTTCTCTGAGTTGGTTGACTAAGAAAATGGTGACGAAAATCAAAGCTTTTGCTGCATTTTGTTAAAGTAAAAGGAAACAGGGCTAAATTGAGTCACTAAATATGGAAATAACATCAATTTAATAAAGCATTTTATTTTTAGATGGTGTTCTGTCTTTATTATGAAAACGTTCCAGAGATGTTGTAGTACTTTACCGTTTTGAATATTATTTATTGACAAACCAAGTTCACTCGTTGTTTCAGCACATCTGCAGTGGTCTCTAGAATAATTGTGAGTTGATCCCTGTGGGGAAAAAAGCTCTGATGCTTCAGTTTCAGGGACCAGAAGTTAGTTGAAGGAGAGGGGAGCAGGAAATGTCAGGATTTGGAGTCTTACTCTGTATTATTTCCTGATATTCAGACATCTCGCCTCTGATTGGCTGCAAGTTGCAAAACAGCAGGAGTCAGCCATTTTTCTCATGTCTCCCCAAAAAATTACTCTGAATTTTACAGTTTAGTGCCCCGCCCCTGTACACACCACACCCACTTTCTGCCATAAATGGTCAATGCAAATAAACTTATGAATACCCTGCATATAAATAAGCCACCTGAACGGTGTCATTTCATGGTTAACCCAGAGGTCTAGAAAACTCAGTTTCACAGAGACTGACATCAAAGTGCTTTTGAGTGATGTAGAAGCACAGAAAAACATGTTATGGCCTTCCAGCTGCACCACGTTGTTGCAGCCGTGAGCCGATGTGGCAGAGTCACAGAGCGATCACGGTGGACATAAGAAAAGATGGCAATGATTTCACTGAGATATTCCAGAATAGAGTAACATTAAATTAAAGCGTTTAATTTAACCCAAAGGAACTTTAGGCAGGAAATATATTTTGTTCATCATATAAAACAAATATCAGCTCGCCTATTGGATAATTGACCTTTCGCCGAGCCCCGCCCTCCTTAGTTACTGTTGCCAAGTCCGACAATAAGTGGATCAAATACTGCAGCTCCGCAGATTTCCGTGATGGAAAGAAGTAGACAGATGCGTGTCAGCGACATTTTTTGGAGCAATTCCTCCTCAATATCAACTCAAGACCAACTCACCCTGCTCTGATCTTTAACTTGTGGTCAAANGATACAAAGGAAGTCTGCAATGTCACGTCCCATACATCAACGAGATACTCCTCTGCCTCATCTAGTATTGTTCCAGTTTTTGTATCAGCTGCTGCAGAGCCACAGCGAGAAATTCTGACATATGCCTTACTTGATACACAAAGTGATTCAACCTTTGTCTTGGAAGATCTAGTTTCAAAACTAAATGTGAACACTCAGCCAGTGCAGTTGAAACTCAGTACAATGACAGCTGTTGACACAGTCATCAGTAATATTGCTCGTGGGTTGCGAGTTCGATGTTTCAACTCTGAAACTGAGGTCCAGCTAAACCAAGTCTACACAAGAGAGTTCATCCCAGTTGATAAGTCTCATCCCTACCAAAGAGACTGCCCTTCAGTGGCCACATCTTAAACATTTAGCAAACAAGCTACAGCCCCTCCAAGACTGTGAAGTGGGACTGTTAGTTGGTTTATAATTAAACAATTTAGAAGTTCTATTTAGTAAGAGAAACTTTATTGTCTTTATCTGAGTGAATCTATAATTAATTCAATAGGTGAACTAATAGTAGCACATTCTATGTTAAAGAAAGTGAGATGTAATATCAGGAGAGGGAGAATGTTAGGTGGTTGGCAGCAGTGTGCCAGCCGATGGCCCCCTCCATGAGGCCACCACAGCTCAGCAGAACGCCAGTGTAGCTTCTTCTGGGGAGAAAAACACTTAGAGAGAAAATAAAGTTAACAGCTGAAATAACAGGAAATAATGCAATTAGAGAGTGGTGGTAGAAGAGAGTAGCAGAGTGTGGAAACTGGTCAGTATGTCCTCCAGCAGTCTAAGCCTATAGCAGCATAACTACAGAGATAACTCAGGATAACCTAGCCTTTTAGATGGAGGCATGTGGGAGGCAGGGCCAGGGAGAAGTCTTTAACGACAGTAGTCCCCTCTGTACACTCCACCTCCCTCTGCTCCCCACTCGTCTAAACCTGGACTAACATCAGAATTTAACCATAAGCCCTATCAAATAAAAAAGTTTTGAGCCTAGTCTTAAAAGTAGACAAGGTGTCTGCCTCACGCACTAACGCTGGGAGCTGGTTCCACAGTAGAGGAGCCTGATAGCTAAAAGATCTGCCTCCCATCCTACTTTTAGATATTCTAGGAACCACCAGTAGACCTGCAGTCTGAGAGCGAAGTGCTCTGTTAGGAACATATGGAACAATCAGATCACTAATGTATGATGGAGCTTGTTTATTAAGAGCTTTATATGTGAGAAGGAGGATCTTAAAATCTATTCTGAATTTAACAGGCAGCCAATGTAGGGAAGCTAAAACAGGAGAGATGTGGTCTCTCTTTTTAATTCTCATCAGAACTCTAGCTGCAGCATTTTGGACCAGCTGAAGACTTTTGACTACATTCTGTGGACCTCCTGATAGTAATGAATTACTGCAGTAATCCAACCTTGAGGTAATAAATGCATGAACCCGTTTTTTAGCATCACTCCTGGAAAGGATGCTTCTAATCTTAGCAATATTCCGAAGGTGGAAAAAGGAAATCCTACAAACCTGTTTAACGTGGGATTTGAATGACATGTCCTGGTCAAAGATTACACCGAGGTTCTTTACTTTGTTCTCGGAGGCTAATTGTATACCGTTTAGATCAGGTGACTGACTAAGCAGTTTCCTTTTCTGAGGTTCTGGTCAAACACTTTTATTATTAAATTATTTCCTTGAAGGAATGTTTCTGCCTGTTTTCCAATCCAAAATAATTAAAACAACATAATTTTATGTTTAGGAGTAAAATAAATTTACTAATTTTGGTCAAATATTTTTGTGCTGGCAATTACTCTGAGCTTCTGTAAACTGAATTTTAACTTTGAACAACTGATGCATCATTTACACCAAGCACGGAACGAAGAATTGTATGCATGAAACATTAGTTTAAAACACACACACACACACACACACACACACACACACACACACACAAGCAGTGACATTATCATACGCCAACCAAAGACAAAAATAGTAAATGGCCTGTATTTACATAGCACCTTCTAGGCACGTTACAAATAACCAGTCATTAACCCCTTTCACACCCTGGTGGTGATGAGCTACAATGTAGCCACAGCTGCCCTGGGGTTCACTGACAGAAGTGAGGTTGCCATACACAGGGGCCACCGATCCCTTCGACCACCACCAGCAGGCAAAGCGAGTGGTGCATAAATATGAGAGCTATTTCATATATCATACATGTCGACTTAACGTTAGATTGTGTTTGATTGCAGGATTTCAGCAAATTCAACCTATTTAAACATTTATTTCTTCCCAGAGTTGAAATATTTTCTCCAGCCAAGATCTTTAATTGCTGAAGAGCATAAAGGGCTGCTGTGTAAAACCATCTCCCGCATGAAGCCTGCTCTTCTCAAATGGATTACAATCTGGATCTACATTCTAATGTGACATTTTTCTTATGAGCTTCAAATATCCTGTTATCCTTCTAACTTTTATTAGAGTTTATGAATCTTTCATCATCAGAAACAAAGGCACCCGCTCTTATATTTACCTCCATGTGCGTCATGTAGAAAACTGAGTTTCTTTTTGGAAGGCGTCTTATCTTCTGTCACACATTGCAGTTTTATTAATTTTCTCCAAATGAAGTAGAACCTGCAGCCTCATCATCTCCCTCAGAATATGATGTAGTAACAAAGGGTCCCTTTATTAATGTTACCGTTATTGTTAACTATTAAGTGTCCTTAAGGTTAGGACAAAGGGCCCAGGGGTGGAGGGATGAAGTCTGCATTCGTTAATAATATGGTTTAGCAGTTGTTAATACTTTATTTACTAGTTTATTAATGCTTAAAGAGACAGTGTGTAGTTTCCTGGCGATAGGGGGCAGCAGTACATATATTTCAGGGTAGTTTTACACCATATCACCATGACTGTCACTCGTACTTTCCCAATAAAATGTCCTTGTTTAGGAGCTGCGGCTCTGTTCCTCCTGCTCCAGTATGTCACCTGACCAGAGTTATTTAACTGTTTTAAAACTTCTCTGAGTTGGTTGACTAAGAAAATGGTGACGAAAATCAGCTTTTGCTGCATTTTGTTAAAGTAAAAGGAAACAGGGCTAAATTGAGTCACTAAATATGGAAATAACATCAATTTAATAAAGCACCACCTCGTTGTTTATCTGTGAGCCAAAACATGACATGACCTGTCTTTGACTGCCCTGATGGCAGGCAATTTTAACATTTAATCAACAATCACACCTTTTTGTAGCCTAATTCTGTTTTACAAAGCAACATTATAATTGATCCTAGTATTATTCTTACTAGTCATAATTGAAATTAAAGGTATCAACAGCCTTTTTGTTACTAATATATATTATTTTTAAGGGTATTATCAACTGCATTTGTAGGAATTACGTTTGCGAAATCATAAATCCTTAAAAACCTAATAGATGGCCATTTTAACGTTTATTAGGCAGACTGGATGTTTTCTCCAGATTTCTACTATAAATCTATTTAACATTTCAGATGAGCAGCAGATTAAAATTAACTTCTTAGAATGATTTAAAAGAACATCTAAATCTGTTTTAGGTTGACAGAAATTTATCCTGGCTTTTAATGTTTCACCAAGTCATGACACTGATGCAGCAGGTCTGATCGTCTCTTTGTGTTGCTGCTGATCACAGCTGGTCACTGAGTGACACACTGGAAAATAAATCAACAGCTTTCACCTTAAGTTACTCAGTCTCCCCAGGATTGCTCTATTAGATTATACAGATATTTTTCATATTTAATATTATTTTGATGCAAACTTTGTGGATTTTATAATAGCTTCTACAGCATGTGACTTGGTCAAATTTTATTTTGACATTTTATTTTTAGATGGTGTTCTGTCTTTATTATGAAAACGTTCCAGAGATGTTGTAGTACTTTACCGTTGTGAACATTATTTATTGACAAACCAAGTTCACTCGTTATTTCAGCACATCTGCAGTGGTCTCTAGAATAATTGTGAGTTGATCCCTGTGGGGAAAAAAGCTCTGATGCTTCAGTTTCAGGGACCAGAAGTTAGTTGGAGTCTTACTCTGTATTATTTCCTGACATTCAGACATCTCGCCTCTGATTGGCTGCAAGTTGCAAAACAGCAGGAGTCAGCCATTTTTCTCATGTCTCCCCAAAAAATTACTCTCAATTTTACTGTTTAGTGCCCCGCCCCTGTACACACCACACCCACTTTCTGCCATAAATGGTCAATGCAAAGAAACTTATGAATACCCTGCATATGAATAAGCCAGCTGAACGGTGTCATTTCATGGTTAACCCAGAGGTCTAGAAAACTCAGTTTCACAGAGACTGAAATCATAGTGCTTATGAGTGACGTAGAAGCACAGAAAAACATGTTATGGCCTTCCAGCTGCACCACGTTGTTGCAGCGGTGAGCCGATGTGGCAGAGTCACAGAGCGATCACGGTGGACATAAGAAAAGATGGCAATGATTTCACTGAGATATTCCAGAATAGAGTAACATTAAATTAAAGCGTTTAATTTAACCCAAAGGGACTTTAGGCAGGAAATATCATATTTTGTTCATCATATAAAACAAATATCAGCTCGCCTATCGGATAATTCCAGCTGAAACAAGCCGGTTGCAGGGACCCAGAGCGTGGTAAGCAGCTGCAGGTGCACTGGTGCCCGGTTCTCAGCAGCTACGTCTCAGCAGAAGTTGTTTGTTTATACTGGATGTGCTGTAGTGTGTCACACAATTAATGCACCAATACGTAATTTGAAAACATACATATGAATGTAGTGTGATGTCTCATTTAGGTTCTCATTTTTATTCTCAGTTTAGAAATGGGAGTGGGGGGGCTGTTGGTTTTGTGTGCGCTTATGTGTGTGTGCAAGGGTCTACAAGTCTAAAAATGTGCAAATTCCTTTGCCATCTCACCGGCTGCACTGCCAGTTTCTCCGTCCCCTACAAACACTAGAGTCAGAGTCAGAGTTTGCTTAAAGTTGAGCACGTTTTCTCATCAAGTTTTTCTTCAAAACAGAAGTAACATAAACCAGACAGCAAAACTCAGGGGTGGAAAGAGTCAGGGGCGCTGTAAGGGCGGGGAAAATTAGGACGATTCTGAGGGGGCTCCAAAATATTTTATTTTAATTTAAATTACATTAAATAAAAAAAAAACATAATAAACACTCAATACACAATAAAGTAATGAAACAATCTCTTTTTTTCATAAAATGTAGCCTATGACAGATGTTTCTTAGCCTGGCAAGCCATCCTATATATGTGCAGGGTTAGGGTTAGGGTTTCCGTAGGTGAACCTGCGGAAGGATCATTACCGGTCTCCGGGGTCTCGGGCCGCTGCTCCGTACGCCGTACGTAGATATCCAGGTGCCTGGATATCTACGTGTGTGCAGCACAGAGGTTGAGAAAATATACCAACAATTCACGCCATTGGACATGACCTGGGTCACGTAGTGGTAGTCTGTATAAATCCAACTTACCCAGTGCTCGTTTTTTTCTACGTTCTCACTTCGTGCAGAGGTTGATACTGGAAAATTGTTTTGATACTATTGCCGCTCTTGTTACACCCCTGAAAACAGGGGAGAAAGAATCACGAGAGTGATTTTAGGTTGCTTCACTCATGCAGTGGTTTAATGCAATGAGGAGCGCGTGAGTCTCCCCCAAGTGGAAGATGAAGCCACTACCAGTCGATCTCAGAAAAGGCTTACTAGTTGATTACCGATGCACAATTCCTTTGACTAAAATGAACCAAACATGAATATAACAGAAAATATTATCTTTTTAACAGTTTTCTTAATGTATTTACATTGGTTTTCCTAGTTTATGTGAACTACTATGAATTAATATTTACTGTATCCCATTTTACTGTTACTTGTATATCTTAAACCTCACTGTACTCTTGACATGAAATTAACTTATGAATAAACAGTCACTCAGTCTCTTTGGGGCTGCACAGAGGGGTATCCAAGCAGTCTTTCAGCCTATCACACTCTCACTTGGAGTCTCACAACCATCAGTGGGTCATTTCCACATCCTTCAGAGGCTGCGAGACACAGCCCGACATTTTATTCTTTGTGGAGTCCCTTATGTAAGTATTTTTTTCCTAAATGTCACGTTGTTCTGTGACCCCCACCCCGGCTTAGCTTGATAGCTTCCTGTGCTAGCTATACCTGTTAGTTGAGCTGACAGGCTGTTTTTTGACCTGTGCGAGCTAGTGTTAACCTTTTGCGACCATTGCTGCAATACTAGCCGTAACTAGTAGCCGAGGGCCAGTCGCTGTTTTCTATCATCACTTGGCAGTAGTGTTGTCACGGTACCAGAATTTCAGTAGTCGGTACCGATACCAGTGAAAATCCACGGTTCTCGGGTACCAATTTCGGTATCAAACAAAAATTTAATTTAGACTAAATTTACCAATAAAAAAATTAATTTTCCTGTAAAGTGCTTTGAGGTGACATCTTTTGTGAATCAGTGCTGTATATAAGAAAAATGAACTGAATTCAGAATCAGAAGGGTTTTATTGCCAGATGTGTGAGAAATCACAACATTAGGAAATTGCTGCGGTACTTGGTGCAAAAACAAAGATAAAAAATAAGAGATAAGTAAATATAAGAAGTAATAATATACTCATGATAAAATAATTATTATAAAAAGTGGCAATAATTAGAGAAGCAGCTACTATATACACAGTGCAGGTACTAATCAGAGTGGATCAGCTTCAGGTACAAACACAACACCGGGTCATGTGACTGGGACCAAGCGACTGGAGTGGGCAGCCCTAGGATTGACATTCATGAGTCCAACAGCAGAGGGGAAGAAACTGTTCTTGTGGCGAGAGGTTCTGGTCCGAATGGATCTGAACCCTAACCCTAACCCTA
>SSNS01000398.1:191031-240212 GCA_006937985.1 Aphyosemion australe | reverse complement strand
AAAAAAAAATATTACACATAAAACAATGCCGCCAATTTGCCGCAAAGCCGATGCGCATCTGGGAGCCTAAGGTCGTTTCTAAGAGCTCAGACTGTGGTAATGTTGCGCAATCATGTCCGTTTTATAAAAGATTGCGCGATGGTGGCATAAAGGAGGTATGGGGGCGGTCTCTGCGCTTCCGTGTATCTTGGACATCACTTGCTTTTTATTGCGATCGAAACCACGCTCGTTAAGTTTTTATTTTCAGGAGCAGGTGTGTGTCCTCCACCATCCCAGCTGTCAGATGATCTGAGCTGCAGAAGCTCCTGCTCTGCATCTCTCCAGTTTATCATTTCAAACTTATGCCCGTGTTTACTTTCACTTTCATAGCTCCTGTCCGGAGCTCGGCATTAATTCATCACGATCATGACACCGGCACCGTGTGTCTTATAAAAAGGGCGTTATACCTGCTGATCACCTGTCTGTCGCTCCTACTGCAGCCAGAGACCCTGAGTGCAACAGCGCGTCTGCCGCGGCCGCTTCCCCTCTCACTGTGCAGACGTGCAGCGGCAAAAATCAAACCCGTGTGCCGAACTAAATTAACTTGTTTAAAAGTGAATTGAAACTGCATCCTGCAATGATAAATACCGCGTGGAGGAAGCTCATTAAAACGCGTCATCACCGTGGATTTAATACGAGTTTTGAAGAACAAACTCCAGGCTGAGTGAGGTGAGTTTTATGGCTCACTGCAGAAATAAAAACACACGGAATCAACATCAAACGCAGCTAATCTCCACTTCCACCCACTAGGAGCCGATGCGGCTAATAAATTAATTAATAAATAAATAAATAAATAAATAAATAAATAAATCTCAACACAAAGTTGTGAGATTATTTATTGCTTTTCTGCACTATTTAGTCTGTTGAGAGTTTTAATTATTAAAATCTGTTATATGGTCACTGACAGCAGCTACATTTAAGTTTCACTTATAATCAGTCATCCTGGACATGATCATCCTGAGAGTTTTAGCTGAAAACAGCTGCTGGACTTTTCTGGTTATCTTGAAGACATTTAGCCTCTCATCCTAGAGGCTCCTTCAGCTCCCAGACTTTGTAGGAGGCTGTGAGTTGTGGTCAGAAACAAACACACTGATTGTGCTGCAAGTCTTTTTTTTTCCCCTTGAAAAAAANTAAAAAGTGGCAATAATTAGAGAAGCAGCTACTATATACACAGTGCAGGTACTAATCAGAGTGGATCAGCTTCAGGTACAAACACAACACCGGGTCATGTGACTGGGACCAAGCGACTGGAGTGGGCAGCCCTAGGATTGACATTCATGAGTCCAACAGCAGAGGGGAAGAAACTGTTCTTGTGGCGAGAGGTTCTGGTCCGAATGGATCTGAACCTCCTGCCAGATGGGAGCGGGTCAAAGAGACAGTGTCCAGGGTGAGTCGGGTCAGCTGTGAGCCGACCTGCACGCCTCAATGTCCTGGAGGTGTACAGGTCCTGTATGGAGGGGAGTTTGCAGCCAGTGACCTTCTCAGCAGAGCGTACAACACGCTGCAGCCTCTTCTTGTCCCTGGTGGTGGCTCCAGCGTACCACACGGTGATTGAGGAGGTGAGGATGGACTCGATGACTGCGGTGTAGAACTGCCTCATCCACTGTGCTGGCAGGTTGAATTTCTTCAGCTGCCTCAGGAAGTACATCCTCTGCTGGGTCTTTTTTATGATGGAGGTGATGGTGGGCTCCCACCAATTACTATTGTACTACTATCATAACGTTTTTAATGCACTTTTATTTAATCAAAATGTGTTTTTGTTCATATATTTTTGTAAACCTGCTAGTTATCCAGACTAGAACCTCTAGTTAGAACAGCTTTTTTGACAAACTGATTTTAGGACATAAACACTGACTGAGCCATACATTGTTGTTCATCTTTTGGATACACATTACAATCATTAAAAAAAGAAAAACTCCGGTCTATGAGCAGTCAACGCCTTTATGTCACCTGTTTGTTACCCTAATTAAACGTATAGGAGATTTAAATAGTTAATAAAGACGATGGTGTATTCACACCACACTATGTAGTACTTATTTTGACACATGCAAATTTTTTGAAAGCGACTAGTCTGAACGGTCATGTCGCATTAAATCCGCCAGCTACGTCACTGATCAGCGGAGGTCAGGACGTTCATGATGACAAGCGCTGACAGAGGGATTCAGGGGTCTGTGTGGACATCCCGTCAAGTTTTGGAATTAAAAATACAAGAAAGCATGAGAACGGGAGGTGCTGCTGGAGCGAAGCGTCTCTCCTGTCTGTCTCCGTGACAGCGGGGCGGGGGAGTCTCCGTCGGGGCGGGGGTTCTCCATGACAGCGGGGCGGGGGGGGTGTCTCCGTTGGGGCGGGGGGTTCTCCGTGAATGAACTATATTTACCACATCAGCTGGTCCACCGCTCGCCGTTACTCTGCGTTCTGCGGCGTTGCTTTTGAAGCAACTGCACGCGCCCAGTAAATGCGCGAATCATGCGCATCAAGGATCCGGGTTTAGACGGGTCCTCGGTACTACTGGTACCTACGAAATCTTGGTACCGTGACGTTTACATTTTTGTAGTACCGGGTTGGTACCGAAGAACCGGTTCTTTTGACAACACTACTTGGCAGTGAGTGTTTTTTTGCTCCGTGCCTTGTATTGTTGTTTGGCAGTGAGTGGTTCCCACTCCATGCTCCTTTATTGACCTCAGTAACCGTGTGGACTTGTCCTTTGGAGGAAACACTGCAGTACTCCATGACGTCGCTGCTGAACAGCTGTGGCAACTGCTTGGCCCCCGTTGGGTCCGGAAGATGAACATATGTTGTGCCCCTCCTGTCTTGGGATCGGACATTTGAGGGAAGCCCGTACCGATGACGCCTGTGTTTCTTGCGTCTGTATACCACTTGCAGAGAGGTCTGCTAGGCTGGCTACGGTGGAGAATAGAATGCCTCAGGGCACTTTGGCCTCCAGTCTCGGGAAGGTAGCAAAGCCTTCACCTGCTGAAGCCCCCCCCAGTCAAGTTGGTTCGCCATGACCATGCCTTGTCCGCAAAGGTTGATTCTTTGGCTTGTGAGTTTGCTCAGATTAAGTCCTGAGTCTTCAACCCAGTGATCTCGTGATTCCTCCTTCCTCTGTCTGTGATGGTCACGCTGACCAGACCAACCCCCCCAGACACTGGTATACGGGAAGACGACGCAATTTCTATTGCTGCTACTGATTCCTTGATCAGGACAGGGACATCAGCTTCGTGGAAGACCAGGATGTTGGGGAAGGGTCCTCGAGCCCCTCAGTTGCAGGCTCTCGCATTTCAGAACAGGACTCCCTGGTTTGTCCTTTGTGAAGCAGACTGTTCAATTGGCTTTATCCTGGCTTGGTATTGATGATCCTCCTGCAGAGACCGCTGCTTCTGGTCCCTTTTTTAAAGTTACTCAGAAGCCAGTGTTCAATGTGCCAGCCTCACAACCCTATATTGAGGAGCTTCACCGATGCTAGGCAGACCACAGATATTCTACCCATTTCTCACAGGATTGCAGGGTTCTTAGCTCTATGCAGGATGAAGCTAAGTATGGTTTGGACAATATGCCGTCTGTTGACAGTGTTATTGCTAGCCTGGTGGTAGCGCCAGCTGATGTTACCTGTCCAGATGCCTGTTGTCCACGTCCTCAGTGCAGGGTCACTGATGAGTTCCTTACCAAGAGTGGTGACCTAGCAGCTCACATTGCTTGCCTGGGCAACTCATTCTCACCCCTGACTCTTGCCCTTTCTCATTCCCTGAAGGCGGCTGGGGTTGACGATGCTACTCAAAGCCTGCGTGATGCCTCGGTCCAGGCCTTTGCTTTTATGCCCAGAGAGCTTGGCAGGCGGATGTCAACCCTTACCACCACAAGACGACAGGTGTGGCTGGCGCAGTCTCCCTTGTCTGAGTCCTGTAGAAGTACACTCCACACACTGCCTATAATCCCAGGTCAAGTGTTTGGACCTGCGGCTCAACAGTTCTTGGAGCGTGGTGTTGAGGCAAATAAATCTCTGCAACAGTTTGTCAACCTACACCGGCCTTCCAGGCCCCAGCCTAGATATGCAGCTACTTTTCACTCCACAACCAGGGCCCCGCCTACAGTTGGGGTTGCACATGTCCCCACGGGTGGAAGTCTGGCCACCCAGCAGCTTGCCTTTTGAGAGCCTGCTGGCAGGGTCCCAAAAAGTGACCGGTTTCTGCGAGCTCCCAACAATCGCCCCTCTAGGCCTTCATCAGGAAGTCGTTCCAGAGGTGGTCGGTTCTGACTCTCGACATCTGGCTCCCAGCCATTTTTCTCCAGCTCATCTCAAACGCTGGGAAGCCCTAATTTCAGACCCATGGGTGATTTTAACCCTGTCCGACAGTTACAGTATTCAGTTCAAGCGTCATCTCCCACAGTTCAACGGGATGAGAATGACAGTTGTTTCTGACCCAGTGAGGTCTGCAGCTCTGAGACAGGAGATATTGGAGCTTTTAATGAAAGGGGCAATAGAGTCAGTTCCCAATTCAGACCAATTTAAGGGGTTCTACTCAAATTATTTTCTTGTTCTGACAAAGGATGGCGGTTTTCGGCCTATCCTTGATCTAAGACGCAGGAATCATTAAGTCAAGGTACTGCATTTTCACATGCTGCACACGGTGGACGTCCTCCTCTCAAGAGGACTGGTTCAGGTGTGTCGACCTAAAGGACGCTTATTTCCATATGCCAGGAAAAAGTATTCGAGGAGGTTAAGGAAAACAAAAATCCAAATGAATCAAAGTTGATGACAAAACTCTTAAAAATTCACCCAGATAATCACATTAGTGATTAAACAATGTATTTATTTACAAAAAAAACTTCATTTCATTGTACCACAGAAATCAAATGACTGTTCCAAATATAGAAACATTTATTTTCTCCAAGTTTAATAAAATAAACGAATAATTTAAAAGTTCAGCTGAGGAATACCGGTGAGGAAGCACATCTAAAAGAAAAGTACGCATTGCACATCTTAAACACTGGTAAAGGCGTGCTTCACACCTGCACAAACAGTACTGACCCAAACCCAAGAGAAGATGGTGTGATGGTGTCCAAGTCTGGTTCCTAAGAAGAAGAGGGCCCTTTCCAGCATGTTTTAGTTATTTTCCTGCTTCAACACAGCAGATTCATTGTTTAAATTAGCAGATAAACCTCTAAAACATGGAGGATGGGTTCCTCAAGGGCCAGGGTTGGACCCCACTACCTCTGTGCTGCAAAGAAAATAAAAACAAGTGAACAAAAAACATACACATCCCAAAATACACCAAACAATTCGCACAGGGTTTCATACTGGGATATAACCATCTCCAACCGTTCTTGTAGTTCACTTCTACAAGCATCAGTTACAGGTTCAAAGATTGACCTTCCTCATGCTCCCTGATCAGTATTCAGTAGCTTGCGTTGGGGTAGAAGATATGTTTTCTTTGTTTTACATTTTTGGTGCAAGCTCAAAAAGAAAAAAAAAACCTGAAGAAGGAACAAAATTCAAAGTTATTTAAATTCAAAATAGAAGAACCAACGGAAATGGAAGTCATCAAGTTTTGGAATTAGTTTTTTTCCCAATAAGTTTGACGATGATTATCTTTGGAGTGAGAATGTATCTTATCACAGACTCTCAGCAGAAACTTATCAGTTCAATCAAGTGGCCCACGAAGGTCCAGATCTCATTCTGATAGAAACCTTTCAGGGAAAATTGAAAGAAATTGTCCATAACAAGGCTTCATTCTAAAAGCGGAGCTTTTTCCTGCTCTGTGAGGAACCTGGAATCTGACTGATAAATAGTGTTTTTTAGTCTGTTTCTGAAGAAATCAGGCTATCACCAAAGGTATACTAAAGTTTGGTTTTAGATTATTTTACATTGTCCCTAATCTGCTTGCTCTTGTCAAGGATTGGGCTAAATGCCGGGATGAGACCGCTGAAAATGGAATGTGGCGTGTTGGTTGAGACCCAGACGTGGAAGTGCTGGTGTTGGACAAAAACAGACAGGCACTTTATTATAGAACTCCTGGCAGGATACCGATGGACAGGGTAAAGTGAGGAGCTGCAGCAGAGTTACTAACCTTCCTGTCGTGTTTGGGTCAAATCAGACCATTATACAGCTTAAAACACTCATAAATGTTTTACAGCTGATTGCCTCAAGGCCTTATGATCCCCTCCACACTATGCACTCGAATATATAAAAGTGATGATAATCTCTTTCATTGAATTTTGAGTGTTTTAATCAACCTTGTTACACCTGTGGTGTTCCTGGTCAAAAGTGAATGGATATCCAGAATATATTCATCCATCAGACAGAAAACATCCCCATACTCACCCCCCCCACTAACTCACTCACTCACTCACTCACTCACTCACTCACTCACTCACTCACTCACTCACTCACTCACTCACTCACTCACTCACTCACTCGAACAATTTCTTTTGCAGGTACACATCTCTTTCCTGCGCTTTGTGCCGATCCTCCCACATGAACCAACCTCCTGATGAAAGGCTGTGTCTGAATCCAGGGGTACACAGCAAATTTCTAAGTGTTAATTTTGGGGTGTTGGTCCAATTTACCACTAAAATAGTTAATTTAACACTAAAAGAGTTATATAGTTGATATGTAACACTGACATGAGAGTTACACCTGAGTGTTAAAAAGGAGTGTTTCCTAATCAACTGTGTATATGTCATTTTGGAAAAAATAACTCCTGAAAAGCTAACTCTGAACTCCCACAGAGTGAGTGTTAACAGTTACTATAGTAACTCTAACACCAGTGATAAATTGTCAACTCCAGAAGAGTTGCTTTTTGACACTAATTCAGAGTTAAAGTACCAACTCAAAAATAACTCTTACTGGTGTGGACCCATATAGACACTTTACAAGTGTTAAAATCAACGCTGACAGTGTTAATTTGAGCATGCTGAGTTTGCTGTGTAGGATGCTTGTGAGGACGCATTTTGAGGCAGACGACGTCACAGCAAAGCGACGAGTGCTGTCCAAATTTGAAGGATACTCATCAATGCGTCCTCATTCCACCCAAATTTCGAGGTTGGGTCTGGTGTATCCTCCCTGGCAAAGGTTATCCCAGCATGCTATCCAAGGCCGCCCGTTGGATTCTCAACAAGCAGACGAAGCAGCTAGCAGAAAAGTTTTAAATGTAAGTTTGTTTAAAAAAAAAATGTGGTAGAAAACTAAAAATCGTAAAGCGGTTCTGTTTAGTCATTTTTCTTTGTATATTTGTTTTTTTAAATGTAATTTTAGGCAGAAATCTCCCAAAACTAGCTTGCATGGCAGGTCCCGTAGTCATTCCCGTGTATGTGTGTGTTTTTTAGCGAATTAAACTTCTTGTCATTTGTTTTAGAGAGCAAAGAACAGAGCAAAGAAGCTTTTTAATTAAGCTTAGAGGTGAAGAGTGAACCTAAAGGAGGATGCTGGGGAAGATGACCTCCATCTTAAGGAACCCCTCCCACCCACTGCACTCCACTGTGGAGGTCATGGACAGCTCCTCCAGAGGTAGACTGAGACATCCCAGATGTAAAACTGAGCGCTATCGTAGATCCTTCATCCCCTCTGCTGTAAGAGTGTATAACTCCTCAGTTTAAGCTGTGCTGGTATCATCCTGGTACACAATAACACCAATGCAATATTCATGTGTTCTATACTTGTGCAATACCGGATTCACATTGTTGTCTGTGTCTCTTACAGTATGCTGCATAGTGTTGGTACCAAGTTTGTTTTCATCTTTTATTTGTGGTTTTTTTAGTGATCTAAGATTACAATAC
This sequence comes from Aphyosemion australe, assembly GCA_006937985.1. NCBI lineage: Eukaryota > Metazoa > Chordata > Actinopteri > Cyprinodontiformes > Nothobranchiidae > Aphyosemion > Aphyosemion australe. The sequence goes on along the minus strand of SSNS01000398.1, from coordinate 232,397 downwards.
TAGATTACTGCCTATGTGTATATACATGTATCCTTGTTTTTTTTTATCTTCTTCTTATTACCTTTTGAGTGATGGTGCTGCTGTGACAAGTGAATTTCCCCACTGAGGGATCAATAAAGTCTATTCTATTCTATTCTATTTACACATGACCACAGTAGTTCATCTTGTGTTCTGCTGTGAAAAGTAGTTTTACATTCAGGGATTAACACAGTTGACATGTTTTAAAGAAGAACAATTAAAAAAATAGGATGTGTGAAAAATATAATTCTCATCTTCACATGGATAAATGTAAATTTCCTACAAATGTGTTTGATGCCTTTTTGTCAACTGTGATTTTCTCTGTGCCTTCTAGGGTTCTACAACCCCCACCACCACCACCACCACCCCGCCCAAGGTGCTTTACAACACAAGCAGTCATTCACACCCTGGTGGTGATGAGCTACATCGTAGCCACAGCTGCCTTAGGGTGCACTGACAGAGGCAATGCTGTCGATCACAGGTGCCACTGAACCCTCCGACCATAGATATCATATATATTGCTAGATGCCTTACCCGCGCTGTTCGTCAATTGGACAAACGTCCCTACGCGGCGGTCATCTTACTTCGGACAGCTGCCCTTTTTCGTAAGGGGGACTTTGACAGATGAGGCTCCTGCAACCACAACTGCAACCCTCCAGTTACGAGGCGGGCACTTAACTCCTCTGCCACGCCGCCCTATGGATGGGTTTGTAACAGCGTATTTATTAGCTGTGTTGCAGGGAGACTGATGCAGTTACCGGTAACATCTCTCATGCCACGTGTTGTTGTATAAAATCTTATGAGGCCAAACTAGGCTGCTTGCTAAACTCTGATAATAATGATGAATAGTTTGTTTATTCTTTCACCCTGCTGCCAGAGCTGTTTGCACATGTCTCTAACTAAAATGTTATTATAGGAAAAGCTGTTACAATGTTTGTTTTCAGATGAAGTAAATTCAATTTAACTTTCCCACGGATAAAAAAAAGAGTTTTAAAGTGTTTTAGGTGTGTTGGATTTTCATTGAGAAGCCATGATTTTACCATGAGTAAAGCACAAACTCAGAAGGTCAAAATGATCTCACCTGACAGGTTTTCCCACATGGAGCCAATAGCTCTTTATAATAATGCAATAAACCAATATGGACCAATGTACATCTGTGATTAGACTATAAATTCTATTTGGGTTTTTATGTTTGCTTTTTGGATGGCAGCCCACAAAAACGGAGGACAGAGAGAAAGGAAATGAGAGAACAAGATGGAGCGATAACAAAAAGACAGCAAGAAAGATGAGGTGCAGAGGTGAACAGAAAAGAACCTAAAATGCATCAGCAGCTTCTGATCTGCACATATTCACTTCAATAGCTTCCACAGAAATGTCACCAAATTATGCAAACTGATGAAAGGGTCATAGTTCATAAGCTTCTGTTTTGAGGCACTGCAGAGACGGGAGGAGGGGGAGTAGACTGTACAAGAGAGAGACGAGAAAGATCTGATTAAACTTTCGGGTCAAAGAAAAGAGAAAAAAGTTAAAGACTCAGAGCTGAAAATAAATGAACTCTCAGTAAAACAGAATATATTTAACTTTATTGCATGCAGACTTACTTTTAGGTCAGAATTTTTATCCCTGCTCATAAATGAAGATTGTTGTACCTCTGTTGTTAGAGCAGAAGCAGAAGGGTAGGCAGGAAGTTCCTGCATGGCTCATTTTATACAAATGACAGGTACTGATATTTAAAAGATAATCTGAGCCATTTAGAGCTCTTTTCTTTAAATTCAGCATTACTCGTGGTTACAGATACATGTGAACACAAAGGTTCATCCCTTGGGTTATGTGCAGTTTCAGGCTTAAATGATTCATGGTACAGAAATAAACATTTTTGTAAAAGATTTTTTTTTAATCCCAGATACATCCAAGGTACTCGAGTTTAAGTCAGTGGTGGCCGGTGACTTTTTTTTTGGGTGGGGCTAGGGATGGGTACCGGAACCGGTACTTTTTAAGGCACCGACCGAATTCCGTCGAACCGACCGAGTACCGATTCACGTGACAAGAAACGGTGCCTTGTTTCAGTACCTGACCTAACGAGAACTTGCGAGACAGTAATTTGCCAAAATAGACAGCAGCGCCGGTGTCATGTCGATATGTAATCCCCCCTCGAGAAGTGTTTCACCGGTGATTGAGCGGAAAGTCGCTAGTCACTGCAGGCAAGCTGTAAACAGAGCAAGCAGCATGGCACAGAGGAAGAGCTCTAAAGTTTGGGTCCACTTTACTAAATGGGATGGCTATCTGGGTGATGAAGAAACCAGCAACAATGATATAAGTGAGGCATCATTGTCTTAATCTGCTCCAGCAGGTAAATAAACTGTTTAACATAACATTATCTTGATATTTTAGCTCCTGTTCCGCTAATGGTGCGTTCGCTTTCTCCTCGGAACTTGGAAATTTCGACTAGGAGAAAGCGAACGCTCTATAAAGTTTGGCTTCACTTCCCTAAATGCAGTGGGTGATTGGGTGATGATGAAACCAGCGACAACGATCTAAGTGAGGCATCATCATCTTAATCTGCTCCAGCAGCAAAATAAACGTTTATGTTTAAGATAGTGTTAGCTTGATATTTTAGCTAGCATTAACATTGCTATCAGCTAATGGTGCGTTCACTTCCTCCTCGGAAATTCCGACTTCCGAGTAGGAAAAAATCAACTTTGAAAAAGAACGGCAAAATGAATGAAGATACACAGTAAATTTAGTTCACAGCAGTTTCTAATACTACAAGGACGCACCATCACACAATTTGTCCAGAGGGGAAAGGAGAGGAATAGGAGTCCATGGAGCTGGGTTTTAGTTTCTGCATCATTTAGAAACAGTTGTGGTTAAAGGTTTTCATATTGAAGAATTTTGTACAACACTACGATGACAAACTACAAACAGTTGTATGTTATTTATTGTGATGTTTATCAAATATGGTTATATATTGAGAAAAAATAAATTTTTAATTAAAAATGAGATTTAAATAATTATTAAACACTCAAAAGTATCGAAAATAGGTACCGTGAAGTACCAGTATCGATTCATAGGTACCGGGAATTGGTACCGTATCGATTCAAATGTCAAAGGTACCCATCCCTAGGTGGGGTGCTAACCACATATCACCACTAAGGGACGCCAAATTACCATTGATTCTTAAGCATCAGCTTAACTGACGGTCACAGTAGCGCTTCCGGCAACGAAGTTGTTCAAAAGGTTTTTGAATATATTAAGCATGTTTTTGACAAAAACATTCATCCATTCACCCATATATTACACAAACTGGGGAGTAGGCTAAATCTAATCAATAGAATCCACTTTCTACAAACAGAACACCCATAAGCTGTAAATAAACGTGAGGCCGTAAAATAGACGCTACACGTATCCAGAAAAACACACAGTGACACACAACGCAAGATATTCACAGAAGCAGGCGTTTAGATTAAAGCAAGAATAGAAGTACCACTCTTAGTTCAAACCGTATGGAGCGGTGCTAGCCGCTAACGAGGCAGCATGCTATTTCCTGAAGCCAAAAGCTAAAATGAGGCTTACCTGCAGGTTATGGCCATAATCCGTGTGGTGTAGTAAAAATAATCCACTCGGTTCGTGAAATTCTACATCCCAACGTAAAAGCTTAGCTGATCAGACTGTTTGCTGGCATTGTTTTGCCAAAGACTATATAAGTGTTTTGCCCGCTCGAGTGTTTGATGCATTCATCATTTTCCTGTTTACGTGGATTCTCTCCCTGTGATTGGTTAACACGAAAGCCAGCCAGCTGAAAAAACCTCAACAACAAGCAATTCGATTGGCTCAGGTTTCCACCGATGTCTGAACCAATTGGAACCTAGTAGCGTTTGCTACATCAGGTTTTGAAGCAATTAACTTTATTTGTCACTGATGATTTCACAATTATAGCAAAGATGGCTAAAAGGTTGGACAACAAAAAAATATTCAGTGGAAGTAGTGTGTTGCTGCCGTGACAAATTGGCACAGATGGAGCCACACTGTGCCAGCCTGTGGAAAGTTTTCCCCTCAGGGCGGGGTGAACAACCTGACCAATCAGCGATCTCCTCCCCCTGGTCTGAGCAGAATTCACCCGGTGAGGCGGCGACGATCGCTAAAAGATGCGACCAACCGCTCTCCTATTCTTTCTCGTTGTGGACGGTTTGGGGAACCACTGCACATGCGCCAGTTAGCCCATATTAAGTCAATGGTAAAGATTGCTGCGCCCGCGAGAGGACACGTGACAAGTACGTCGACGATTCGGCCGTGTTAAAAGTAAAAAAAAACATTATTAAACACAGATTACACACAGCACTTAGTCCATATGGTGTGTATAGATCGTTTAGTTCACTTTTTATGTTTTTTTAAATATATTTTGTGATTCCTATCTTCTTCTTCTCCTTCCTGTGAGTGGTGGGGCGGCGCCCTAGCGCCCCCTATGGACGAGCCGCCACTGGTCATGACCACGTGATGAATTAATGCCGAGNTCAAAAGGTTTTTGAATATATTAAGCATGTTTTTGACAAAAACATTCATCCATTCACCCATATATTACACAAACTGGGGAGTAGGCTAAATCTAATCAATAGAATCCACTTTCTACAAACAGAACACCCATAAGCTGTAAATAAACGTGAGGCCGTAAAATAGACGCTACACGTATCCAGAAAAACACACAGTGACACACAACGCAAGATATTCACAGAAGCAGGCGTTTAGATTAAAGCAAGAATAGAAGTACCACTCTTAGTTCAAACCGTATGGAGCGGTGCTAGCCGCTAACGAGGCAGCATGCTATTTCCTGAAGCCAAAAGCTAAAATGAGGCTTACCTGCAGGTTATGGCCATAATCCGTGTGGTGTAGTAAAAATAATCCACTCGGTTCGTGAAATTCTACATCCCAACGTAAAAGCTTAGCTGATCAGACTGTTTGCTGGCATTGTTTTGCCAAAGACTATATAAGTGTTTTGCCCGCTCGAGTGTTTGATGCATTCATCATTTTCCTGTTTACGTGGATTCTCTCCCTGTGATTGGTTAACACGAAAGCCAGCCAGCTGAAAAAACCTCAACAACAAGCAATTCGATTGGCTCAGGTTTCCACCGATGTCTGAACCAATTGGAACCTAGTAGCGTTTGCTACATCAGGTTTTGAAGCAATTAACTTTATTTGTCACTGATGATTTCACAATTATAGCAAAGATGGCTAAAAGGTTGGACAACAAAAAAATATTCAGTGGAAGTAGTGTGTTGCTGCCGTGACAAATTGGCACAGATGGAGCCACACTGTGCCAGCCTGTGGAAAGTTTTCCCCTCAGGGCGGGGTGAACAACCTGACCAATCAGCGATCTCCTCCCCCTGGTCTGAGCAGAATTCACCCGGTGAGGCGGCGACGATCGCTAAAAGATGCGACCAACCGCTCTCCTATTCTTTCTCGTTGTGGACGGTTTGGGGAACCACTGCACATGCGCCAGTTAGCCCATATTAAGTCAATGGTAAAGATTGCTGCGCCCGCGAGAGGACACGTGACAAGTACGTTGACGATTCAGCCGTGTTAAAAGTAAAAAAAAACATTATTACACACAGCACTTAGTCCATATGGTGTGTATAGATCGTTTAGTTTACTTTTTATGTTTTTTTAAATATATTTTGTGATTCCTATCTTCTTCTTCTCCTTCCTGTGAGTGGTGGGGCGGCGCCCTAGTGCCCCCTATGGACGAGCCGCCACTGGTTTAAATGCATACCTCAAGTAAATTAAACTTCTTATAATATGCACATACATGTCTGTAGAGGATCACAGCACAGGGAGACAGTTCATCTACCCCAGGGGTCGGCAACCCGTGGCTCTAGAGCCACATGCGGCTCTTTTAGCGACCCCAAGTGGCTCCTTGGTAGCCTAGTGAACTAGACCAAATTCTTGCTTTGCAGAGTTGGGTCTAGGCACGCTTCGTTGGAATCCTCGCAGCCTGTGGCTGTCCAATCACAGCTCGCTATAGTTTTGGTTGGGCCAATCACAGCGCTCTATATTTTGGGCCAATCACAGAGCGGGAGTAGCCGATGACGTCAGCGCTGCGGCCGGGAACCCAAGCAACATGGCGGCAACGCTGGAACAGCGTTCGTTTGAAACAGCTTTGTCATCAACATTGGATTATTTAGACTCCAACGTGCGTAAGTCTGTCGGCTATACTTTACTTCTTATTTTTATCAAACAAAGTAGTGTAGGGTTGGGCATCGAGTATCGAGCATCGATTGGAACCGGGACTAACAGTCAGTTTTTCCCGGAATTGTTCAAATATTTTACTTTCGATTCCTAGTTTCGATTCCCAGTCCGCCAACCGGAAGTAGAATCCGCCGGAAGTGTTTGCGTTACCGCACAATCATGAAAAATATGCAGCTGCAGAGATGCGGAGGCGTTCTAAAGTGACTTTAACCGGAAAAAAACGTCATGCGCAAATTCTAATGAACGCCTTTCAGAGCCGACTATACCTGCTGATCAGCTGACCTGTCGCTCCCACTGCAGCTGCAGAGACCCTGAGTGCAGCAGTGCGTCTCCCCCTCTTCTCTCACACTGTGCGGCGCTCAGCGGCAAAAATGTAAACAAACACGTCTGCCGAACTTTTACTCCGTGAAAGTGATATAAACTTTGCATCCTGCAACGAAAAACACCGCACAGAGGAAGCTCGTTAAAATGTGTCATCACCGTGGATTTAATACGAGATTAGAAGAACAAACTCCGGGCGGAGTGAGGTGAGTTTACGTCTCACTGCAGAAATAAAAACAGCTGACACAACTAATCTAAGAGCTGATGTGGCAAACAAATAAACAAATAAAATAATGATAATAATAATAATAATAAATCTCCAATAATACATCTCAACACGCTAAGTTGTGAGATTACTTTTTGCTTTTCTGCACTATTTAGTCTGTGGAGAGTTTTAGTTTTTAAAATCTGTTATATGGTCACTGACAGCAGCTACATTTAAGTTTCACTTATTCTCAGTCATCCTGGATATGATCATCCTGAGAGTTTTAGCTGAAAACAGATAGACGTTTTTGGTTATCTTGAAGACATTTAGCCTCTCATCCTAGAGGCTCCTTCAGTTCCCAGACTTTGTAGGAGGCTGTGAGTTGTGGTCAGAAACAAACACACTGATTGTCTGACTGTTTGAAGTCTTTTTTTCTTTCTTGAAAACATGTTTTTGTCTAAGTTAAGGTGATGTTATTGTTCATAGAATTAAAATTCATGTTGAAGTTCAAACTATTTCATCAAGTAAGACCTATGGTCAGCTGGCTCAATTAAAACATTTTTTTGGACCCTGCATCAAGAATTGGAATTGAGAATCGATAGGAACCGGAATCGAAACGAGGAATTGGAATCGGAACCGGAATCGTTCAAATTCAAACGATGCCCAACCCTAAAGTAGTGCAATGTCCCAGTACACCTGATATTCACATGTTTTTCATACAAAAACGACAGAAATTATTGATGTTAGACGCCATTGCTGCCTCCCGCTTTTCCGTCGCTGTGATTACATCACGTTGTTCGTTACTCTATCCAATTGCGTGCTGACATTTTGAAAGACAACCGTAGATCCCGCCTCACGACTGAGAGCCTGCGACACATTTCAGCGCGGCGCCCATAGATATATGGCGGCGCCGTGCCAGGCAGATGGATGTAAACAAACCAGCGGGTGTGTCAGAGCCGTGGATCCCAAAGGGAAAAAGAGAAAGATAGCTGATGAGAACAGAGGATTCAAGGAAGAATGGACCCAATTATTTGCTTTCATTGTCGAAGCGGAAGGATTACCTGGAAAAACTTCAACATTTCACCCACTGTTGCTTGGACAAGGACCAATCAGCGGAGGTTTCATTGACTGACCAATGAGGGGACAGGATGCTTCTCAGTACATCTCCGGGCAAACATGGAGGAAAAGTTAATATTTGCCGTGTCTGATGTCCCAGAGCTTTACAAGACTTCACTTAACTCCAGCAAAACGTTGTGAGACTTCATATCTACCGCTGTTTCAACTCTGAACTGCTTTAATGACCCAAAATTCCCTCCAATCTGACGGCCAATCAAAACAACGGAAGACTCGCTATTCGCCCTGGAACAGAGGCGCCGCTGGCTTTTGCTGCTGCCGCATGTCGCCTCCCGTGTGTCAGGTTATAAAAGCGATAGCGATGAGTTTCGCTGATCACGGTCGTTTGTCGCCTCCCGTGTGTGGAGCCCATAATTTGAAAAGACATTTCCAGGGAAGGCATGCTAAATTTGCAGCCGACTACCCAGTTGGGAGTGAGCGAAAAAGTGCAATTGCAGTAGGCTACTTCTGGAGAAATTAGAAGAGTACAAAAGTAGATTTAAGAAGTGGATTACATCTCCAAACTCCACTACTGCTGCAAGTTTTGTTGCAACCTGAGAGAAAAAAGCGGGGGAAACTGTTCACGGATGGTGATTACATGAAGGATTCATTCATCAAAATATCAGAGCACCTATTTCAGACTTCAAAAACAAAACCGAGATAATCCAGAAAATTAAAGACATTCCTCTCTCCACAAAGACAAGGACCATTAAAACGACAGGAGGACGTCACCAATCAGCAAATCAGAGACATTAATTCAGCTCCAGCGTCCTCAACTACCTGTGATGAGTCGTGATCGATATCAGACAGACAGCGCTGTTATGCAGGTATGTGAGCTGTGATGGGCTCAAGAAGAAATGATCAAATTAATCCCACTGATTAATATTGTAATGGAAGTTAAACTTAAAGCACCAAATATCTACAGCAGAGTCATGTGGTGTGTCGTTCTCTCCAGGATGCTGCAGGAAATAAACATTTAATCATGAATGCTCATTAAGTATTTGTAGCCTACTTAGTCATTTTGATAATAGGCTAATATAGCTAATATACACTTACAGCCTGTGTTGCCTTCATATAAGGCTTATAGAAGGCTTTTCATTTTTTGCGGCTCCAGACAGATTTGTTTTTTGTTTTTTTGGTCCAATATGGCTCTTTGAACATTCTGGGTTGCCAACTATGAAGGTTATTATGTTTCAAAAAGAACAAACTTGTAGATCTGTTGTGTGTATTTGTACAACATGATGTGAGCTTGAAAATTGTGTGCGTGTGTGTGTGCAGTAGCATGTGAGAAGCTGCACACCAACACGCGTAAACTTGTAAAGATAAATGTGTACTTGTAAGAACAACTCACATGTGTGTGAAATAAAATTAAGTTGTGTGTAACATTTTTAGCTACAAGTCTGTGAGCACAAGTCTACAGATCTGTTTCTGCGCACACTCAGCTATTGTCTTACAAGTGCACAGCTGTCTTCTCACACGTGTGACTTTTAAAACATTTCTCACGATCAATATGTTTCAAAATGGTCAAGCTTGTAGAGCCGTTGTGCGTGTCTGTACAACACAATGTGGGCTTGAAGATTGGATGTGAGCGTGTGTGCAGTACAGTGTGAGAAGCTGCACACCAACACGAGTAAACTTGTAAAAATAAACATGTTCTTGTAAAAAAAACTCACTTGCATGTGAAATAAAATAAAGTTGTGTGTAAACATTTCTTCTACAACTCAGTAAATACAACTTCTCAAATTCGTTTCTGCGCATGCTCAACTGTCTCTTACACGTGCACAACTCAGCTCCCACGCTTGCAAATTTTGAAACACTTTGTGCGAGTCGTTTGTTTCAAAAGTCAGCTGTGTGTATCTGCAGAGGCGAGAGGAGCGGGGGATAGAGGTGGGGGAGAGGGTGGAAGGGGGAGCCACGGAGGGAGGGTTATAATTGGTCGGCGCTAGTTTCCAGGACAGCGGACTCAACCAATCACAGTGAGAGCTGCGCTTTTCCCACGTTTTTCAGTCCGCTGCTTGTGGTTAGCGATGGGTCAACGAGCTGGGGTGAGTTCATTTATAAAGGCTTTCTAAACTTATTTTACTCTTTTCCTCGTCGTTATTTGAACAAAGAGACACACACTATGTCACGCAGAGCTTAATTTGAGCCGGATCTTGCCGGAACAAGATCCGGGAACTGTCTTATTTTGAAGGGACGCGTTCCGGTAATTGTCCGCTAGGATCCGTTAACTCGCGCTGCTACCTCGTGATTACAATGGGTAAACGAGGATGCTGTGTGGGCAGGGACTTACGGGTGAGTGGTTTATTTGTCCAATCTCATACCTAAACGATTCGCTTTTCGGCAAAATCGCCCTTTTTAAGCCAAATAAGCCGTTCTGGTTTCAGCAGTCAATAAGGGAAGGAGGGGATTCATCTTGTTCACAAACGATCTTTGTTTTAGCGTGTCGTCATTTGACCAATCACAGTCGCGGAAACAGACGCTTTGGCAGCGTCGCACCCGCACGGCGCTCACGAGCAGCGGCTTTGAGTTTAAAGTTTGTCAAATCAAACAAAATCACCACTAAATAACACAGTTTTTCTGTCGAGGACTGTAGCAGATTTACCTCCTTTCAGCCTTTAGAGATTTTCCCCCGAGGCTCGTTGTGTTTTTTTCAAGTCAAGTTCGGAGTTGAACATAACCACCGCCAGTATTCAACTCCGTTAAAACCAGTAGCTGTATAAATCAAAGGTTAAAACCTAATATTAACAACATAAATACTTTTTTCTGGTGAGAAATGGCCACCAGCATGCTGCAGCCTCACTCATGTAAAAGTCATCCTAATATATTGATCTGGGCAGCGGAAGATTTAAGGAAGCTGGAGTACAAACACGTGATGAGATCATTTCATTATGTTGTAACATTTCTGCAGCACTAAAGCAGAGTTGTAACATTTTGACCTTAGCAGTGGTTTATTAAAGTATTCAAGCAAACAGCTGAGATAAAGCTGCATCTCCCTGCAGCTCCAGCTCTTCCTAAACGTTTAATCAGAACCAACTCATCAGAGCAGCATGAACACAGCAATAACCTCCTAAGAACTCTGGAATACTGGTTCAGATGTTTTCATGTTTGGTGTTCTGTGAGTTAGTCTCACAGTAATTCTTAATCATATGATGATCCCTAATCATTTCCTGATCACTTTTGTCAGGCATAGTTTTTCTTTTGTTCTGAGCAGAGGGACTGTCTAAACATCATGGTAGAAAATGGTTTGCATTTTGCAAAAAAAATCACATTGATGATTTTTTGTAAGTATTCCAACAAATTAGCAATAAAAGGTATGTAAATGTCAGAGGTCCCTACAAACCCACTGATGCAACTGCAGTATGCGAGGACCTTGTGAGAAATCTGTGTAAACTTTGGGAATGTGGGCACAATTATAAGTTATTCGTCAAAACCTCCATGAATCTTGAGCCGGCGAACCCCCCCAGCGCGCGATCCGGCATTAGCTTTGTCCGTAGTCGACTCTGGTCTGACATCACTACTTTTGTTTGATTTACAAATTAAGCGCCGATGTCACGCCATTTTACACCAGTAGTATTGCCTTATTATAAGATTATAGCAGGCTGTAGTCTGGCTAACGAATGTCTGCTAAGCTAGCACAAACAAAAACAGACGTCAGCATATTGCGACTGCTTCGGCAGTGAGAGATGTCACTGATCAGCGCCAAAAAGCGTCCACAGTAACATTGATAACATTAAAAGTGTTATTCTGTTGAAGCATATCATAACCTAATCCACTTAGGACGAGAGCAGCTGTGTAATCTAAAACGTGGCGTTCTACCACCAGAAGAAGCTCCGGTTTTTTACAGCGCCCTGTGAGACAACAAAGTCTTGTGAATTACTTCGTAGTGGGGGGGAATCCCCATGTTTTCCAGTGTCGGGAGTTTAGTAACAGCTGTGGGGGTGGGGTGGGGGGTGTTATGGGGGAGACACGCGCATGTCGGGAAGTTATTGTAAAGTTCCGGTTGTGGAAACGCAGCTGTAGCCTTGCATGATGGGCACTGCGACTGGGTTTAATCCTTGACAGCTCACAGGGACACTGCATCGCCGCCACCGCTCCTCGGATCCACGCGTCCCCGGACGCCGGACCTTCTCCCAAACTCCAAACTTCCCTGCTACGCTTCGCTCAGCGGAGCCGACACTAATATATCCCTCCACTGCATACTGTAACCCTTTTGCCTCGATCTGGATGATATTGAGGAGAAATTGCTCCAAAAAATGTCGCTGACACGCATCTGTCTACTTCTTTCCATCATGGAAATCTGCGGAGCTGCAGTATTTGATCCACTTATTGTCGGAGTTGGCAACAGTAACTAAGGGGGGCAGGGCTCGGCGAAAGGTCAATTGTAATTCCATACGTCTTTTCACACAAAACCTAAACTTTTGCCGCCGTTCGAAAATAAGCACTTTCTTTACTGCATTAACTAAGGTTCAGTAATAAACAATAGTTAATGGCTTAATAATGCTTTAAATAATGTGTTTATTAACGCTATGTAATGCATAAAAGCAGTTGTTAATACTTTATTTAATGGTTTAGTAATGCTTAATAATGCACTAATTAACGTTAATAAAGGGACCCTTATTGTAAAGTGTTACCCGGCCCTGTTATGACCAGAAATCTATCAGACAAGCAGATTAGGATTTGTTTTGCTCTCAGTGGGAAATTATCAAATGTAAATATGACTACAACAACTAATTCTAGGATGCTATTGGACTGAAAGGCTGTGAACCAGAGACAACAGGATAGAAGTGAAGGTGTGTGCATTTAAAGAGCGGGTAACGTCAGTCCCACAGGCTTACTCAAAACAAACAAACACGCTCTCAGCAGCGTCACTACGCGCCCTGCTTCAGATTCTGCTCGCTCAGCTTCTGGGACTTTTGGCACTCTTTCCTAAAGGACCGAACTTACCAATCAGAGGACAGAGCAGTTCAGCCACAGGCCCCGCCCCCAGAGTGCCAAAAGTCCCAGAAGCCGAGCGAGCAGAATCTGAAGCAGGGCGCGCAGTGAGGCTGCTGAGAGCGTGTTTGTCACTGCCGTGTGCTGTTTGCCAATGCAGGCAGGCAGGGTTGTCACTTGTGCACATTCTTGTGTGCTCACAGACACAGTTTGCTCTCTCACAGTGTACAAATGCCCTCTCGCGATGTATATTTTCACTCTAGAGGTTCTAACTTCCTCGCGCCAGTCACGTTCGCGTGCGCGACGTTTGATGCGCGCGCGCAGAATGCGTGTGCACGTGTTTTGGCACCGGTCTGACGCCATAGATTTATAATGTGCATTCTAAATGACAATCTTATGGTATGTAAATGTCAGCTTTATGTGTTGACATACAGAATAGTTTAATTGTGCATCATCTAGCTTTCTTGTTGAATATTTAGCAACAGTAGCACTTGCTTTAGACTGCTTTAGACTTGGATTAGAGGCAGCAATCTTTTGACCATAATTCATTCTCAGGTGTTATGCTACCATGGTATGTGAGTTCCGTTCTATTCTATACCTTTTCCAAATTTTCCCAGTTTCAGTCAATGTATCTTACTTATGTAAGAAAGGAAAATCATCATCATATACATTTCTATTACTAAATACTTACAGTCAAAATAAACAAAATTATTGTGCCGTTGTAAAAGTGTCATGCAATTTAAAAAAAATCTAAAAGAAAATACACACACCTCAGCATGATCAGCATCATCTGTAATGTTGACAGTTCTTCTTCCCAAACCTGCTTGCAAAAGCACACTTTCATCTTTTGGAGTCCTGTTTGTGTTTTCTGGGAGCAGGCAGAACTGCAGTTCCAACATCCGACAAAAGGCTGCTCTCGAAGGTTCCGGTATTTTTCTTTTAAAACGTGCTTTGTTTCCACTGAATATTGCTGGGAAAGATCTTGAAATATGTGGAAATAAGGGGAGAAACTGTTAGAAAAGTATGGAAAAATAATTTAGTTAACCTCATCATTATCTCTGTACATAGACATTTTAGCTAAATTGCACTAAAAATATATAATTTTTTGTTATTTTGATGTTACACTATTCACAAAAAGTGCAGTATTTCTAGGGCTGCACGATTTTGGATAAAATGAGAATCACGATTTTTTTTGCTTAGAATTGAGATCATGATTCTCACAATTTTTTCCAATATAAATATTTATTGCACTTATTATCTGCACATCAACTTTGTAACAGCTGACACTGAACATAAAAACAATAAATGTCTCTCGTTTTCTTTTACGTACACAACCTTTGAATAATTGTAACAATAATAACAATTTTGAACAAAATTCTGCATGCTCTCGTTGTTTTTTCCTACCAGCTGGCTTCTGCATCTTATGGTATACATCACATGGTATAAGGCTCTGTCGTTGTCATTTGTTGAGGGAGAAAGAGGGAGCGCTTGTTTTCATGCAGATTATGTCCCGGATCAAAATGTGGTACAATTGTCATCTTCTGTTGTTTTTTATTTTTTTTTTATTTTTGTCATTTGGAAATGAGATCGCATAGAAGTACAGATGCACAATTTTTTAACGATTACTTGTGGAGCCCTAAGTATTTCTATAAAAAATATTAAAGGAAAGTGGGAAAATTGAACTGGTGTACATATGCAAGAATGCCAAACACAAATGAAAATAATCTGTCCTGTAACTGATATGGTTATTATTTCTGTGCTTTAGCTGATCATCAATAATCTTTCAAGTAGTAACATTTTATGGTCTAACCCAATTCATGGGGGAAAGCTAGCCTGGCAAGCCATCAGGCAAGAATTTGGTCTAGTTCACTAGGCTAGGGTGAAAGCAATTTGGTTGTTACTTTGATCTTAAGATAACAGAAGTAGGTGAAACATGTATTATGGCTTATTTTACCTGCAGGAAAGTTACAGTATGTGACAAGTTCCAGTGACAAACTTATTTTACAGTTTTGAACTATAATGAATAAAATTACACAAATAAGTTGACAAAATCTAGAACTGAGACTTCCAAGGTCATAGTTCAATACCTTTGCATTTCTTGCTGAACAGTGTTTGGTCTAGTTCGTGGAATGGGAAGGACAGGAGAAGCACTTGTACTGGCCTCCACTGGTTGACCTGTTCCTGGAGAATTGCTTGGCCTTTCTACATTTCTTGATGGCAGATTTGAAAAACGTCCAATGCAACTGAAAATATTTCGTGCTGCATTTTCTATCTCTGAATTTTGTTGATCCTATTTGAAAGACAATAAAAACACATACAAATTAAATGAAACTCAGAAAAAAATAAATCACTGATAAATAATGAAACATTATCTGCCATAATGTTCATAGAATATACATGACACATTTTCTAAAAATTCCAGCTTTTAATTAACTTAGTAATAATTAAAATAAAGCTTTCACTTAGATAAGTACAAAATAGACACAGGTTATATAGTAAAAAGTTTGAAGTTCTATTCTTAGTTTTAAGCGGCAAATTACTGTATTTTAAATGGGCAACATCTGCAATTCATCCTTATTTGAGAGCTGCTGTAAGGCTTTGCCAGAATAAATAAATAAACCAAAAAGAATCTCAGAAAGCTGCTCGTGCACCTGTAAAAACGGGGCTGGTCTTCATGTTTTCTTGACAGCTATGTTGAACTAGTTAAAGACAAGGATTAAACCCAGTCGCAGTGCCCATCATGCAAGGCTACAGCTGCGTTTCCACAACCGGAACTTTACAATAACTTCCCGACACGCGCGTGTCTCCCCCATAACACCCCCCACCCCACCCTCACAGCTGTTACTAAACTCCCGACACCGGAAAACATGGGGATTCCCCCCCCCCACACTACGACGTAATTCACAAGACTTTAATAATAATAATAATAATAATACATTTTATTTGTAGTGCACTTTACATTTCAAAAGGAATCTCAAAGTGCTACAGAGCATCGGTTATAAACAATCACAACGAACAATCCATTTAAAAAAAAAAACCATCTAAAAATTTATAAAAACAGCAAATTACAAGCTATATATATAAAAAAGGAAAAAAAAAGTGTAACACAACTAGATCATAAGATTACTCTAAAAAGCCTTATTAAACAAGAATGTCTTAAGACCTTTTTTGAAAACATCCACAGATTGTGGAGCCCTCAGAGAATCTGGAAGAGAATTCCACAATCGAGGGGCCACTGCCTTGAAGGACCTGTCTCCCATAGTGGAGAGTTTTCCGTGGTTGGTGAAGGCAGTGTGCAGAGGTCGTTGAGCGGAGGTTTCTTGTGGCAGTGTGTGGGGAGAGAAGTTCGCTCAGATAAGCAGGGGCAGTTCCATAGATGCACTGGTGAGTGAGAAGGCAGATTTTGTACTGAATTCGGTATTGAATGGGCAGCCAATGGAGGGATCTCAAGATAGGAGTGATATGATCATATTTGCGCCTCCTCGTCAGGACCCGGGCAGCAGAGTTCTGGATATGCTGGAGCTTTTGTAGGCTCTTGCCAGGGGTCCCAACGAGGAGGGCATTGCAATAGTCCAACCTGGAGGAGATGAAGGCATGGACCAACCTCTCTGCATCTGTCTGGGAAAGAGAGGGGCGAAGTTTGGCAATGTTTTTGAGGTGGAGAAAGGAGACCTTGCAGAGGTGGCGAATGTGGGTGTCAAATGTGAGATTAGACGTGAAACTGATTCCAAGATTTTTTACAGAAGAGGAAAGGGGAATGTCATGGCCAAAAATGGGGATACTGCTGAGGGAGAAAGACCGTGTTTGATGTGGAGTGCCGATAACGATTGCTTCAGTTTTATTGCTGTTTAATTGAAGAAAGTTGTCAGCCATCCATGCCTTCATTTCCTCCAGGCAAACCTGAAGAACAGATGGGAGAACTGTGGGAGTAGTAGAGTCCATTTTCATGTATAACTGAGTGTCGTCTGCATAACAGTGAAACGAAATGTTGTGTTTATGGAGAATGTGTCCAAGTGGGAGCATGTAAATGGAGAAAAGGGTCGGCCCGAGAACCGACCCTTGTGGTACTCCACAGTTTACAGTGTGAGGGGATGACTGACACTGTCCTAAAGCCACATACTCCGTTCTGCCTGTAAGGTACGCCTGGAACCAATTTAGTGTGGTTCCAGAAAGACCAACCACCGTCTGGAGCCGATGAAGTAGGATGGTATGGTCCACGGTGTCAAACGCAGCTGACAGGTCCAGAAGAAGGAGGAGAGATGGTGAGCCCTGGTCCGCAGTGAGAAGTAAGTCATTCATGACGCGGACTAGGGCTGTCTCTGTACTATGGGCTGAACGGAAACCGGACTGGAATTTTTCATACAGATTATGAGTGGTAAGGTGATTGTGGAGTTGGGCTGCTACAATTTTTTCCAGTATTTTAGCTAAGAACGGTATGTTAGAGATAGGTCTGTAATGGGACAAGATTTCAGGGTCCAGAGAGGGCTTTTTCAGGAGGGGACGGATAATTGCAGTTTTGAGAGCTGAAGGGACCTGACCGGAGTGTAGTGACTGGTTAATAATTGTAGTGATTAATGGACTGATGGCTGTAATATTTGATTTTACGAGTTGTGTAGGGAGGGGGTCAAGAGAACAGGTGGAGGTCTTCATGGTTTTTATGGTTCTCTCCACCTCTGTCTGGGTGACGGCTGAAAAAACGAAAAAGGTATTCAATGTATGCGGAAAGGTGCTATCAGATGGATGCAGGACTGCATAAAGAAGGGAGGATCGAATTGATGCCACCTTGTTTGTAAAAAAGTCCATGAACCTATTGCATTTATCAATGCTGGTGTCGGCGTGTGAGTGTGTAGGAGGGTTGAGTAGTGAATTTATGGTAGAAAAAAGCTGCTTTGAATTTCCAGTACCGTTTAAGATTTTCTGTGAATAGTATGTGGACCTGGCGGCAGTGAGTGCTCTAGAGTATGTTCTTTGATGGTCACGGTAGGCCAGTTTATGAACAAGCAAACCCTTAGAGGTGAACTGACGCTCCAGGGCACGGCCAGCTGTTTTCAATTTGCGGAGCTCTGTTGTATACCATGGGGCTGACCTGGAGAATGTAACTGTCCTTGTTTTGATTGGTGCGTGGGATTCAAGAATATTGTGAAGGTTTACATTATAATGGTCAACAGATCCATTAACTGATGTGAGCTGTGTGACCGGTGAGATATTCTGAATGTCCTGATTAAAGCTGATGGGGTCTATAGCTTTCAAATTTCTGAATTGGATCTGGCGTTTTGGCTTACTGTACGTGTCTTCTAGTGGCAGTTCCATGGAGATGACACTATGATCAGACACACCCAAGTCATAAACTTGTAAGTTGGTAATGGCGGTAGTGTCTGTAATGACCAAATCTAAGGTATGACCTTTTGTGTGTGTGGGAACAGTGACGTGTTGAGTAAGATGTAAGCAATCGAGAACTTCTAGGAACTCAGCTGCAGGGCGGTTTGTGGGAGAATCTACATGCAGGTTAAAATCGCCCATAATAAGTGTATTATGAGATATTGCACAAAGTGATGTAAGAAGATCTTGCATTTCAGAGATGAATCCAGGGTGTGGTTTTGGAGGACGATAGATGAGGAGCATGGAAATTGATTCTTTTTGTGGTCTGCATTTAAAAAGCAGACATTCAAAAGTTTTTGGCTCTGGCAGTGGGAGGGGAGTTACAGTTAAATCACTTCGATGAATAACAGCTAACCCTCCACCACGGCCGATGGTCCTAGCCTTTTCCAGATATGTATACCCTGGTGGGCAGGCTTCATTTAAGGTCAGATATGAATCTGGTTTGTGCCAGGTCTCAATGAGGCACATCAGATCTACTTTTTTTTTTCAATAATATGATCCAAGATTAAACTGCTTTTGTTTGACAGTGACTGTGTATTGAAGAGCTCTATTTTTATTTCGGGAATGAGCTTACATTTTGGGAAAGAGCGGAGAAGGCTGAAATCCACTCCACGTTTTCCATGTCGCCTGTGTTTTTCTTCCTTTTGAGCTCCTTTATTAGGCTTTGTTGTTGTCGTGCTCTGATGACGTGACACATGACGCGTTGGGTCAGCGCCGCGGAGATGCAGCCGGTGGCGTTGGTGGTGGGGTCCCTGTGGCGGCAAGGTGGAGGAAGAAACTCCATGTTTGAAGAATATACGCGATCCGTGTATATATTGGGAGCGATGATGATGGAATCCGCATTCCCCAGCACTGGCAGGAGCCCACGGGAGGTGGTGCACCGGTCCTGGATGTAACTGTAGCGGGGCTAGCGTGCGTGGTCTGGCACAGGTAGCTGTACTGCTCCCGGAGTGTAATGGCTTCGTCCAGCTGATCGAATTACTCGTCCTGGGCATCGTGGACACCGCCGCGCTCACAGGGAGGAAATAAGGATGAAGGTGAGTTTGATGAGTTACTGTGTAAGAAGAACAAGGAGAGAATACCTGAAAGTTATTGGTGCTGCTCCTGTTGTTAGCGGTGGTGTTGACATGATAGTTTTCCTCTGGTGGATAGTTGAGCGGGCCTGGACACTGGTGGATGTCCCCGGATAAAAGAAGGCAGATGGTAATGATAAAAGCAGTTGTTTGTTGTGGTTTTAAGGAGGTTTTAGAATATGTTATCGAACGGGCGTGGATGAGCGGATGGATGAAAGTGGTGGCCAAGACGTATTTGCCAAACCCAAAATGTTTGTGTGTTCGGATTGGCATAGGCTTGTTCGAAAATGTTGATAGAGTCCCAAAAAAGCAGTAGTCTTTCAGTGTTTGACCGGTGTCAAGAAAAGCAGATGTGCCCATCAGTAGAACATGTATTAGCAGAGCAGTAGCAACCCCTGCCATACCTGGCGCCATACCTGAACACCTTCTCTATTTAGCTTCAACAACAGGAACTTTGTTGTCTCACAGAGCGCTGTAAAAAACCGGAGCTTCTTCTGGTGGTAGAACGCCACATTTTAGATTACACAGCTGCTCTCGTCCTAAGTGGATTAGGTTATGATATGCTTCAACAGAATAACACTTTTAATGTTATCAATGTTACTGTGGAAGCTTTTTGGCGCTGATCAGTGACATCTCTCACTGCCGAAGCAGTCGCAATATGCTGACGTCTGTTTTTGTTTGTGCTAGCTTAGCAGACATACGTTAGCCAGACTACAGCCTGCTATAATCTTATAATAAGGCAATACTACTGGTGTAAAATGGCGTGACATAGTGTGTGTCTCTTTGTTCAAATAACAACGAGGAAAAGAGTAAAATAAGTTTAGAAAGCCTTTATAAATGAACTCACCCCAGCTCGTTGACCCATCGCTAACCGCAAGCAGCGGACTGAAAAACATGGGAAAAGCGCAGCTCTCACTGTGATTGGTTGAGTCCGCTGTCCTGGAAACTAGCACCGACCAATTATAACCCTCCCTCCGTGGCTCCCCCTTCCACCCTCTCCCCCACCTCTATCCCCCGCTCCTCTCGCCTCTGCAGATACACACAGCTGACTTTTGAAACAAACGACTCGCACAAAGTGTTTCAAAATTTGCAAGCGTGGGAGCTGAGTTGTGCACGTGTAAGAGACAGTTGAGCATGCGCAGAAACGAATTTGAGAAGTTGTATTTACTGAGTTGTAGAAGAAATGTTTACACACAACTTTATTTTATTTCACATGCAAGTGAGTTTTTTTTACAAGAACATGTTTATTTTTACAAGTTTACACGTGTTGGTGTGCAGCTTCTCACACTGTACTGCACACACGCTCACATCCAATCTTCAAGCCCACATTGTGTTGTACAGACACGCACAACGGCTCTACAAGCTTGACCATTTTGAAACATATTGATCGTGAGAAATGTTTTAAAAGTCACACGTGTGAGAAGACAGCTGTGCACTTGTAAGACAATAGCTGAGTGTGCGCAGAAACAGATCTGTAGACTTGTGCTCACAGACTTGTAGCTAAAAATGTTACACACAACTTAATTTTATTTCACACACATGTGAGTTGTTCTTACAAGTACACATTTATCTTTACAAGTTTACGCATGTTGGTGTGCAGCTTCTCACATGCTACTGCACACACACACGCACACAATTTTCAAGCTCACATCATGTTGTACAAATACACACAACAGATCTACAAGTTCGTTCTTTTTGAAACATAATAACCTTCATAGCCGACCTCTGATCTACACAGATGGCAGGGCTTACACCTGCAAACAGATGACTTGATATCATCAGTGTAGTTTATAAAAGATAATCATCGCTTGTGACTGATCTAGATAGATCTCCAATCTGAATCTCTTAAACAACTCCAAGAACTGTAGTTGCACACAACCAGGCTCCATAAACAGTCCCTGTACGATCCGAAAAAGCATGCAAGTCATTTTCTATGCAAGCTTTGAGATTTATAAAGAAAAACTTGACAGGACAATGTGTGCTACTATAAGTTTAACTCATTTAACTCTGACCCTTGAACATTTTGTAGACGGGGAAACTGGCAATGCAGTCGGTGAGATGGTAACTTAGCCATATTTTCAGTCCCCGCAAACACACACAAACCAACAGCCCCCACACCCGTGTCTGAACTGAGAATAAAAATGAGAACCAGAAAAAACTATCACACTACATTTTTCAAATGTCTAAGTTATGTATTTCAGATTGCTCGCAGAGCTAAGGTTCTTTGTCGGCGTTCCACACACACAGAAGAGGCTTAGTGGTGGAGATGGAGTGACCACGCTAGCCACTGGTTAGCTTCCAGCTACCGGAAGAAGGCTGGAGTGTGATGGGGTGATGCAGCAGTAGGAGAGAGGAGACGGCACTTGGCAATGGATCGGGGAGTCTTGAGGATGGAAGATACTCGGAACTGATACATTTGGCTCCTAACATGAAGAATCAATGACCGAGCGACCTGAGGTGAGTGAGGGACTCTCTTAACTGCTTGGAGGTTGGTGCCCACCCATAGCAGGCGGGGAGCTTGTCATGCACAGCTGATGGGAGATGGGCGTGATGAGGTCCTGACAATGTATCGTAACATCAATTGTCTGACGTGCATCAGCACGTTGAGTGTTAATCCTTTAAACTAACATCATGGAGAGTCGCTGCAAGCTGGTGCAGAGGTGCACCTGCTGCGCTCGGGTTTCTGTAATTAGTCGACAGGTGGGCTGATAATTTGATGAAGAATATATGGCATTTCCTGCCTAAACCCCTCTGTTCTCCTTAGATCTGGAATATCTCAGTAATCCCTGAGCATCATAATGCGGCCATTTTGGATGATGTCAGTGATTACTGAAATGTTCCTCTTTGCTTCCATCTGACCTCTTCTATTTTCATCTTTAAATGTTATTTTTTATGTCCGATAGTGACCGCTCAGCAGCTTCATAACTTTTTGCGGGGCGGGCATGAAAACGAAACTGCAATTCCCCTTTCTTTATCATTTCCATTAAGTCACAGAATGAGCAAAGTTGAAGAAGAAAATTAAAAAGAAGTTTGGAGAATTGCTTATTCATTTCATTTGTGAGTCACATTTAGCAGTTGAAAAGTGAAATGGAAAAAGCATTTCTGTTAAAGCATTTTCATTTTCAAAATTGACATTTCAAATTGAGTTTTGTTACACATTTGCTGGAGTGTTATTTGAAAATTAAATTTTAAATGTCTTTTTCTTTATCCTTTTATTTAAGTCGCAGAATGAGCAGTGATGAAGAAGAAAATGAAAAAGCCATTTGGAAAATTGCTTATTTATTTTATTTGTGAGTCACATTTAGCAGTTGTGTAGTGGAAATGAAAATGCCTTTCTGCTAATGCTTAATATTTTGAGTTTTTGACACATACGCTTCCATACATTTCAGGTAGAGTTTGAACAAGCACACAAAAAATAGGATTTAATGAAAAACTTGGAATTAAGCATTAAGACCTGAAGAAGAGGAAGAAGAAACAATCTTATAGCACATCTCAAGATACAAATCACGAGGAGCTTCACAGGAACAAAATAAAATATAATAAAAAAATGATCAAAAAATATAATAAAAATGGGTGGAAAAGGAAAAAGTCACATTAAATAATTGAAAAAGAAAAAGGTAGTAACACCTGCAGTGTGAACATAGCCTAAGTCAGCCTGCTGACGTTTCATGGTTGTTATGACCCACATGCATGCATCATTATATTTGGAAGAGTACAACTTCAAAACACAAACCCAAAACCACGGGTGTTACAAAACTCATCACCAACTGTTTGAAATCCCTTTACTGCCTGCCCAATCCTCCCAGAGAGGAGCTTAGTGTATCCTTAAGGAAACCCAGACCTGATCCCTCAGAGGAAACAATGACTCAAGGTCTGCCTTATGGGCTCCACACACAGGAGGCAACAAACAACCGCGATCACCGAAACTCATCGCTATCGCTTTTATAACCTGACACACGGGAGGCGACATGCGGCAGCAGCAAAAGTCAGCGACACCTCTGTTCCAGGGCGAATAGCGAGTCTTCCGTTATTTTGATTGGCCGTCAGATTAGAGGGAATTTTGGGTTATTAAAGCAGTTCAGAGTTGAAAAAGCGGTAGATATGAAGTCTCACAAGGTTTTGCTAGAGTTAAGGGAAGTCTTGTAAAGCTTTGGGACATCAGACACAGCAAGTATTAACTTTTCCTCCATGTTTGCCCGGAGATGTACTGAGAAGCATCCTGTCCCCTCATTAGTCAATGAAACCTCCGCTGATTGGTCCTTGTCTGAGTGACAGTGGTGAAAAGTTGAAAATGTTCAACTCTCTGGGATCGCGTCACTGGCTCGTGTGTGCACAACAGATGCACGAGCGCAAAATTTCACATGCAGGAGGGAGACCCGCGATTATCGCTTTGTCGCGCATGTCTCATTGAAAATGAATGGAGGAGAGGCGATGTCGCCTCCCGTGTGTCGAGCCCATTAAGGAGCAAATCCTGATGCTTGTTTGTGTTCATCTACATCTGTAGTCTGCTGTTAATTCAGGCTTCCAGGTGAGCTGAGAAAATAAAGTTTCTACCTCTCAAAGTCTTCTCATGCATGATGGTGAGATTTTGTCAGACGGCTAACTGATGGTAATTCCCTGTCAGCTCCTGGTCAACCTTTTAATTACAAATGAAAACAATCCTACAGACGGGCTACAGTCACATGAGACCTAACTGATTTATCATTTTGCTCACCTTGTTGTTTTTGTTTGAAGTGCAACACAGATCACAATTAGACAAGACTTATTCTTTTGTCTTTTCTCGGCCACACGAGTCCTTCTGTTTCTAACAAACCACACAGACGTTAGTCTTAAACGAGGGATGAGGTTATACTTTCTGACAAGGCATCAGCTCTGTCATCACAAACCTTTAAAAGTGAATATTGATGCCCAAAAAGATTTTAGCTGTTTTGAACAAAACCAAACAATTTTTGTGTTTATGTTCCAAAACAGGACCACTATTTCCTCCATATTGTTCCCACTTAGAGACTTTTATGAAACTTGTTTCCTCTCTATTTCAGGAATCTACCAAAAGGATAGTGGTGTTTTGAGTTGATGATATCTGTTTTATCTCATCTGAAAACTTTCTTCAGTTCTTCACATTATACAGCTGCTGTAGATTTAAATGTACTTATGCAGAATTTTCATCTAGGAGGTTCATTTTTTTGGCCTTAACTCATTCACTGCCAGCCGTTTTCTGATCAGAAAGCCCCTGACTGCCAGCGTTTTTCTAGCGTTATCCGTTCTTTCACAATCTGGTGTCAAAGCGTGAGCTGCAGAAGCATTTCTGGTTGGCGCATCGCTTTTTTTCACAGCAGCGTCCCAAAACGATCTCCTAACTAATTGATTTTCTGCTTCCTGATCATGTGATGTGTGACAAACACGGATGAAGATCCGCTTTAGACACGTGGTGTTTGTTCTCACGGTGCGGGGGCTCGCTCCGACGCCCACCCCGTAAAAAAATGCAATTGACGACTAAAGTCAAATGAGTTAATTGTTAATTGTTTTCTCATCTACAAAACTGTTCACTCACATTTCTTAGAACTAGCTTAGCATCTTAGAACCAGAGGACTGCTGTGGTCAAAGGTTTAAAGAAAGACACAAGTATTGATTTCTTTTATTTATTATACACATTTTTTCTGCTTCAGTGCGTTTAGATAGATGGTTCTTGTCTTTGTGGATGATGTGGTCATCTTAGCTTCATCAAACTATTGCCCTCATGTCTTGCTGGGGAGGGTCACAGTTGAGTGTGAAGGAGCTGGTATGAGAATCAGCACCTCCAAAACCAAGGCCATGGTTCTTTACTGGAAAAGAGAACATTCTAACTCTGGGTCAGAGGAGAGGTCCTACTCAAGTAGGAGGCTGGTGTCTCAGAGTCTTGATCATGCGTGAGAGAAGGAGGAAACAAGAGATGCATATGAGCTGATGTGGATGCTGAACCAGTCTGTTGTGGTGAAGAAGGAGCTGAGCCAGAAAGCAAAGCTCTCAATGTAAGTGTTGAACTATTTTTCAGTCCTCACCTATGAGCTTTGAGTGATTACTGAAAGAACAAGGTCATGCAGGTTTACTCCTGAAGGTGGCTGGACTCAGCCTTAGAGAAGGAGTTTAGACATCCAGCTGCTCCTCCATGTTGAGAGCAGCTCGCTGAGGTGGTTCAGGTTTGTTCAGGATGCCTCCTGGACACAGCCTGAGGGAGGTGTTTCCTATAAGTACAAGAGTGAGTGAGTGAGTGAGTGAGTGAGTGAGTGAGTGAGTGAGTGAGTGAGTGAGGGAGTGAGTGAGTGAGTGAGTGAGTGAGTGAGTGAGTGAGTGAGTGAGTGAGTGAGTGAGTGAGTGAGTGAGTGAGTGAGTGAGTGAGGGAGGTTTACTGAAATATAATTACAAGCATTTCATAAGTTCGATGCAAAGAACCTAATGAATGTTTTGTAGGGATGGGTACCGAGTTCAGTACTTTTTAAGGCACCGACCGAATTCCATGGTACTGACTGAGTACTGATTCACGTGATGTGAAACGGTGCCTTGTTTCGGTACCTGTCCTTCATTAACGAGAACTTGCAAGACAGCAATTTGCCAAGATAGACAGCAGCGCAAGAGCGTAATGTTGTCAGTCACTGGTAGGGCTGTAACAATATTGGCAATATTGCGATATCATCATAGTCTTGTCACGATATCGTACAGTACGTCTTGAGGTAAAAATAACACTTTTCAGTCTGCTCCACCAGAGCATAGCAACGTAAACTATGTAGACCATGATCCTTTGCTTCCACGTCATCAGCCAGTTCGCCAATGGGAGTGCGTGCAACCCACACAGCAAAGATAAACAAACATGGAGGATGGAGGCTACAGCGGTGAACGCAGCATGGAGGATTCCAGTCAAAGTATTTTATGTTGTGAGTCTTATTATCGTGAGCCTCCACACAATATCACAATAAATATTGAATCGTGAGGTTTGGATATTGTTACATCCCTAGTCGCTGCGGTCGAGCTGTAAACAGAGCGAGCAGCATGGCAGAGAGGAAGAGCTCTAAAGTTTGTGTCCACTTCACTAAATGGGCTGGGTGATTGGGTGATGAGGAAACTAGCGACAACAATGTAAGAGAGGCATCATTATCTTAATCTGCTCCAGCAGGTAAATAAACTGTTTAACATAATGTTAGCTTGATATCTTAGTTTCCGTTCAGCTAAGGATGCGTTCACTTTCTCCTCAGAACTCAGAAATTCGGACTAGGAGAAAGCAAACACACTCTAAAGTTTGACTTCACTTACCTAAATGTGATGGGTGACTGGGTGATGATGAAACCAGAGACAACGATCTAAGTGAGGCATCATCATCTTCACTGGACGTCTGGACCTAAACCTGACTGATTGATATTTTTTCTTGAATAATCAGTGTTTGGATTTTGTTAGAATCTGTATGATTTTGTTTGCCTACCAGCCTCTTAAGTATTGCCCATTTTTTATTTTGTTTGTTTGTTTTTGTTTCCTGAGTCAATTTTCACTTTAGCCTTGGAGCTCAGTGCTCCGTCGTGCTGGAAAAGGCATTGCTCATCACCAAACTGTTGTTTGATGAATGAGGGGAGTTCCTCTTGGAGGATGTTTCAGCTCTGTTCTTTATTCATGGCTGTGTTTCTGGCTAAACTGAGTGGGTCCACAACACCACACATGTATGGTTAGCTTTACAATGACATCCTGAATAAGTGTTCAAACTTTATTGCAGAAAGGTTGTCATGTTCAGCATTTGCAACTCGTTCAAAGCTCAGATAGTGTATAATAAACACTATGCTCAATATTTTAATATAAATTATAATTGTGCATAACCTCTAGCGTTAATCGTATTCATATTTTGGACTTTTCTAGCTTAACGTACAATAGTAGCTTCATTAAAGTGATGTGAGGAAACTGTCAGGAGGCAAAAACTGGTGTATTTTATTTTAAAATTACAATTGTATCAGTAGGAGTCTAGCCAAAAAAATAAATAAACTGGAAAAAGAAACATGTCAAAGTTTAAAAAAATGGTGGAAAAATCCACAACAAACCGAAATTACATTTCACCAAACTGACTGGATGAGTGAATGGAGTCATTCACTCGTTCTATATGGTGTATTTTCAGCTCCACTGAGAGAGAATCCTGTCAGAGAGAGAAATCTCGTCTATCCTGTCTGCTGTAAAATCTTTGACAACATTGTCCTTCTGTCGTGTCCCCAGGGCGTCTGCGAGGACGGTTTGAAGAGCTGACGGGGAGAAACAAACAAATAATCATGAGGATGGACCAGATTTACAACGTGGCTGTATTTTAAGGCCTTGCTACATATTTAGATTAGGACAGTGTGCAGAGAAACCTAAGTCAGCAGCATCAGTAGTCAGTGTACGCATCTGCAGACTCTTGCACGCTGACTACAAATCTGAGCCTGGAACGGAGGCTGCAGAGAATCACAAAAATGAGCTCCAAAGACCCAAGGAATCCAGAGAGAACAAAGTGGAGCTTGTTAAAAAAGTTAAAGTGAAGTTTGATCAAGCAAGTGTCTCAGAGGAGGAGCTAAGACCTCATGATGTCTCACTCCTTCTGTTCCGAAAGCCACAGAGGACAGAGTTTGACCTCCATCGTGTTTGCCCGACTTCGTCCCAGCGGTGAGATGTGGTTCTTAAAAACTCTGTGGAGAAGTAAAGTAATGTCATCACACTTGTAATGGGAATGGAACTGAATAATGAGGATACTGTTAGTTTGAGACATAGCTTTGTTTTTCCTTAATAAGTACTCAGCAAAAGGTCGGCGCTTGATCTTTAGCATTGCTGTAGATGTTTCTACAGCTGCTTTTGGAGACTTTCTGCCCAAGAAAAGCACCATTTTTAGGAAAGTGAACATTTGGCAGGTGACATTGTATTTCATTAGATTTAGCCAAGAACGCTGCAGAGATGTGAGTCTCCAGTATGTAATTTTCCCTACGAACACTGCAGCCTCAGCAGTCAGTTATATTTGATTGGGTCCATTTCCTTTAGGTAACATGCATAGAAATGTGCTGGCTTGTATTTTATTTAATGCACTGCTCTTTTACTGCTCTCCACTGAAACGTGTTGTTACTGCATGGGCAAACAGATGCATATGGCAGAGATTATAGCTTCTCGTCTGACAACATGTTGTCTCCTCACAGCCAACTCTTTGTGGAATTGGGCCCATCAATGAGATTTACTACGCAAGAGAATGATGATGTATTTGTGACAAGTGATAAATATGAACCGTCTGTTCAGGCATACTAATCAAACACTAACACTGGCACCCCTCCAGTGTTTGAACATTGATTTTTTTCAAGGGCAAATAGACTTATTTTCTTGTTTTTTTATATGTTTTGCTTCTCATCCAAAGAGCTTACTCTATTCAAATGGAAAAGTGCATTATTTGAAACATTTACATTGAAAACTTGCAGAAGATTAAAAGTTTGGAACTCTATACTTTCTAATTTGAAATGAGAAAATTCCCCAGACAAGATAAAAAAGTTCTAAAGAGAAAGAAGTCTAGAGCAGTGGTTCCCAACCTTTTTTTCCACGAGGACCCTCTTTCTTGTGTCCAAGAAGAGCCAGGGCCCCCCAACTCTTACCCCCCCCCACACACATCTAAAGTGATTAATTACATGCTTTATACAGACATACAGAGTTATAACTCATACAGAGTTTTGCTTATACTATTGGTTGTGTTATTGGGATTTTATAAATGTAATTTTTACAAATATAATCTGTCCTCAAACATCTTCTGTATTTGATTATATACATGTCTTCTGCTGGAAGATGTCTGACAGCTGGCACGTAGCAATCCCTAATATAAATCTTAAGATAAAATATTGTGTAGATTTAAAAATAAGAAAAATTGTGTTTGTTACAAAAAACAAAAAAATAAACCAATGTCTCTCCATTATAAATCTTTGGCAGATGCAAGGCCAGTTTCGTTGCTCCTAAATGGTGCCACATTTGTAAGGGAGACCGTTGCATGGGTTGGTTGTGCTCATGACAAATTTGCCAAATCTTCCCTGACAGACTAGCCTAGTGAACTAGACCAAATTCTTGCCTTGCAGAGTTTGGTCTAGGCACGCTTCATTGGAACCCTCGCAGCCCGATCCACTGCTGTGGCTGTCCAATCACAGCTCGCTATAGTTTTGGTTGGGCCAATCACAGCGCTCTATATTGTGGGCCAATCACAGTGCGGGAGTAGCCGATGACGTCAGAGCTGCGACCGCGAACATAAACAACTCATTTGTGTCAGGTGTGTGGCAGCAGGGAAACTGGTGTTTGAAAGGGCAACATGGAAAACATGCAGGGCAGGGGGGCGCTGAGGACCAGGGTTGAGAAACCCTGCGCTACGCACTCGCACCCCTGGTCGGGAACGCGCAATTGAAGGGCGCAAGGGTGCAAGTGCGAGTATTGGAATTGGGCTTAAGAAGCTTAAAACAAGACTCAGTAGCTGAATGAGCTGTTTGGCAAAGAAGGTTTAGAATTTTTTTTTCATGAGCACAAATAGTCAGCTCTAAAACAACCTGAAGCTACTTTTTCAATGACCAATAACTTGATATTACTGTGAAATGTATTTACCTACTTATCAACTCATTGTGTATGACTCGTCTTCGCTCATCATCTAGAATCTTTTGGCGCTGAGCCGTAAATTGCAAAAGCCATAAAACTCACGAAATGGTACTGGGAAAGTCACTAGTTTGTTTTGAAAATGGGCTGCAGTAACCACATTTAACCACAGGATGTCAGTCTTTCTCAATTTTTACAAATTGCACATTTGAAAGGAAATAAATTGACTTTCCAACTAAGATTTATTACCAAGAAAATATCAACAAACATGTTTCCTTTTGTTTTTTTAGCTAAGTACATAGTTCTATTGCTATAAATACATTTACATAATACAATGTAAAGGATATCAATTTGCCACTATTTTATAATGTATTTAAAGGGTTAAATTAATTTAGGGACAGGTTTATAAACAATATATTTTATAAATCATTGAGGAAGAATGTCATATTAGTATTTTATGTAACAAATATTATGAACATTACCAGAAATAAAGAGGGAATTATCAGTTTTCCAATGATCCAAATGAACCAGCAACTGTTTTCAGTTTCTCTGACATGGGTAAAAACAAGAGGTTGAGATCTCACTTATAAACTTCAGATGCTGGGAGGCATAAGCCAATGATTTTTTAACTCCTATAACTTAGCAAGACATGTCACATTTAGTCAATATTCAGCCAGCTTCCTACCCACCGGCAAATACAATATCATCAACTGTTGTGTCATGGTTTTATTTCCTCCTTTGTAGACCTTAATTTATTTTTGTTAGACATTATTTGCACAAATTTTTCTAAAATCCCTTGTTTCCAACTATTTTATGACTACACATAAAATGAATTAATTCTGACCAACAGAAGCCTGGCTCCATCAACACTAATATCTCACCTTGAATGAATCCACTCCCCTGACACAAACCGAGCCTCGAGCACTTCCAGAAGAGAAGGAGCTGCAGCCAAAGCTAAATCAAACACTTTATTAAGCCCAACAACTTCCTTAAATACAAAAGCAAGCAGCCTTTTTATGACTTTTGGAACGGCTCATGGTCTCTCATCTCTGGACTGGAAGACTCAAAAGCCTGTTTTCATTGCTGTAGTTCATCATCCACCCATACCTTGCACATATATGTCTTAATTGTACATTTTCTTTGTGTGTGTGTGTGTGTGTTTCTTATGTTTAGGCTTTGTTTTTGATCACAGAGTTATATTAAGGCAGTGGGGGGTGCGGTGCAATTGCAGAAAGGTGTCGCAATATGTTTAAAAAAGCAAAAAATAAAAATTGAAGCATGTCTTGTTTTTGTCTTTATCTGCACAAAGGTGGGCCACATCTAATGTGAGAAAGGTGTTTCTGCTGTACCAAAAGCACATAAAGGTCAAAGCCAGACTCTGAAAATGAACTCAGCCTCAAACCTGAAACCCAGATTTAACACTAACAGCCACAAACGCTGCATTTAATCCTCAGTTTTCAACTTGCAAGTTTACAATTAAGCTAGGCCTATTAATTAATCGAATAAAAAAAAAATGTTTTTCAAGCCAAGTTCACACTAACACATTACCAGATATATTTCACATGGTTATGTACATAGAATTCTGAAAAGCAGTAGCCATTTGTAGCATTTTCAGCATCTAACAGTTATGGGATGAAATTCATAATATTTCGAACAGATTGAGCATGTGATGCAAAAACATTGCAAAGCCTCATAACATATTGTCCACATGGACCATGATCAGGGTTTGACTGTAGACATCTTTATTATTCAGCTGTGTTCTCTATCTTTGAACTCTACCTCTTTCTAACTTGTTTGAGCTCCTTGTTGCGCTGATCCACTGTCCACCTAGACAGCAGACTAGCAGCAAGTCTACTCTCCCAGCACCTCCTGGATGACCAAGGGTTCTCACCCTATCTCTAAGGGAGAGCCCAGCCACCCTGCAGAGAAAACTTGTTCCGGCCGCGTGTATCCGTGATCTCATTCTTTCGGTCACTACCCAAAGCTTGCGACCTTAGGTGAGGCTAGGACAAAAATTGACCAGTAAATCGAGAGCTCCGCCTTCTGGCTCAGCTCTGTTTTCACCACGACAGACCGGTACAACGCCTGCATCACTGCATATGCAACACCCATCCGCCTATCAATCTCACGCTCCATCTTTCCCTCACTCGTGAACACGACCCAGAGATACCTAAACTCTCCTTGAGGCAGGACCTCGTCCCTGACCTGGAGAAGGCATTCTACCCTTTTCCAACTTAAAGAGCATATTGCAGGTTAATTTTTTTTCTAATTCATATAAAATGCTGTCCAAAAATATTATTTTAAACATTTATTGTAGGTATTTCATTTAAAAATACAAAACAGCACAGATTTTTGAGTAAAAAATGTCCTTTTTCAGCAAAGCTTCTAAAAACGCTCTTTTTCTAAATCTTAGCCTCTGACGTAATTTAAGGGAGTTCTAAGCTAGCTTCTGTCTGCAGCTCAGTGTGAAGAGTTTTAGGGTAGAGAGGTCGTGTTATCGAGTCAGTGTGTGTGTTCACTAGTTTATGATTGTGTTAATTTTCATAAACTATTGTTTGTGAAGGCTGTAGAAACCCCAGCCTGTGCAGAATGGATTATTTGGAGATTAATAGAATAGAATAGAATAGAATAGACTTTATTGATCCCTCAGTGGGGAAATTCACTTGTCACAGCAGCACCATCACTCAAAAGGTAATTAGAAGACAAAAAAAACAAGGATACATGTATATACACATATGCAGTAATCTAGTATTGTAATCTTAGATCACTAAAAAAAAAAACACAAATAAAGATAAAAACAAACTTGGTACCAGCACTATGCAGCATACTGTAAGAGACACAGACAACAATGTGAATCCGGTATTGCACAAGTATAGAACACATGAATATTGCATTGGTGTTATTGTGTACCAGGATGATACCAGTACAGCTTAAACTGAGGAGTTATACACTCTTACAGCAAAGGGGATGAAAGATCTACGATAGCGCTCAGTTTTACATCTGGGATGTCTCAGTCTACCTCTGGAGGAGCTGTCCATGATCTCCACAGTGGAGTGCAGTGGATGGGAGGGGTTCCTTAAGATGGAGGTCATCTTCCCCAGCATCCTCCTTTCACACGTCTCCTCAACAGAATCCAGTCTCTTCCTGTCTTGGTCAGAGCTGCCTACACCCCAGCAGACCACAGCAGAATGAATAACAGAGCCAACAACAGAGTGATAAAAGGATTTTAGCAGCTGGGATTTAACTCTGAAGGACCTCAGCCTCCTCATGAGATGGAGGCGGCTTTGGCCCTTCTGATACAGAGCATCTGTGTTGTGGGACCAGTTCAGTTTACTGTTGAGGTGAACACCCAGGTACTTAAAGGTGTCCACCACCTCAATGTCTGCTCCCTGGATGTTTACTGGTGAGTGAGGAGGAGTGTTTCTCTGGAAGTCAATCACCATTTCCTTTGTTTTACTGGTGTTCAAGCGAAGGTGGTTACGCTAACACCAGTCCACAAAGTCCATGATGACTGACCTGTACTCCTGGTCGTCCCCCTCAGACACACAGCCGACGATGGCCGAGTCATCAGAGAACTTCTGGAGGTGACAGCTGCTGGTGTTGTAGGTGAAGTCTGAGGGTAGAAGGTGAAGAGAAAGGGTGAGAGCACTGTACCCTGCGGAGCTCCAGTACTGCACACAACCACCTCAGATGTACAGTTGTGCAGCCTCACGTACTGTGGCCTGTTGGTGAGGTAATTGGTGATCCATGAGGTCAGATGTTCGTCCACTCCTGCACCCCTCATCTTCTGCTGCAGTAGACACGGCTGGATGGTGTTGAAGGCACTGGAGAAGTCGAAGAACATGATCCTCACAGTGCTTTTTTGCATCTCGAGGTGATTCAGAGCCCGGTGCTGCAGGTAGATGAGGGCGTCCTCCACCCCCATGTTTGGTTTGTATGCAAATTGAAGTGGGTTTATTTCTGGGGTCACCACTGAACGCAGATGGGTGAGGATGAGTCTCTCCATAGTCTTCATCAGGTGGGAGGTCAAGGCGACAGGTCTGTAATGGTCTGGTTCCCTGGGATGTGATGTTTTGGGGACTGGAACCACACAGGAGGTCTTCCACAGGATGGGGACCTGCTCCAGTCGAAGGCTCAGGTTGAACATGTGTGTGACCACTTCACACAGCTGGTCAGCACAGTCTTTGAGCAGTCTGGGGCTGATTCCATCAGGACCTGCTGATTTTCTGCTCTTAAGCCGCCTCAGTTCTCTCCTCACCTGGTCCGAGGTAACTGAGAGGGGGTAGGGAGGGGGGGCTTGTTGCTGAGGATGGTTGGAGGAGGGGGGAGAAGCTGATGAATGGTGTGAAGTTGGGAGGTGGGGGGTTGGCTGGCTGAGTGGAGGTGGTTGGGGGGTGGTGGTGCCTGTAGCAGCAGTGGGGGTAGTGGAGTCGAATCTGTTAAAAAACAGATTAAGCTCAATGTCCCGGTTCTGGTCCCCGTCAGCAGACCCACTGGCACCACTCCTCCCACTGTGACCTGTGATGTTCCTGAGGCCTCTCCAGGCACCACGAGCATTGTTCTGCCCCAGCTGATTCTCCAGCTTCCTCCTGTAGCTGTCTTTAGCCCGTCTTATTTTGTGTTTAAGTTCTTTCTGCACACGTTTTTGCTGCTCCTTATTTCCAGACATGAAAGCTTTCTTTTTCTCGTTCAGCAGGGATTTCAGCTCTGTGGTCAGCCAAGGTTTATTGTTTGAGAAACACCTCACTCTTCGTGTTGGGACGGTGTTTTCTACACAGAAGTTTACATAATCAGTCACACAGTGGGTCAGGCTGTCAAGGTCATCACCATGGGCGCTGCAGAGTGTTTCCCAGTCTGTGGTTTGGAAACAGTCCCTCAGAATTTCTGTTGATTCCTCATTCCTCACTAAAGTCAGTGATGTTTTTTTTTCTCTCCCCTAAATATCTACTATAATAGAATTGTTGTCATTTTTGAAAAAATATATTTTGTTTCTAAATTAAGAAGAAAAAAATGCAAAAAAAAGTGGCTATTTGTTGATTTTAGTGGAAAATTAATTATAAACAAACATAAAAATGTTACTGGTACGTTTACTGTTATCCTATTTTTTTAAATGAAAACTCTGAAAAGTTGCTTAAACCTGCATTTTTTTATTGTGGGCCTATCTATCTTATTAAAATGAGTTGAGTTAAGTTGTGCATAACTTGAGAGGAACTTTGAAATACTGTAGTATGAAAACTTTTGCTGTTTGCTTGTTCAAGTTAAATTCAAATAGAATATATGAAATATATGATGATGATAATAATGATGTTATGTATATTTAACAGTGATGTTAGAGCTAAAAGGCAGAATAGTTTTATTTTTAATTTTTTAACTTTACTTTATCTCGTTGCATTGGAATTTCATGTTGTTCCACACTGAGTAGTCTCTGTCCCACATTTGCTGGGATTTGGTCACCCTAAGTTACGCAGATGACACCCAGCTCTACCTAGCTCTATCACCGCCTCACTCTGTCAGTGTTTGGAGCAAGTTAATGATTAATTGTAGTCTTACCCCTTCTTCACACTGAAAGCATCAGCCGCGCGGAACGACAGCGGAATGTCGCTGCTTCAAATAGAATTCATTATAGTCTGTGGGGGTGATTCAAACCAGACGCGATGCAGCAATATTCAGGGGCATCCCAGAAGTGGCGCGGCAAGGATTGGGTTCTATTTTTGCAACGAACTGCTTCTGGGATGCATTAATTTCCGAAATTAACAAAGGGCTAGACAGGAAGTCACATGCAATTTCAGTGTAAAATGTCCGGTAATTTTCAAAATAAAAGTCTATTGCAGCAATGCGATTTCATATCTATGTAGATTACATCTATATCTTTGGACTAACTATAAGAAATGTAGTATGAACAGGTTGCAGGTTGCCTATAATTTGCATTAGATACTGAGGAAGCCTAGATTGACGAGTGGAAGTGAGACTTTTGTAAATGCGAGGGTGAGCACCCTACAAAGAAGAAATTTGATCTATAAATGTATTTGTAGGCTGAACAATTCTAAAAATGTGATTGTTTTAAATCTAACCAATACCTGCAATACGTTACCAGTCAAAGATGTGGAAACACTGGTATAACTGTCTATTTCTATTTTACATTACAGTGAGTTACACTAATTTATACTTTATTTTCACACTGCTGTTATTATTGTCTGTAGTTTTTGTTCTCATGATTATTTTTGTCTCGTATGCTTTAGCGTTTCATATTGTGCTCATTTCATTTTATCTTATCTGTACGATGTCTTTTCACTTCTGTGAATTGGACTAAGAGTAATAAAGAATAAATAAAGAATAAAGACTCCTTGACTTGACTATACGTGTGACCTTATGGCTTATTTACTCCCTGCATCGTTCGAGAAGTGCAACAGTGTGTTTTTCATGGCTTTAATCCTGGCAGTTGAGCGATACAACATTATACACTGCTCACAAAAATTAAAGGAACACTTTAAAGAAACACATTAGATACATCAGATCTCAATATGAAGTTGGATATCTATACAAATAATGACAGGGCAATGTCTTAGGAACAAAAGGATGCCAAGTCTTTTAATGGAAATAAAAGTTTTCAGCCTACAGAGGGCTCAATTGTGTAGACACCTTAAAATCAGAGTGAAATGAAGATGTGGCAGGCTAGTCCATTATTTCAAAAACTTCATTTCTGCAACTCAAAATGCTTTTCAGTATCTTGTGTGGCCCCCACGAGCTTGTGTGCATGCTTGACAACGTCGGGGCATGCTCCTAATGAGACAACGGATGGTGTCTTGTGGCATTTCCTCCCAGATCTGTGTGAGGGCATTCCTGAGCTCTTGTACAGTCTGAGGAGCAACCTGGCGCCACCTAATGGACCCAAACATAATGTCCC
The DNA here is from genome assembly GCA_006937985.1 of Aphyosemion australe. Classification (NCBI taxonomy): domain Eukaryota; kingdom Metazoa; phylum Chordata; class Actinopteri; order Cyprinodontiformes; family Nothobranchiidae; genus Aphyosemion; species Aphyosemion australe. The sequence goes on along the minus strand of SSNS01000398.1, from coordinate 195,628 downwards.
ACAGATGTTCTATTGGGTTTAAGTCAGGGGATCGTGAAGGCCATTCAATTGTTTCAATTCCTTCATCCTCCAGGTACTGCCTGCATCTGTTAAACCAGTCCTGTTTTGAGGGTTTTGTAATTGTTGCCACTTTAGTGCACCTGTCGTTAAGTCCATGAACACCAATACAGCTGAAAGTGATTAACAATGCCCTCAGCTGCTTAATCAACCAGAAAATTATCAGACAGGTTTCATTGATTTCATGCCAGGCCCAATAAAAAAAGTGTTCCTTTAATTTTTGTGAGCAGTGTATATGAAATCAAACAGCAATATCAAACGTGATTTCCTACTTTTTGATATAGTGGCGGAGGGCATTAACAAACCATGACCTCTGAAGTCTCAAGGGATGATCTTGTAAGTCAAGCGAGGAGGATGGCGGAATTCGCAAAGGATTTTGTGATCTCGCGAGTCCAGCGAGGAGCACAACGGAGAAGCAGCTTCATGGATGAGATTTTCCCTGTGTGCACTGGCATGCAGCGAAACCCACAAGTAAACCGTTCTGCTGCCGGTCCGCGACGCTGATGCTTCAAGTGTGAAGTAGGGGTAACTTCCTGCAGTTAAACAAAAACAAGACTGAAGTTATTGTCTTTGGAAATCAGAAGGATAGGATGGAGGTTATTGCTCAACTTGGCTCCAGAGGAATAAAGACAAAGAGCTTCACTGGTCACATTAAGGCTATAACAAGATCAGCAAGATTCAGAGGTCTCATGTCCAGACCAGACCTAGAGAAACTCATTCATGCGTTCATCTCCAGCAGGCTGGACTACTGCAATGGTCTTTTGGTTGGTCTTCCCAAAAAAGCTGTGAAGCAACTGCAGCTTATGCTGGGCTTACACCTACAGACTTTAAAAAGATTTTGAAAAGACTCCAAAAGATTATCAGCTCACATCTAAAGACAGTTTTTAGTCCTAGACTAGTCTCAGACTAATTGCTGAATCTTGTAGGAACACTATTTACACGACTACAACTAGATTATTTTAGCATTTTATTCCCGCTAATGCTCTGCAGAAGTTTAAAATGGAGATGAAGCAGCAGCTTATAGCTACTAGCTTTTGTCACTGCAGTCGCCCCCGTCCCCCGTCATGGTATGAATGGCAGTTTACGCCAAAGACACGGCTGCTCTGCCCACAGCTCGACCAAGCGCTCCTCTCTCTCCAGTCTACACGGTCCACTTTCGCCTGCTTGAACCCAAATTCCACTATCTCCGCTCCGCTCCGGCACGAACTGTTGGGCGGTTGTGATTTCTGTACATTGACTGCGGAGGTTCTCCGGCGTCCGGCAAAAATAGAATCGATCCTATTTTTGCCGGATGGCGGAACGGGGGGCGGCGCACTTGCTGCGGAGTTCGTGCCGGAGCGGAGCGGAGATAGTAGAATTTGGGGGTTATTTCAACGTCTGCAGACATGCTTGTTTTGTTGTGACTGACGGAGCTTCCTGGTTCCGCTGCGAGAACGTATTTTATTGGTTGTTGATTGTTGTACGTCACTACGACTACACTCCGACTAGAGACAATATCTAGCATGCTGGAAGTGAAAGACTAGAGAAAGACTGGCATAAATCGGGTCGCCGACAGCAGATTATCACATTACATTTAACGATCGAGACGATGGGAGCGTGCAGAGACTCCAATAAGATTTCTAAAGACTGCCAGTCTTTAGTCTGAGACCGTGAAAATCCTTAGGTGTAAGCCCAGCATTATTCAGAAGCTGCTGCTAGAGTCTTAACAAGAACCAAGAGAACCGAGCACATCACTCCTGTCTAGGAATGAGTACCTTTGACATCTGAATCGATACGGTACCAATTCCCGGTACCTATGAATCGATACTGGTACTTAACGGTACCTATTTTCGATACTTTTGAGTGTTTATTGATTAATTAAATCTCTTTTTTAATAAAAAAATTTTTTTTCAATATATAACCATATTTGATAAACATCACAATAAATAACATACAGCTGNCATAAATATTTGATGAAATCAAAAGTACAGGTTCTACAGACTACAAACACCAGAGCTCAGGAATTCCATTTACTTCTCATGAAACACTGCAGTTAGTCTAATGTTTGCTTCGGAGGTAAATTGTCATGAGCCGTGCATCACCTTCTCAGGCGGCACACCTGCTGCTTAATTTACCGGGAAACACGTTAACGGGGCTTGACAGTGATTGAAATGGCAATGGAAGGAATATAATAACTTAGAACAAATGAATAGGGATGAACCGTTACTGGTGTTGGTAACATGTTTTACTGTTATAATGACATTTTTTTTTAATCAATGAGTTATTAAGGTGTTATTTGGGGGGCGTACAGTGGAGGGAGGCCTAAGAGAGGTCCGGGTATTTTACCAAGCTCTGGATGTATTTTAAACTTTATTAAAGGGTCAAGGGAACACAGAATAAAGCTAGTTTCTCTTTCTGCACATCAGTCTGGAATAAGTTTATTTAACCAGTCATGTGCATCCACTTGTTACATTACAGCAGCATCCTCTAACGTTTTAACCAGACATGGTCATCAAAATGAGGTCAGCTTTACCCCTGCTGTTGTTTTTTTACCCCTGGTGTTCTTGTCAAATTCATTTTTCTGTTGTAACCAGAGTTTATACATGCCCATTTTCTTAATAGAACCACTAAAACCTGACAATGTTGGTCCAACACCTCTGACATGCCTTATTATTATTATTTTTAAACTAAGGGCCGGAATATACTTGCTGTTTAGCAAAGCGTAAGTGTGTTTAAAATGGCTGCCACGCGTAGCTTGCGTTGATTTGAAGCGTCGTTTGTGTGCGTCTCCTGAAATTACCGCGACACGACGCGCCCAAACGCTGTAATATACGAGTAACCAGGTGGAGTTGACAAAACGAGCGAGACACACTCACCATGGTGACTCCGTCTCTAGTTGTCTCTATAGACGCCATGTTTGTTTTGGTTTGTTTGGTTCTCTATCCGGTCTGAGCACTCTCATCTGCCCCCTAGTGGAACACTCCAGTACTACATGCAATGCAGCGCTGTGTAGTAGCAAGTATATGAACAAAGATGCAGCCTGCCCCAACGCGAGGTTAAACAGCAAGTATATTCTGGCCCTAAAGCCTGAGTTCTCTGTCAGCTCCGCGGGCTAGAGACGCATAGACGGAGACGTTTTATGTTTATACTTCTCTGCTGCAACCCCCCGCCTGGACAGCAGAGGGCGTAGCACTTTTCTGGGGTGTGCTGCCGCCATACAGCCACGTATCCAGTCCATGATAGTGTATTTACTACAGTGTTTACATTGTTTTAATGTATTTTAAAGACTTGCCTGTGTTGGTGGTGGTCAGAGGGGCCGATGGCGCAGAATGGCAGCCTCGCTTCTGTCAGACCGCCCCAGGGCGGCTTGTGGCTACATAATAACTTACCATCATCAGCAGTGTGTGAATGTGAGCATGAATGAATAATGGAAAGCACTTTGGGTGCCTTGAAAAGCACTATATAAATCCAATCCATTATTATTATTATTATTATTATTATTAACATGGATGAATTTGTCCCTCATTCTCCTCCACCTCTTCATGCGGTCGGCATCTTTAAACCCACGTTTCTCATCATTTCCATCCACGAATAAAACGCTTGCTGCGTATCTTTGTGCTCCTTCAGTCATGGTGAATAAGCTTTCATATTTTCAAACTTCGTCCACGAGGCGTTCTTCAACCTGCTCCGTTTCTGCCGCTAAATATCTTCAGCTCTCTTTATTTTTTGAGTCGGCAATGGCGGTTCTGTTGACGTATTTCAAGGAAGAGTTGTCCTGACCAATCACAGACTCTCCATGGCTCTCGACGGACAGTTATTTTTGGGGGCACATCTGCGTCACCCTCCGCGAGCCCGTCCGAGAGCCCTTGCGTCGACGCAAAATGGCGCTGCGTGTCTCCGTACTGACGGAGAAGTAGAAATTAGGCTTTAGACATAAATTCCTTTAATCTAAAGCCCATTCAAAATGAACATTTAAAGCTCACAGTCTCTACATGTGAAAGCACAGAGGGCTTAATGCTGGGTGCATCATGTTTACGTACTGCACACTTCCTGCTACATTTGTTATTGTTAAAGGTTTCCAACAGGACCTAAACACAGTTTGTGTATTTAGAGTAAAATTATGAATTCTGAATATTTCTACTGCATAGTTCAATTGAATATATGACAAGTGCTTGATTGAATGTTTTGCACATTTTCAACAGTTTTAAAATACCTTGAGTTAACAGTGAGAAATAGCCACGATAGAAATCTGTCAAAAGGTTTCACTAATAAAAGTATCAGAGCATGGAGCTTGAAATCAGGTTTGAAGGTAGATGTGAAATTATGTGTTTTTTTTAGATGCTAAGATTGCCTAAACTGGACTCAATATTTTATCCGGCTATAATAACAGAGAGATTATTCTATATTTTTCTGGAAAAATAATAATTTGGTCACATGAACAAGAACCAGTTGTTTATTTTAAATCTGTCTCCAGATGTTATGTAGCACTGAATATGTGATACCATGTGAATTATCACAAGTGGTAGAAAGGGCTGCATCAAAACAGATCAGCTCAAGTCAG
>SSNS01000398.1:127291-186645 GCA_006937985.1 Aphyosemion australe | reverse complement strand
CTCCTACTGGCTGGTGATTTCAACTGGGACTGGCAAAATGCAGCTTCAGATGAATTCAAAAGCTTCTGTGACTCCATTAATCTCAGCCAGTTGGTCAACCAACCAACAAGACCCAATCTTAAGAATCCTGATAAGTCCACCTTGATTGATTTAATTTTAACAAATGTGCCTCATAAATTCTCATCATTAGGTGTTTTCTGCAATGACTTGAGTGATCATTGTGTTGTTGCCACTTGCAGGAGCACTAAAATGCCTAAATCCAAATCACGCATCATCTGCAAGAGAAATTTTAAACAATTCAGTGAACAAGCTTTTCACAAGGATTTGTCCTTGGTTAATTGGAGGCAAATAGATTTGTTACCAGATGTCGAGCTAGCATGGGCATTCTTCAAAGAGACTTTCATGGAAATTGTAAATAAGCACGCCCCCTTCAGGAAACTCAGAATCAAAGGACGAGAAAATCCCTGGTTCACCCCCGAGCTGTCAAATATTATCCATCAGCGTAATGTGGCATGGGCCAAAGCCAGAAAAGGAAACCTCCCCTCTGATTGGGCTATCTTTAAACAACTAAGAAATAAATGTACTACTCTCATCAAAAAGGCCAAATCAGACTATTACTTATCTATCACAACTGAGAACCTAAATAATCCACAGAAATTTTGGAAAGTCATTAAGTCTTTATCTGTCAACTTAACTTCTCATGCTCTTCCAAAATTTGTCCTAAACGACTCTGTCCCGGTGCATGATAAAACTGAGGTTTTAAACTGTTTTAACAAGCATTTTATCTCATCTGGTTCAGTGTCTACTTCTACTGGAACACCCTCTGTGTCGCCCTGCACAGATTCCCAAATGACCCCTGGTGCCTCTTTTAACTTTGTTCCGTTTACTGTAGAGCAAGTGCATAAAATTATTAGAACTCTGGATCCCAGAAAACCCTCTGGCCCAGACATGATTGAACCCTATTTTTTGAAAATGGCTGCTGATTTCATTGCAGAGCCTCTTACAGTTATTTTTAATCTATCTATCAAAACCAAACAAATACCATCAGTTTGGAAGTCTGCTTTTGTGACTCCTTTACTAAAAGGTGGTGACCCAGCTCTATTAACAAATTACAGACCAATATCTAATCTGTGTGTCCTGGCAAAAACTCTAGAGACCCTAGTAAGTGAACAATTGAAAGACTTTTTATATTCAAATGACCTTCTCTCAAACCTGCAATCAGGTTTCAGAAAAAAGCACAGCACCATCACTGCAGCCACAAAGGTGATCAATGACATTCTTGTTGCTCTGGATAAAAAGCAGTACTGTGCCTCACTTTTTATTGATCTGTCAAAAGCCTTTGACACTGTAGACCATGCTGTTTTAAAACAAAAGCTTCCTTGTTTGGGATTGTCTGAACATGCGATCTCATGGTTCACAGACTACTTGAATGACAGAACTCAATGTGTTAAATGTGATGGGTTGTCCTCTGAATTTTTGAGTATCCACAAGGGAGTACCACAGGGTTCGGTTTTGGGACCCCTCTTGTTCATTATGTATATAAATGACATAGGACAAAACGTGTCAGATGCTAATATGCACTTTTACGCTGATGACACAATCATTTACTGTTTTGGAACATCCCCCACTAAAGCTGTTGACGTCTTACAGAAAGCTTTTAATGAGGTCCAACAAACACTTCTGCAGTTAAAATTGGTCCTCAATGCTGACAAGACTAAACTAATGTTGTTTTCAAACTCTAAAAAAAGACCTGTAAATATGCCCCCAGTGACCACTCTGGAGGGAAATATCATAGAGGTGGTCCACACATACAAATACCTTGGTGTCTGGCTCGATAACTCCCTCTCCTTCAAGCCCCATATAGATAATCTTGTGAAGAAACTCAAACTCAGACTGGGTTTCTTTTTTCGAAATAAACTGTGTTTTTCCTTTGAGGCAAAAAAACGACTAGTTACTGCAACATTTCTGTCTGTTCTGGATTATGGAGACCTTTTGTATATGAATGCCTCAGCACAGTGTCTTGGTAAGATTGATGTGGTTTATCATGCCTCACTGAGGTTTATTACTAACTGTAGACCACTGACCCATCATTGTGAATTGTATTCTCGAGTGGGATGGCCTTCTTTGTCCACCAGGAGGTTGGCACATTGGTACACTTTCATTTACAAGGCCATGCTTGGATTACTACCCAACTACATCTGTAACTTAATCTCACGGAGAAGTATAACTTCTCACAGTCTGCGTGCAAACGATCAGTTGTTACTCTGTGTTCCAGTGCTCGCACTGAACTGGGTAAAAGGGCTTTTGTTCACTCTGCTCCTTCTGCTCCTTCTGCATGGAACAGGCTGCAGGAAAACTGGAAACTAACCGAGCTTATCTCCTTGAATACATTTAAAACCAGACTGAGAGCCCTTGAGAGAGATACCCTGTGTTGTAATTGCCTTCTGTAATTCTGTACATAACATGTCTGTGTAACTGGAAAATATATATATATATATGTTGTAACTGTAACTCTTGCTGCCTCTTGGCCAGGACTCCCTTGAAAATGAGGTTTTTAATCTCAATGGGACCTTCCTGGTTAAATAAAGAATAAATAAAAAAAATAATAAAAATAAAACATTTAATTTAGAGATCCCTAGCCAGAGTTTTTTTATGATGATTAATAATGATGATTAGAATAGTTGTGTTGAGAATGTAAGTGCAACAAAGTAAACTGTGTCTAACTTATCATTACACGACCTTTTATTGCCTCCAATGATGGCTCTGTTTGGGCAAAACTGACATCTCAAAACATGTAATTATGAAGGTCCAAACAGATTATCAGGATCAAAAATTTAACTTTGACTTCAGTGGGTAAAGTCTTATTATTTAGCTTAAATATGTTAGTAATATAATAATCCAAACTATTTGCCTCATTCCTCAGGGTTAGAAACACATTATTGTGTAGAAAAACTGTAAATGGCCTTTGTGTAGTTATGCAACATCTTAAAGATCATACCCTTTATAGGACCGTCTAGACACTTCCACTCACATTATAAATTATGTCAGTCTGCCTCTTTGCGTGCTCATAGAATGTCGAGATTTCCCCCAACCAGTCATCAGAGATCAAACTAATCACAGTTCGTGCCATGGCACAGTTCGGCCAATCAGCGTGGGTCTGTGATGCGCCAAATAATGGTGTGTCTGCAGAACCAGGAAACTGCCTTCCTGTAGCTTGGTCTCTTCTTGTGTTTTCATTTATTTTATTTATTTAACCTTTATTTAACCAGATGAGTCGATTGAGAACTCATTCTCATTTACAACGACGATCTGGCCAAGAGGCAGCAGCAACAGACACATAGTTAGCTTTACACAAACAGATAAGATAAAAAAACAGATAAGATAATAAAAATAACATAAAGACAAAGGACTGTTCTCATATATAATGACCAAGCCATCAAAACGGACTTAAAACAATCTTTAAGTACTCAGAAGCAGGCACATTGATCAGAAACTATTGAATGCAATGAATTATTGAAGGTAGATAATGGAACGTAGGTAGTGAGCTTTAGTGATTTTTGCAGTTCATTCCAGTCATTGGGAGCAGCAAACTGGAATGAGGAGCGGCCAAAGGAGGTGCGAGCTTTGGGAATAACCATAGAGATTAGGTTACTGGAACGTAAAATGCGCTGGTTGTTGGAAGTGATGAGTAATGAGTGAAGATATGACGGTGTTCTACCGATGATTGTTTTGTATATAAATTGATACCAATGTAACAACCTGCGGGAATGGAGTGATGGCCAGTTAACGAGCGAGTACAGATCACAATGATGAGTAGAGAAAGGGGCACCAGTGACCAAACGGATTGCTGAGTGATAAATGACATCGAGTTTATGAAGAAGGTTTTTGGAAGCAGTCCTATAAATGATGTCACCGTAATCTAAGATGGGAAGGATTGTCATTTTGACCAAGGTTTGCTTTGCAGAATGAGTAAAGGATGACCTGTTGTGGTATAGAAACCTAATCCTTGACTTGACTTTAGAGAGTAATGAATTAATGTGAATGTCAAATGAAAGTGTGCTGTCAAGCCAGATACCCAGATACTTATAGGAACTGACAAGTTGTAGTTCTGTACCATCCAGGGAAACAATACTAGAGTGGCAAGTTGATTGCGGTAAGTTACGGTTGAAGATCATGAACTTTGTTTTACTTGTGTTTAAATGAAGGTGAAAGTTGGAGAAGGCATGTTGAAGACAATTAAAGTCATGCTGGACAAAGCTGCATTCAAAGAAGAACTGCATGAATATAAAATGGTGTCGTCCGCATATAAATGTATATGAGAACTGTCAACAGCATGAACAATGTTATTGATATAGATTTTGAATAAGGTTGGGCCCAGTATTGACCCTTGAGGAATGCCCATAGATAGAGGTAGAGGAGCAAATTGGTAACCCTCTGTTCTCACTGTTTGCATACGGTCTAAGATATAACTTCTAAACCATGCCACGGATGCCTGAGAAAGTCCTGTACAGGTCCTTCTCAAAAAATTTGCATATTGTGATGAAGTTCATTATTTTCTGTAATGTACTGATAAACATCTCATATATTTTCATTCATTCATCTTTATTTATTTTGTGACATGCACATCCCCATCTCAACAACAAATTAACATATTAACTTTAAACACTTTTATGTCCACCACTCATGTTATTTCAAACATATATACCATTACCATGTACATGTCCAAAAGGGAGTAGGGAGAGGTATAAACTTATCCAGTCCTACCCCTGTCATTTACACACACCTTTATATATATATATATATATATATATATATATATATATATATATATATATATATATATATATATATATATATATATATATATACCTATATATATATATACATACATACACATACATACATATAAAAATAAAAGAATATAAAAAACAACAACAACAAATGAATAAATAAATAAAATCACGAAACACACTAAACCACAAAGTCAAACCAATACAAAACTAAATTTTCCTTTTCTAACCCTACCACCAATTCATACAGAAGATTTTGTAGGATTCTAATTGAAAATACCCACTACCGTCTTCCTAAAACGCTATGCTCTTCTTTCTGGTATGTTTCCAATAAAGTTTTTATATTCACTTTTAAATTGTTTAATAGTCCCGCTTTGCTTAATACTGTCTGGTAAGCTGTTCCACAATTTCACCCCACCTATTGACATTCCGAAACTCCTCAGTGTTGTACGTATCCTTTGTGTTTTAAAATTTAAATTACCTCTCAACTCATAATTACCTTCTCTTTTTGTAAATATTTTTTGTATATTTAAAGGCAGTTTATTATTTCTCGCTTTATACAAAATTTGAGCTGTTCTAAACTTAACTAAAACTTCAAATTGTAATATTTGCATTTTTAAAAACAGTATATTTGTGTGCTCTCTATATCCACTTTTAGTCAAAATTCTTATAGCTTTTTTCTGCATAGTAACCAATATTTGCGTGTTTGACTTCCCCATACTTCGACACAATAACATAAGTACAGTATCACTAATGCACAGAATAGGTCAAGGTCAAGGTCAAGTTTATTTATAAAGCACGCTTATCGTTGCTCACGCAACCCAAAGTGCTGTACATACACATTCATAATGAACATGCCAACACAATAAATAAACTAAAAACATAAAACAGCAAGATAAAAGAAGAAAAATAAAAACACACATAAAACAGTTTAATAAAAGACCCATAAAAGAATAAAATTTAACCATCATTAAAAGCCAGGTCAAAGAAATGCGTTTTGAGTTGTGCCTTAAAAGCATCCAAACTCTGAGATGACCTGAGCTGCAGAGGAAGGTTATTCCAAAGCTTTGGACCGGCCACAGAAAATGCTCTATCACCTCGCGTCTTAAGGCGAGCGTTTGGAATTGACAACAAGGACTGGGAACCTGACCTGAGATTCCTGGCAGGAGTGTAAGTTGACAATAAGTCATCAATGTAAGGTGGGGCCAGACCATGAAGAGATTTAAAAACAAAGAGCAATAGTTTGAATTGAATCCTATACTGGACCGGTAACCAGTGGAGGGAAGCAAGCACTGGGGTGATGTGATCACGCTTCCTAGTACCTGTTAAAAGACGAGCTGCTGCATTTTGCACCAATTGCAGACGATTTAGAGACGAGTGGTCAAGGCCATAATAAAGGGAATTGCAGTAGTCCAGCCGACAAGAGACAAACAAATGAATAACCTGTTCAAAGACAGCCATCGGCAAATATTGTTTGACTCTTGCCAGTTGCCTCAGATGATAAAAACCAGACTGGACCACTGCACTTATCTGTCTGTCATATTTAAAGGAACCATCCATAAAGAAGCCAAGGTTTTTCACATAAGGTTTTATAAAATCAGAAAATGGACCAAGGGGACTTACGACGCCCCTTAACTGGTCTCCACAACCAAAAACCACAACCTCAGTCTTCAAGTCATTCAGTTTCATGAAGTTAATTGACATCCACTGTTTAACATCTTCCAAACAGGCCATTAGAGAAGCAGATGAATTTGGAGTTAGTGGTAAATAAATCTGAAGATCATCTGCAAAACAATGAAAAGTAATGTTGTGTTTGGCAAAGATGGAGGCAAGGGGCAAAATATAGAGAGAAAAAAGTGCAGGCCCCAGAATGGAACCCTGGGGAACCCCACTATCAACAGGTGCCACTTGAGATTTAAACTTCCCCAAATGCACAGAAAAAGATCTGTCCTGTAGATAAGACTGAAACCATTTAAGAACGGTTAATAATATACATAGTGCCCTCTGATTTATCAAATGCCTTACTTTTCTCATAATAGAGACACTCCTCGCCAGCTTTAAACAAATACTTTTTTGTATTAAAAACACTTTTCTTTTATTGGTCGATTGGAATGTGCTAATTTTTTGAGATAGGAATTTTGGGTTTTCATGAGCTGTATGCCAAAATCATCAATATTAATCCAATAAACGACTTGAACTACTTCACTTGTGTGTAATGAATCTAAAATATATGAAAGTCTAATGTTTATCAGTACATTACAGAAAATAATGAACTTTATCACAATATGCTAATTTTTTGAGAAGGACCTGTATGTTTGAGCCTACTAAGTAAGATGTTATGGTCTACAGAGTCAAAGGCTTTAGCCAAGTCAACAAACACAGCCACACAATATTTCTTATTGTCAATGGCACATATGATGTCATTTAGCACTTTAAGTGTTGCAGAGACACATCCATGGCCAGTTCTGAAGCCGGACTGCATGGGGGTAATAATACTGCTGGATTCCAGATAGTGAGTTAGCTGTTGACTAACTTTTCAATGACTTTAGAAAGGCAAGGCAAGATAGAGATAGGCCTATAACAGCTTAGGTCTGAATGATCTCCCTCTTTAAAAAGTGGAGTAACAGATGCAAATTTCCAGTCCTGAGGAAATGCAGCAGTTTGTATGGACAGATTAAATAGATGGGTAATAGGTGCAGCAATAACATGTGCTGTAATTTTCAGAAAGAAAGGGTCAAGAGTATCCAGCCCGGCTGATTTATGAGGATCTAACCTGAGTAACTCGTCAAGTACCTCATCTACCTGAAACAATTGAATGGAGAAACAGGAATTGGTTGCAGGGAGGGAATCATTGCAGATAGCTGAGTGGAGGTCAGAGACCCTGGAGGTGGGTGAAGCTGTAGCAAAGGCATGACCAGACTTGATGAAGTGATTATTGGATCTCTAAAATTAACTACAGTACATTTATAAAACTCTCACATTACATCAAATAGCAAGACTCCAAGTCCAGACAGGACCTAGAGAAACTCATTCATGCGTTCATCTACAGCAGGCTGGACTACTGCAATGGTCTTTTGTCTGGTCTTCCCAAAAAAGCTGTGAAGCAACTGCAGCATATTCAGAATGGTCTAAATTTATTTGTGTATTTTAATTGTGCTGTCACGTTGATTTTAATGTTCATGCTATTCTCGCTAATGGAAAGCACATTGAATTGCCTCTGTGTATGAAATGTGCTATATAAATAAAGCTGCCTTGCCTTGGCTACCATCTCAGCACACTCTAAGCTCTACAAGGTCACATAAACCCTTCACCAGTTTGTGGTCTAAAATGCGAAGACACCGTGCATCTAAGAACAGTATCACATGCACCATGGTGTTTCACTACCTTTAAAATGTAAACTTGAGATAACTTGAATCAAACATCTGTTTTTCATTGCTAGCAGTGTCCTGTGAAAGCTGTTTAAGTAGCCATTAGCTAGTAATAGTTCCCATTGTCCACTAACGTTCTCAAACAATTTTCCATTGGACTTTAGTTGTATGTCGTCAACTATTGGAGCCAGGATTGATTCAATGAAGCCACTCATGTATGTCTCAGATTTTTGACTTCACATCACAGTTCAGTTAAAAATGGGCCTGCATATATAGTGCTTTCTAGGGTTCTACAACCTCCCACCTCACCCCGGCTCCCACCTCACTTTATAACACAACTAATTGTTCACCCACACAAACATTCACATGCTGGTGGTGATGAGCTGCCAAGCACTGGCACCAGCAACTGTGACAGATGGGACTTGAACCTGCAACCATCCGGGTAAGTGGCAGGCTCTGATCACTATTTAGGTTTTCATTTTCTGGGTAAATGTAAAATTTGCTTCTGAGAACAAGATGGATCCTGAGTACCCCGGGTCAAACTGTGGTTGAACCATGCCAGTGTGGGGGCTAGGACATGGTGCATAAACTTTTAATTTAGTAAAGCATAAACAATCTATTCAGCTGCTGCTTTTACAAGTTTGTCTTGGAGACATAAAGTAATGTTTTACGCTCAGATTCAGGCAAAAGCAAGGTAATTCTAGCCTAGTGAACTAGACCAAATTCTTGCTTTGCAAAGTCTGGTCTAGGCACGCTTCATAGGAACCCTCGCAGCCCGATCCACTGCTGTGGCTGTCCAATCACAGCTCGCTATTGTTTTGGTTGGGCCAATCACAGCGCTCTATATTGTGGGCCAATCACAGAGCGGGAGTAGCCGATGACGTCAGCGCTGCGGCCGCGAACACAAACAACATGGCGGCGGCGCAGGAACCACGTTCGTTTGAAACGGCTTTGTCATCAACATTGGATTATTTCGACTCCAACGTGCGTAAGTCTGTCTGATATACTTAGCAGCTTCTTATTTTTTATCAAACTAAGTAGTGCAATGTCCCAGTACACCTGATATTCACATGTTTTTATACAAAAACGACAGAAATCATTGATGTTAGACACCGTTAATGCCTCCCTCTTTTCCGTCGCTGTGATTACGTCACGTTGTTCGTTACTCTGATTGGTCCTAGCGCTATCCAATTGCGTGCAGACAGTTTGAAAGACAACCGTAGATCCCGCCTCACGACTGAGAGCCATCAATGGGTCGTGGCCAGACTATATATTCACATATATAGGATGGCTTGCCAGGCTAACTTAATTCTTTTGTCTCTGAAACCAATGGTTTATTACGTTTGTCTTGGCTGGTTTCCAATGCTAAAGTAAAACACTGGGAACATTTTTATATTTTGAATAATCTTTTAATTTTTATAATTGACAGGCCTCTATAGTGGCCTTCTTTCATCAGTTTAATGTCACCAAAAATAACGAGCGTTAATTCCCGAAGTGCAGCTGAAAACCTGATCCTGGCCTTTTATTTTACAATCAGGCTGCACCATTGCAACGCTGTGTTAGCAGGGGATCCACATAAAAATGCTTCATTTAATCAATAGTTCTATGGCCAGAGCACTGATGGATATTACCACGAGAGACCACCTCTGTGAAGTTTTAGGCTCTCCACAACAGGTCAGTCAGAAGGACTTTAAATCACACCTCTTACAAAGTTTCTTGTTTCTCTGCTGGAATTGGCTCCATGTTTGGTTAAAGGACATAGTAACTCTACTTTTAAAGGAAGACTTCAGAAGGTGATTCATTTGAAATTATTCATGTACCTTATGTTTTATAATTTTAACATTTTGTATCTTGTACATTTTGTATTGCTAATATTATTATTGAGGAATATGTTCATTAGTTCTATTTGATTATCTTTCTTTTTTTTAATTTTGATTTAATTAATATGGTTGTTTGCTTCTTATTATCTTTTCATGTCAAAGCATATCTGGTGCTGTTGAATGCTGAATAAAATGATCTCAATGATGTTGTTGAGCCCAACACTGTAAACCTAGTTTATTTGATCACCCCTCTTTTATTTTCATGCTATGACGGGAATGGGAAAGAGTCGACAGCTCCTGCAACACTTTGTCTGCTGCATCAGTTCTTCGACTGTCTTCTTGTAGGAGAGCAGAAGAGACACACCATATAAAAAAGTACTTTTGTTTTCAGGTTTTTGTGAGAGAGGCTTGGTCACAAACAGAGCAGAATGGTGTCTGAGGTTGTTTATTTTGCTCATGATCAATTTTCCCAAACAGCATCATGTGTGCAGGTGAGAACAGGTTTATGGTGATTGACTAGGAGTTAGAACTCACATGCAAAATTATAGAAAAGCTAAGTTTTTATTGGTGGATTTAAACCAAATCTGAGATGCTTCTTCTTCTTCTGAGATTTTCAGCTATACTGAATCGATAGTTGGAATTTCCTGTAATACAAAGGAGGCTGCCTTTCAGCACAGCTAGATTACCATGGTAACAGAAACTTTAGTCATGACACAAGCAAGTCATGAGTTCAGAGTTTGGGATTATCGAGCCGTATAAAGCTAAACCTATTGATTTCTACTTTTCTATCCCAGAGCAATCTGGCTTAAACAACATCTCATCGTATGTATTCCTGATATTGTAACAAAAACATTCAATATACCTTAATTTAATTTCACCTTACTATCATCTTAAAAATCAAGTCAGCCCACCACCCTGAGATGGTCAGGTGTGTATGTTGTTATTGAGGATATGGCTGCTGCATTACATTGACTATGGACCCAAAGTTCTTCTGACTGGGAGGCAGAGGGAGTGATCCGGATGTCCTGATGATGAAATAACGTGCAAAGAAACTTTAAAAGAGTCACAGAAGAAGGGAGCAGTGAGGGCCACAGCAGAATTTGGCAAAACATTGAAGAAACTGGGGAGTACAGTCGCTTAGAGGACTGATTACTAGATGATAATTAGGTGTGAGCAGCTGAATGAGTTTGATGATGATGCAAAGCACAAAGGGGTACTCTGAAAACAAAACGATAAATGGAAAATAACAACTAAACCCTACAAACTGTAATAAATATAGCAGAAAATATTACATTCAACTAAACAAGGTGAGATTCAAACTCTAAAGGTCAAGCATTCCTTGTAGGAACGCGTGTAGCTCGCAGGTTTTCAGGTCAGTT
Organism: Aphyosemion australe; assembly: GCA_006937985.1. NCBI lineage: Eukaryota > Metazoa > Chordata > Actinopteri > Cyprinodontiformes > Nothobranchiidae > Aphyosemion > Aphyosemion australe. Next base: position 175,288 of record SSNS01000398.1, on the reverse strand, counting down.
TTGAACCAAAATCATCGAAAGTTGAGAAATGATTGAATCAAAGCTGTTTTGGTTATAAAGTTAGGTTATGCACAAGATGAATAGCTGTAAAATTAACTGAGTCGTAGCTACTTTATGTTTGGTAAGCCCAAATGGCTGTGGTGGCCATTTGAATGGGACTGACCGCAAAGGTTTTTCAGTTAAAGTTGTGAAATGAGATTTGTTGTGCTGGTTTGTTCACTGCTGGTTCATATTTGGTTATATCTGGCCTTTGTGACGACATATAGGCCAGAACTCAAGTTCTCGTGTTGGAGTGAGCGTGCTCGTGGGGTGCATGTGAGCTGGTTGAAGAAGGCAAGAGTAAACAAACGCGTCAATGTTAAATATCGGCTTCTCGGCCAGTGAAAAATCATTAGGAAGACATTATAGACATTTTTTCAAGTGGAAAAGTGAAAATTTCAGGTGATGACTTTAACATAAATTATTGCAACATACCATATATGTGTGTGTGTGTGTGTGTGTGTGTGTGTGTGTGTGTGTGTGTGTGTGTGTATTAGGGGTGGAGCCGAACCTGAATACGGTATTCGGAAAGGCACAGATAAAGTTTTTTTATGAATATTTATTTATAACAAATAGTTAAAAAATATTTGTATTTGGGAAGAAGAGCAAATTTATATCTGGAATATACATAATAAACACAGTACATCATTGTTTTATTGTTAACATCAAAATAAATCACTTCTACGTTCCCAGCGCTGTAACTGAATTTTGATTCTCTGCAGAGAATGACGGTTTACTCAGACAGGAACAGAGAAACAGTGAGCTGTGTCAGTGTTCTGACCTGCTGAGGAGGATCTATTAGCGGTTCATATGAAGAAGATCCTGATTGGGATCATAAGACTTGAATGTCTTTGATCTCAACAGAGTAGAGGCTTAACACTCAGTTAACCCTTTGATCTCCCCTGATCCATGTGATGTACTGCTCATATACACGGGGACAAAACTCATTCATTTGTCACATTTGGACCTCAGATTTATGTAGACAGACATCGATTCATCTCATCCTCTTTGCCGTATTCAGGGGTCGTGTGCTTCCCAGCTCAGAGTCGGTGCTTCACTGGATCTATTGGATTTCATGAGTGGCTGAGCAATGAAACCAGAATGAGAAATAAGACTGTTAATATCCACATTGACCTCCGGCTGAACTAACATCACAACCAGCTGTTCTGCTTAATGACATATTGACTGTTTTCATAATGTGGAGCCCAAAGGGAAAATGTTCAATCTTCAGAAGAACAGGAACAAATAAACAACTGACATGTCTCTTTGTCTCTTTTTTTAAAATTTAGATTTAATCAAAAGAAAGAGGAGAGAAAATATTCAGCTTGAAATGACACAAATTACGTATAAAGGTCTTTTTAATTTCAGTTTTGGACAGAATTATGTTCTCACTTGTTTTAATTTAAACTCACTTAGGTTCAAATCAGTTGTATTCTGTTAACCTATTCCAGCTGCTCCATCCATCCATTCTCCTCTGCTTATCCAAAGTTGGGTCGCGGGGGCAGCAGCCTAAGCAGAGAGGCCTAGACTTCCCTCTCCCCAGCCACTTGGGCCAGCTCTTCTGGGGGGATCCCAAGGCGTTCCCTGGCCAGCCAAGAAACATAGTCCCTCCAGCGTGTCCTGGGTCTTCCCTTGGGTCTCCTTTCAGTTGGACGTGCCCGGAAAACCTCACCAGGGAGGCGTCCTGACCAGTGGAAGAGCAGCAGATCTACTCCGAGCTCCTCCCAGATGACCGAGCTTTTCACCCTTAGGGCCGTGATACACTTGCAGTTTAACCTCGCGTTGGCGCAGGCAGCAGGCTGCGTCTTTGTTCATATACTTGCTGCTATACAGCGCTGCACTGCATGTAGTACCGGAGTGTTCCACTGGGGGGCAGACGAGAGTACTCAGACCGGATAGAGAGCCGGGGCAACCAAAACAAACATGGTGTCAATAAAAGAAATCAGTAACTGGTTAATTTTGAGATTACAGCAGAATAAAAGACAGCAGCGGTATCGTAGATGGTGTGAAAGACCTCTAAACCAGAGACGGAGTCACCATGGTGAGTGTGTCTCACTCGTTTTGTCAACTCCACCTACTGGTTACTCGTATATTACAGCATTCGGGCGCGTTGTGTCGCATCACGTTAATTTTGGGGGGCGCGCACAAACGACGCTTCAAATCAACGCAAGCTACGCGTGGCAGCCATTTTAAACACGCGTATGCGTCGCTAAACAGCAAGTATATCACGGCCCTAACTCTAAGGGAGAGGCCAGCCACCCTGCGGAGAAAACTCATTTTGGCCACTTGTACCCACAATCTTGTTCTTTCGGTCACTACCCAAAGCTCGTGACCATAGGTGAGGGTAGGACAAAAATTGACTGGTAAATCGAGAGCTTTGCCTTCTGGCTCAGCTCTTTCTTCACCGCGACAGACCGGTACAATGCCCGCATCACTGCAGACGCAGCACCAATCCGTCTATCAGTCTCCTGATGCATCTTTCTCACTCGTGAACAAGACACTGAGATACTTAAACTCCTCCACTTGGAGCAGGACCTTGTTCCTGACCTGGAGAAGGCATTCTACCCTTTTCTGACTCGGGACCATGGTCTTGAATTTAGAGGAGCTGATTCTCCTCCCAGCTGCCAACAGGACTACATCATCTGCAAAGAGCAGAGACCTGATCCTTAGGCCACCAAAACGGATCCCCTCACCACCTTGGCTGTGCCTAGAAATTCTGTCCATAAAAGTTATGAACAGAATCATGTCAAAGGGCAGCTTTGGCGGAGTCCAACTCTCACTGGAAACGAGCCAGACTTACTGCCGGCAATGCGGACCAAGCTCTGACACTGGTCGTACATGGACAGCCCCTCCAAATCCACCTTCTCCAAATCCTGAATGCCGAAAACAAGCCTTACAGTTTTACTCTCACAGGTGGAGCATTATAGATTCAGCTATAATGCCCTGCCTGATATCAAAACTTTATTAGAAACACTTTCGGTTGTTTTAAATTTCAATGGACACGGAAATAAAAGAGAAAGGGGGGAGAGAGAAAAAAGGGTTGGGGGGTTTTCACAAAAATAAACAATAAAGAATGCAATAGAATCTGCTTCTAGACCTGCAGAAAGAGAGAAAAAAGGGGACACACAAAAATACAACAGAACCAAAACATCACTGCGCCAACAACATGATGATGTATAACAGTAGCAATTTTTGCTGAAAAGCACGCCTTCTCCAAATCCACAAAACACATGTAGATTGGTTGGGCGAACTCCCACGCACCCTCCAGGACCCCCTAAGGACGAAAACCACATTACTCCTCCTGGATCCGAGGTTTGACAATCAAATGGACCCTCCTCTCCAGAACCCCTGAATAGACCTTACCAGGGAGGCTCAGGAGTGTGATCCCCCTGTAGTTGGAACACACCCTGCGGATCCTCCATTTTAAATAGGGGGACCATCACCCCGGTCTCCAAGTCCAGTGGAACTGCCCCCGATGTCCACGCGATATTGCAGAGCCGCGTCAACCAACACAGCCCCACAACATCCAGAGCCTTAAGAAACTCTGAGCGGATCTCATCCACTCCTGGGGCCTTGCCATTGAGGAGCTTTTTGACCACCTCAGTGACCATAGCCCCAGAGATTGGAGAGCCCAACCCAAAGTCCCCGGAATTTGCTTCCTCACTGGAAGACGTGCCGGTGGGATTGAGGAGGTCTTCAAAATATTCCACCCACCAATCCACAACGTCTCGAGTCGAGGTCATCAGCACATCATCCCCACTATAAACAGTGTTGGTAGTGCACTGCTTTGCCCTCCTGAGGCGCCAGATGGTGGACCAGAATCTCCTCAAAGCCATCCAGATGTCTTGCTCCATGGTCTCACCGAACTCCTCCCACGCCTGGGTTTTGCCTCTACGACCACCCGAGCGGCATTCTGCTTGGACTGCCGGTACCTATCAGCTGCCTCTGGAGTCCCACAGGCCAAAAAGGCCAGATAGGACTCTTTCTTCAGGTTGACAGCATCCCTAACCACTGGTGTCCACCAGGGGTTGCTGCCACAACAGGCACTGACAACTCTGTGGCCACAGACAATGGAGGCATGGAACATGGCCCACTCACACTAATGTCCCCCACCTCCCCCGGAACGTTTTGGAAGTTCTGTCGGAGGTGGGAATTGAAGCTCCTTTTGACAGGACACTTTGCTAGATGTTCCCAGCAGACCCCCACAACACATTTGGGCCTGCCAGGTCTGACCGGCATCCTCCCCCACCATCGAAGCCAAGACATTCGGCCGCAGATCAGATGAAATGACAACAAAGTCGATCATCGACCTGTGGCCTAAGTTATCCTGGTGCCAACAGCACATATGGACACCTTTATGCCTAAACATGGTGTTTGTTATGGACAATCCATGACGAGCACAGAAGTCCAATAACAAAACACCACTCGGTTTCAGATCAGGGGGGCCGTTCATCCCAACCATACCTCTCCAGGTCTCACTGTCGTTGCCCATATAAGCATTAAAGTCCCCCAGCAGAACGAGGGATCCACCAAAAGGAGCGCTCTCCAGTACCCCCTCCAGGGACTCCAAAAGGTGTGGTTAGTCTGAGCTGGAGTTTGGTGCATAAGCACAAACCACAGTCAGGACCCAACCCCCTACATGTGGGCGGAGTGGGGCTATACCCTCTCATTCACCGGGGTAAACCACAACGTACAGGCACCAAGATGGGGGGCAATAAGTATGCCCACCCCTGCCCGGCGCCTCTCTGTGGGAGCAACTCCAGAGTGGTAGAAATTCCAACCCCTCTCGAGGAAATAGAGCCAGAGCCATGCACTGAGGTGGGTCCAACTATATCTAGTCGGAACCTCTCAACCTCACACACCAACTCCAGCTCTTTCCCCACCTGAGAAGTGACATTCCACGTACCGAGAGCTAGCTTTTGTAGCCGAGGTACAGACCACCAAGGTCCCTGCCTTTGGCTGCCACCCAACACACAATGCACCCGACCCCTTTGGCCCCTCCCACGAGTGGTGAGCCCATGGGAAGGGGAACCCACGTCTCCTCTTTGGGTTTATGCCCGGCCGGGCTCCATGGGTAAAAGCCCAGCCACCAGGCGCTCGCCGACGTGCCCCAACTCCAGGCCTGGCTCCAGAGGGGGGACCCGGTGACCTGCGTCCAGGCGAGTGAACACTGCATTCATTTATGTTATTCATCATGAGGGGTCTTTGGGCTGTGCTTTGTCTGATCCCTCACCTAGGACCTGTTTGCCATGATGACCCTACCAGAGGCATAAACCCTCAGACAACTTAGCTCCTAGGATCACTGGGACACTCAAACCCCTCCACCACAATAAGGTGGCAGCCCAGGGAGGGGTATTTCATCTGCTACAGACCTTAATTGCAAGTCAAACATCACTAAAAGTTCTCTCATAAGTAATTTATGTAAGCTTATATCATGACTCTCAGTTGTAGATTAAATATTAATGCAGTCTTTGGCAAACTATTTTTCAAAACTTGAGCTTGGTTTTCAAATATTCTATGAAACTAGAGCACCCTAAAGAGACCAAGACCAAATAAAACTTAACTGGTTGTTTCTGAAGGCAGAACCTTTGGTCCATCGACTTTGAGAGTAAATGAGATGTGTCTGATGGTGTTGACTAGAAATCTATATGTCCAATCTATTCTGAGAACGCGTAAGCCTGCTAATAGAACATCAACACTTATTATCACAGGTCGGCAATTGTTATGAGCATGTGCAAAACTTTTATAGCAAGGTCATGGAGGTTTATTATTATAGCAATGTATTTGCGATGTGGGTCCAGCACACACCAACATGGTGGATGCATAAAGGATTTGCTGGCTTCAGCACAATCTGTGACTGCCATATTGGTTTCAGTCCTGGACTTCCATTGCAACTAGCTAGTTAGGCTTCAGTGATGTCACATTCCATGACAAAGGTATGGTGTGTTGATACCATTCTGCAGCTTTGGGTAGTGACTGAAAGACCAAAATCACGGATACAAGCGGCCAAAATTACTTTTCTCCGCAGGGTGGCTGGACTCTCCCTTAGAGATAGGGTGAGAAGCTCGATCTTCCAGGAGGGGCTCGGAGTAGACCTGCTGCTCCTCCACATCGAGAGGAGCCAGTTGAGGTGGCTCGGGCATCTGGTTAGGATGCCTCCTGGACACCACCCTGGTGAGGTTTTCTGGGCACGTCCAACTGAAAGGAGACCCAAAGGAAGACCCAGGACACGCTGGAGGGACTATGTCTCTCAGCTGGCCAGGAAACGCCTTGGAATGCCCCAGAGGAGCTGGCCCAAGTGGCTGGGGAGAGAGAAGTCTGGGCCTCTCTGCTTAGACTGCTGCCCCCGCGACCCAACTACGGATAAGCGGATGAAACTGGATGGATGGATATTTATACTTTAATTATCATGCCATACTAAATGTCTGACTTTGTGAAAAAGCATAATAAAATGTGTTTTTAGTTGGGTAAGCATCTTCCTCAGTAGAAATAAATGCACTGGAGGCAAATGGACACATATCCAAGATGGCGGCTTCCCACTACAGCAGCTCCACTAGTCAGTGCCAGTCCACAGGGTGTCTACATATATGATGTTTGTGAGAGGGGAACAGAAGATGGGAGGATCTGGAGACTTATTTCCTGATATTTGGCCATCTCTCCTCTGATTGGCTAACAGCAATGCGACTTTAACATTGACTCATTGTGCTTTGCAACGCTGATGTTTTATCTCCACAAATAACACAAGCCTGGAGGAGTTCTGCCATGTTGTGGAGTTGGTAATGCTAACGGTAACCTTCTAATAGCCAAGACGCACAGCCCTCTTTCCTGGACACTAAATCAACAACAGCCTTCCCCGTTGTGAGCCAAGAAGAGTGAGTGCATGAATCCTAATTTTCAAGGTGACGTGGATCTGTGTGGCTTTTTCTAATTTGAGCGTTTGTCTGTTTTCTATCGGTGGCTAATGCTGGAAATAGGGGTAGAAGACCATTTTCACATTTAGTCTGCATGTTAATCTCAGAGTGACTGATCATATTTGATTAATAAGAAGTAAAAAATGGTTTCTCAGTGAACTTGGTCTGAATCATTTGAGTGACATGATGCATATTCACGAGCAATATTTGAAAAAGGCATTTTTTGTAAGAACCTTATTGAAATTTTGCTGCAATCCTGCAACATTTCACAACATCATGAAGGTTATGGAGAGCGTAGTGGTTTCTATCTACGAAGTGAAGAGTGCTGAAGTAGAACACCCACAAGTTATGTCTAAAATTGTAATGACCTATTGAAAAGCTATAGATAGCTTTCATTCAGACATCAAAGACCAATGCCTCAAAATCATCTTTTCACTAAAACATGCAAACAACTTCAAAAGCAGTCCTACATTAATGTCATAAATGACCAACAACATTTTTTTTGTTATGTTGAAAACAAAAGAAACTTTCAAAGTAAGACAATAAAGAGTTCCTTTGTGCTGTGGCAAAACATTCTCATTGTTTCCTCGCTGGGTTTTAGTTCACAGATATCCACCAAATCCCTCTTAGTCAGAAAGAGCAGTCTTGTGTACATTTGTTTGTTTCTGTTTTAGGTTGAACTGTGCTGCACTAAGGCGATAACAGTATATTGCTAAGGATACTGTCCCTTACAAAAAGTATGTCCACATTAACAGACAGCTGAGGACAGCTCTCTGAATGGGTCTTTGCTCAGGCGTGTCTGGGACCTGACTGGTACCAATATGGGAATGGGTCTTAAAATAACCTCAGGGACTCCAAGCAACACATCAGACAGACAGGCGCAAAACAGGGTTGTTAGTTCTGGAGGCTTGACTCTTTGGATCTCTGGTCCTGGATCAGTTTGGAGGTGTTTTCTGAACGCACACAATACATGAAACAATCTCACACTGTCTTTGTTTTGAGAGACTGACAGCAGGTCTGGTTGTTGCTGATTACAGTTGGCACCCGTGTGGAGCTGAATTTAGACCGCAGCCTGACAAATAAAACATGGGCTAAACTTCATGTCAGAGGATGAATCAGCAGCGGGAATCTGACAGCTTTAGAAGTCCATGTGAACAGCACAGTTAGGTTTGAGACCAGCTAATGAGATGTGACAGTTGGGTTTTCTTTAAAAGCACAGGAGCAGGTTTCATCTTTGATCTCAAGGCAGCCATGTTTTCTGTGCATTTAAATTACCTCACATCACATTGGGATTTTCTGCAGAACTGTTTTGAGAAACGTGGATTATAATTACCACAATGCCACCTTCTTATTATAAAAGGATCATCAACAACACATTGGTGTTTTTTTATGTAAACATACCTGAACCACAGCACCTCAGCAGTCCTTTGTCCCGCGAGATTTTCACTCTATTCTCAGGAACCTGAAATCATTATCTTCTTTATCAAACCATAAAAGGAAATTTAATGGTTTTTCAAGGACAAAACTTTTCATCTAATTGCGGTTACCTTTGTGAAAAGCAAATGCAACTTGGGAGTCAAGTCATGCTGCTGCTGCTGCAAAAAAGGAAAAAATAAGTAATGGAAATTTTGAAAGAGAAAGTCTAGCAAGCAGCTCTGATCTACTGGGTTTTATTCACTGCTTGTTATGGATTGTGAGGTCCAAACATATTTAGAAATGTGAAATGTACCTTGCAACTACCTAATACTACTATGAGAATGGGTCTACCAATAGTTTTCAGTCTTCAAATGTTTTTGTTACAGAAAAAGAATGATGAAATACTGACTGTCATTTATATAGTTCCTGTTATTGGTTATTTGTTGTCCATCATTTATTTGTATAGTCACTGTGTAGTAGGGATGTAAGAAAATATCGATATGGCAATATATCGTGATATTTTTTCCTGCAATATTATATCGATATTCAAAAGCCATGTATCAATTTTTTTGGAAGAATTTACATGCAAACATTCATGTATTTTCTTTTCTTTTGGTGCAATTCAAACACCGGCCGCTAGTTGGCAGCAGTGTGCAATGGGTTTTGTTTCCACCATTGAAATGCAAATCCCTCTGTTATGATTCAGATACCTCATGTTAAACATGTTACATATCAGTTTGGACTGTTCATTTAATTTTCCTACAATAAATTCAGTCTAAAAAAATCACTAATATTGTCTGACTGAATGTATCGCAATATATCGCGATGTATCGTATCGTCTCCCCTGTATCGTGATACGTATCGTAACGCCAGAATTCTACCAATACACATCCCTACTGTGTAGTGAGTCCATCACTTTATAATGGGTGAAAATGATAGAAGTGACTCATATTTATTTATTATTCAACACCATCTTAAAGGTGGTGTAATGGAAAGTGTCAGTCAGGCCAGCTGGAGAAAACAAATAGACTAAACTCATTCATAGACAGCTAAAACCATATGAACAAACTGTAGAGTACAGCTTACCCAGGGACTGTCTATTGACCTTTGGAGGGATTTCGCTTGGTCCCCACTTGCATTTCTAGAATGGCTGTTGCTGTAGATTGACACTTTATAAGATAAAATAAGATAAAACTTTATTGACCATATACATGGACAATTGTCTTGCTGTATGCTAGTACAACTACGGAAGTGAATGGCAAGTACTAGCTAGCATACTAGCTAGTACCTGCCATTCACTTCCATTGTTTATGCTAAGCTAAAGCTAAACTAAAGCAGACAAACTGCTGCCAGATCAGGAGAATTACTGCACTGGTTACAAAATGCTTTTTCCCACTTATCTAACTCTGGGAAATATGTCAACAGACAAAATTTCAATTTTGGGTGGAATATCCCTTTAAAGTTGTATAGTTGAAATAATAACTTTTTATTTAGCTGTTCATGGATTAATAATGAGAAAATTGATATTTACCACCTACAATACTTTGATCCTCCTCCAGAAGACATCTGTATTATTCAAGCACAAAGTAATGTATAATAGGAAGAGTTGTTTTAAATGTGATACATTTGGCATGAAAAACCTATAGCTGATTTTTATTATTGGAGTTACTGATGTGTTCAATGTTGTACTTTTCAAAAGACAGCAGCAGTCCTCAAAGGGGACATATTATACCGTTTTAAACAAGTTATAGTAGTTCTATGGTTTATACAAAGCGTGTCTGTAAAGTTCTTTACAAAAAATCAGTTTCACATGAAACAATTTCAGCAGTTTTACCCTTGACGGTTTTAGTATCTTCTAGAACAGGGTTTCTCAACCCTGGTCCTCAGGGCCCCCTGCCCTGCATGTTTTCCATGTCTCTGCTTCAGCACGTGGCTGCAGAAGCCTGTTAATCACTCACTCATTTGTGTCAGGTGTGTGGCAGCAGGTAAAACACTGGTGTTTGAAAGGGCAACATGGAAAACATGCAGGGCAGGGGGCCCTGAGGACCAGGGTTGAGAAACCCTGTTCTAGAATGAGCCGTTTCAGGGATCTGTCACTTTAAAGCAGATAAGCTGTTGCTGGCCATGCCCACCTATGCCCTGATTGGCTGCTATGAGGGGAGGGGCCTGGATATCTGGGATAGGCTCGGAGTATAGTCGCTGCTCCTCCAGTGTCGACAGGTGAGGGGTTGTTCTATGCTAATTTTCCTTATTGTGATGTCATTATAAGGGATATTTTCAAACAGCTCACAAATGGAAATGATTTCTGAAACCAAAACCTGACACAAAATGAATGGATGGTTTTTATTCATGTTTGGAGTATTTATAGAGGCAGTAGCGACCCACATGACAGCACTAAAGGATACAAAAGTGAGATTTGCATAATGCGTCCCCTTTAATAATCAACACAGTGTAAAGAAGAAACAATTCTTTGTCTGACATCAAGCTATCAGCTGAATTAGTTCTAGCATGGTTGTAAATGTAATCTCATCATTAGACCTATGATTATGATTGAACTGAAAGGTAAATTCCAATATTTATGTTTGTCATTGGTGTTTCAGTAAGATAACAAACCCATAGAATGTAAAACAGCAGACTCGCTGGTCTGTCACAATCTGTCAGATTTCAATGTCCTTAAATGAACTCGGCTCCTCTGACTCGAGCCATCTGCCCAGGCTGTTTTCCAAAGGGGCTTTGCTCTTTGTTCTTCTCACATCCAAACTGTGATGCCAGTTGACCTTTATTACTGTATTTCATCCTTGAGTTAGTTTGCACTCTTGTGGAATTTACCCTTCAGCCGATGCTGCAATAGCCATGAAAAAAGGAAAAAACAAAAGTCCAAGGTCACTGAACGGTCCTGAGGTATAAATCTAGTCATCTGTGAATAAATCACTGTGACAGGATGCAACGCAGACAGACAACATTGGCTACAACAAAACAACTAGGATGACACTGTTGAAATAGAACAATGTAGTAAAGAGGTTCCTTCCATACACAAAACCAAAATCAGATGCAAAAGATGTCTTTAAGATCTGAATTCTGGTCCTCCTCTTCTCTAGACCCAAAAAGGAAGCCTACTGAGTTCAGTTTGAACTGAATTTTAAACTTTGACTGCAGGAAAAGTGCAAAAAAAAATCACTCTTTTTCTATGCTGCTGATTCCTCAGTAAGGTGGCTATCTCCAGTACTCACTGGGCAAGAAACGGGGGACACCCTGGACATGTTAACAATCCATCCCAGGGACATAAAGGGACAAACAACTTATAGACCCCTTATCGGTCCACGTCACCTCCTCCTAATGCGCATGTGCGTTGCAGGAAGAGATCAACAGTCGTGTCTTGTTGTGCTGTTGGTTGTACAAATCGCTTATATAAAAACAACAAAACGCACAAGTTCTACAGAATTTCATCGACTCAAATCCCTTTCAAGGCAAACAAAAGATGTCTTTGGCTGCAGTTATCAGAAGAGGAAGTGATTGTAATGATCAGATCATTAAAAACGCTCAAATTTGCAGCTATCACTTAAGCCTCAGCTAACAACAAGCTAATCAGCACCGTAGGATTTATAAATGCAATTATTGAACCCCATATATTTATAATATGAAAAATTATTCACTCAAGCTCAAAAGTTGATGTGCCTTGGTTCACTTTTGCTCGTTTGTGTTGCTAAACCTATAGAAACGAACGCTACAAGCTAGGCCTACTAGCTGACCTGTGGCTAATGTTTACAATAACAACAGTGGCTAAAGACGAGGTTATATAGATATAGAAATCATGCTAATGTTAATTTATAACATTATATTATTAGAAATGACATACCCAGCCTTGCAGGTGCAGTTCCTGGTCAGAATGCAGTTGTTTTTTTATTTGTTTACAATGACCCAGACTTTGTTCATCTCGGTCTTCTTCCCTTGTCTTTGACTCGGCAGCACCTGAGTCTTCATTACGGGTGGGAATTGATAAGTTTTTATCAATATCAATGGCATTGTCGATTCTGTCAATACATCCAATTCCTTATCAATTCCCGAGTAGTTCAATATGAGGCAAAAAATTAATTGCACACGGTTTCCTTCATTATAACCATATGACCAGCTCCGGTGGCCTAGTGGTAGAGTGTCCACCCCAGGACTGGGAGATCGGGGTTCGAATCCCGGTCGGGTCATACCAAAGACTTTGAAAAAATGGGACCCAATGCCTCCTCGCTTGACACTCAGCACTAAGGGGTTGGATTGGGGGGTTAAACCACCAAATAGTTCCCGAGCGCAGCCACAGCTGCAGCTCACCGCTCCCCACCATGGGGATGGGTCAAAATGCGGAGATGTAATTTCACCAGTGTGTGATGATGACTTGGGACTTTAACTTTAATAACTGTCAGTTTATGATAATCAATTGTACCTGGTATTGTTTGGAAAGATTTTTCCAAATTTTCTCCTTTATGCTCCATATGAAGTCAGAGTCATCTTCTTGCTGTAGCTTTGCAAGATGGGAAAAATGTCACCATAGATCAGACTTTTGCTGCTGGAGTCAGTTAGTGTGGAGGTGTGTATATGAGGTAAATGACGGTAACATGATAGGCAGCGTTAGCTGATTAGTTACCTGCAGTATAAATGCAAACGTCACCGCTGCTGCTGCGTTGAAATTCACTAGTCCGGAGCGGGTCAAAAACACGGCATTCACTTTAATTTATCGCGTATTTTGTGCACAAATGCTTTTGAATATTTGCAGTGTTTCCTCTCTGATGAAATATCTACTTTGCAAGTATTGCAAGTTGCCCTGTTGTCATCATTTCTCAAAAAGTACAACCAAACTTTCGAGCGTTTGTGCCGCTTAGGCGCCATGTTTCCTGCTAAGTAAATGCGTAAGTTACGCACCGTACGTGGTGATGTCATTTGCGCCACCTGGAACTGATAAGAGAATCGTTTGCAAAAATGGCGAACGATTCCTAGGAATTGAAACAGTTCAATTCTCAACAAGAACCGTATGTCCTGAACATGGTTGTCTGTTACATAGCTGTAGGCATCCAGGGTTTTGTAGGATTTCAGGCCCTCCCTGGAACAGAGGTTTAGCGTGTCGATCAGGTAAGAGTGAATGTCTGACTACTGAATTTTGGGCCATATTTCATTGATCCACTCACCGTTAAGACGTGTCTCGTTGAATAAAGTCAATTTTACAGCATAACAAGTTTTATCGCTAGGGTATAAACTGTTATAATACACCGACAACATTGCTAGCCAACACCAATTCAACCACAAGATAACCACAAACAATGGAAAACAGAGGAAGTTGAATCTTGTTTCTGCATGCCGGCTGCTCGTGCATCTGCTTCATTTACAAACAAATAAGGGTTTATACAACTATTCACACAGCTAGCGACAATATAACAGTCACCAATTGACCTAATGCCTTTTTCACATGCCAAGACTTTAAAATTGTAAAAAGATGAGACCCCACACATGGTGATATAAAATCATGGATGTAACGGTTTTGGTCCTACAGTGTGCCGCTACACAGCAAACAGAGCACACCACGCACAAACTCATTTTACTTACGAATTTTCTCAGGTCAGACAAGAAATCTTTTAAAACCTCTCAAAATCGAACGTTACTTCAGAGTAAATAAAAAATGGCGGACGATGAGGAGGCATTGGCACAAACAGTGTGCTCACATTGTTTCTGATTGGATTCACGTCACATTCAATAGGCTCGTTTGTCCTCTGGGCACTCCACACAAGCTCTGATATCGGACCAAGGAATTCCAACATGCTGAACATTCCTGATTTGTAATTGGAGCGGTCCCAAAATCCTTCCGAGCAAACCAGAACACACCTAACACACAGCAGGAATATCTGCTAATATAATATTTAGAGCCATTACAATAACTGCAGCTTCCTTAAGATTGTCGGAAGAGGAGAATCAGGTCATAAATCAGCGTAATTATCTTGTTGTGTGATCCAGGTATGACATGAATGTTTTTGGCCTGTGGGAAGAAACCAAAGTACCTGGAGAAAATCCCTGCATGCATGCGGAGAACTGCAAACTGCCCAAAAACCCAGGGTCTTCTTGCTGTGAGGAAACATGACACACAGTGATTTTTAAAAGTCAACACACATTTTCACACCTTAGATGCAGATAAGGATTTGTCATTCCTAAGCCCCAGATTGCCAATGACCACACTAATGAACGAATCAGATAATCACATCCACCAGGTGTGGAAGCACACGTACTAATTTGAAAATGCAGATGTCAGGTGTGCTATAAAAGGCAGCAGGTGAGTTCACCTGTCTTCAACAAAAATTGAATGAGCTAGAAGAAGAAGAAGAGTGAGAATGAGAGGGGTGCTCACAGAGGAGATGAAGGAGGTAGAGGAAGAGGCCTAGAGGAAGAGGTCGAGGACTTGAAGAGTTGATAGAACCTGAACAAAGAAGACGAGGACCAAATTTGACTCAAGAACTTCGTTTAACACTTATTGACCATGTTACCAACCATGGACTGACACTGATGGAAGAGTTCAAACAAATCTCAGCAAAAATGCTGTTGCGTCAGTAATTTGGACATTTCAGGTTAATACTGGTAAGCTAACCACAGAAACTGAAGCTTGTTGTACTTTCATCAATATTGTTTACTGGGACATTTCACAGTAGGACAGTGCACATGTTTTTTTTTTTTTTTTTACATATAACAGAATAATGGTTATAGTGTACACAAACAGCTAGCAAACAACATTTATGATTTGTCATACATAGGAGACAAATCAGCACTACACCTCATTTGGTTAACAGCTAATTAATGTTATGCTTGAAAAAGTCCAGAAGTTTAAATAAACCACAAAATTGTCTAATGTGCTGTCCTGTAATCTGTCAGCCAAATGGCTAAAAAAAAGAACGTTTCCTCTGCGTAAACTACTATTACTGACCTACACACTCCAGGGAGCAGATTCACACAACCCAGAGAAAGTTTATTATAACGCTATGGGCTTGGACTGACAACATTATGAATGAAATGTGCTTTATTTGGAAGCATTTACAAGCATGATTTATTTTTCCGACTTATTAGTTAAAAAATTAGATGCATTTATGCCCCAAGACATAAAAAAAGCCAGAGTAAAGAAGCCAAAGGCCACCGTCCCCACCCCCTGCCCGCTCCCCGCCACACTCTGCTCGCAACAGCGAGCAGGCGCACTGGGGGCGCCTACAGAGCTAGAGATTTTATAATATAGACATCAGTACTAATTATGAGTTTCTATCTTATATATTGTCATGACAATTTTATGCTTGTTGTTTTATTTCTGCAAGCTGGTTAGATGCTGTTTCTCTTCCAGCCGCTTCAGCAGACCCGCCCTCCTCCCTCAGCAACAGCAGTAAAACAAACACACCCTGCTGCTCCCTGACCTGCAAATGACGGATAGAGAATCGATTGGTATGTTTTCCAAAAGACGCACACACCGGCATAACATTCGGGCACCGCTCTTCTGAAAGAGTTTTTTTTTAAACTTTTTTTTTTACTACCTATTTTGCCGCCCCCAATTTTAGAACGTTTCTGCATTGTCAGTGTACATGAGGCGTCAAATCTGCGATTTAGTTTTTTTTTTATTCAGTCTCCATCCATCCATCCATTTTCTTCCGCTTATCCGGAGTCGGGTCGCGGGGGCAGCAGCCTAAGGAGGGAAGTTCAGACCTCCCCCTCCCCAGCCACTTGGGCCAGCTCCTCCGGGGGAATCCCAAGGCGTTCCCAGGCCAGCCGAGAGACATAATCTCTCCAGCGTGTCCTGGGTCTTCCTTTGGGTCTCCTCCCGTTTGGACGTGCCCGAAAAACCTCACCAGGGAGGCGTCCAGGAGGCATCCTAATCAGATGCCCGAGCCACCTTAACTGGCTCCTCTCGATGCGGAGGAGCAGCAGATCTACTCCGAGCCCCTCCCGGATGACCGAGCTCCTCACCCTATCTCTAAGGGAGAGTCCAGCCACCCTGCGAAGAAAACTCATTTCGGCCGCTTGTATCCGCGATCTCGTTCTTTCGGTCACTACCCAAAGCTCGTGACCATAGGTGAGGGTAGGAACGTAGATCAACCGGTAAATTGAGAGCTTCGCCTTTCGGCTCAGCTCTCTCTTCACCACGACAGACCGGTACAACGCCCCCATCACTGCAGATGCAGCACCATTCCGCCTATCGATCTCACGCTCCACCCTTCCCTCACTCGTGAACAAGACCCTGAGATACTTAAACTCCTCCACTTGGGGCAGGACCTCGTCCCTGACCTGGAGAAGGCATTCTACCCTTTTCCGACTCAAGACCATGGTCTCGGATTTAGAGGAGCTGATTCTCATCCCAGCTGCTTCACACCCGGCTGCGAACTGCTCCAGCGAAAGCCGGAGATCACGTTCTGACGAAGCCAACAGGACCACATCATCTGCAAAAAGCAGAGACCTGATCCTTAGGCCACCAAAACGGATCCCCTCACCACCTTGGCTGCACCTAGAAATCCTGTCCATAAAAGTTATGAACAGAATCGGTGACAAAGGGCAGCCTTGGCGGAGTCCAACACTCACCGGAAACGAGTCCGACTTACTGCCGGCAATGCGGACCAAGCTCTGACACTGGTCGTACAGGGACCTAACAGCCCGTATCAAGGGGCCTTGTACCCCATACTCCCAGAGTACCCCCCACAGGGCCCCCCGAGGGACGCGGTCGAACGCCTTCTCCAAATCCACAAAACACATGTAGATTGGTTGGGCGAACTCCCACGCACCCTCCAGGACTCCCCCAAGGGTATAGAGCTGGTCCAGTGTTCCACGGCCAGGACGAAAACCGCATTGCTCCTCCTGTATCCGAGGTTCGACTATCCGACGAACCCTCCTCTCCAGAACCCCTGAATAGACCTTACCAGGGAGGCTCAGGAGTGTTATCCCCCTGTAGTTGGAACACACCCTGTGGTCCCCCTTTTTAAATAGGGGGACCACCACCCCGGTCTGCCAGACCAGTGGAACTGCCCCCGATGTCCACGCGATATTGCAGAGCCGCGTCAACCAACACAGCCCCACAACATCCAGAGCCTTAAAGGAAAAGTTCGCTTTTTTAGACATTAAGTTTTATGTGTTCCTTCACCCACCCAGTGCTCTGTAAACTTTGACCCATTTCACACACACACCCCTGCTCAGAGATTTCCAGGGGAGAAGTGATTCATAAACGTAGTTCTGGCTAGTTTCGGGGGCGCTTTATCTGCGCCGTTTAGCCTCACAAAAGGATTAGCCTCTGAAAGCATGGCTAATTTGCATCTCACAAACAAAGAGAAAAAATTTACAACGTCACATTACAACGGGACTATTTTTTGTCATTCGTATCCCTGCGCCACTCCCCGCAGCTATAGAACGGGCTCGTGTCTGGCTGCTAATCCTGGCTGTATGAGTGAAACAACAACTTCTAAAGTCACTTAAAAGTAGTTTTTCTTAAATATATCGAGCCATGGTGCATACCTGCAGGTTCCCGGGTTGTAACAATAAGGATGTTACAGGATCACCTTTTCGGTTTGACACTTTTCCTGCTAAGGACGTTTCTCTAAGGCATCAGTGGCTTTTAGCAATCGGCTACTCCAAGGATACTCGGCTGGAACGAGTCAAAACCTTTCGTTTGTGCAGTGCACACTTCAAAGAGGATGATTACATCAGGAAAAAGTTCGGGAAAAGTGAAAGACTGTTTTTGAAGAGTTCGGCCGTACCAGAAATCTGGGTAAGTTTTGTTTTTAAAAAATTATTTATTCCGCTATGTCTGCCGTATTCATGCAATCATCTTCGCATTTTAGCGCATTATTTATGCAATCATCTTTACACCGATGGTTGATCATAGACTGCAGTAGCTTTGTCAACAATCTGTGTTGATGTGTGTGTTGTAGCAAATGCAATTCTTCATCCGTGTACTCTGGCTCATAAAGATATCCTAGTAGTAAAATAAGTTTCTTCTTCATCTGATATAGTGTTAAAATGAAATTCGTCATCAGATGAGACGGAGTCTGACATGTTTTCGGCATTCGGCAGTGAAACAGCTGACATACAAAGCGCTGTTTAATATCCGCGGAGAGCGGCGCAGGGATACGAATGACAAAAAATAGTCCCGTTGTAATGTGACGTTGTAATTTTTTTCTCTTTGTTTGTGAGATGCAAATTAGCCATGCTTTCAGAGGCTAATCCTTTTGTGAGGCTAAACGGCGCAGATAAAGCGCCCCCGAAACTAGCCAGAACTACCTTTCTGAATCACTTCTCCCCTGAAAATCTCTGAGCAGGGGGGTGTGTGCGAAATGGGTCAAAGTTTACAGAGCACTGGGTGGGTGAAGGAACACATAAAACTTAATGTCTAAAAAAGCGAACTTTTCCTTTAAGGAAATCCAGGCGGATCGCATCCACCCCAGGAGCCTTTCCACTGAGGAGTTTTTTGACCACCTCAGTGACCTCGGCTCCAGAGATTGGAGAGCCCAACCCAAAGTCCCCAGACTCTGCTTCCATCCTGGAAGACGTGCCGGTGGGATTGAGGAGGTCTTCGAAGTACTCGGCCCACCGATTCACAATGTCCTGAGTCGAGGTCAGCAGCACACCCTCCCCACTGTAAACAGTGTTGGTAGTGCACTGCTTTCCCCTCCTGAGGCGCCGGATGGTGGACTAGAATCTCCTCGAAGCCGTACGGAAGTCTTGTTCCATGGTATCACCAAACTCCTCCCATGCCCGGGTTTTTGCCTCCGCGACCACCCGAGCGGCATTCTGCTTGGACTGCCGGTACCTATCAGCTGCCTCCGGAGTCCCACAGGCCAAAAAGACCTGATAGGACTCTTTCTTCAGCTTGACAGCATCCCTAACCACTGGTGTCCACCAGCGGGTTCGGGGATTGCCACCACGACAGGCACCGACCACCCTGCGGCCACAGCTACGGTCAGCCGCCACGACAATGGAGTCACGAAACATGGCCCATTCGGACTCAATGTCCCCTGACTCCCCCGGGACACGTTCGAAGTTCTGTTGGCGGTGGGAATTGAAGCTCCTTCTGACAGGAGACTCTGTCAGACGTTCCCAGCAGACCCTCACAACACGTTTGGGTCTGCCAGGTCTGACCGGCATCTTCCCCCACCATCGAAGCCAACTCACCACCAGGTAGTGGTCAGTTGACAGCTCCGCCACCTCTCTTCACCCGAGTGTCCAAGACATGCGGCCGCAGATCAGATGAAACGATAACAAAATCGATCATCGACCTGCGGCCTAAGGTATCCTGGTGCAAAGGGCACATATGGACACCTTTATGCTTGAACATGGTGTTCGTTATAGACAATCCATGACGAGCACAGAAGTCTAATAACAAAACACCACTCGGAGTCAGATCAGGGGGGCCGTTCCTCCCAACCACACCTCTCCAGGTCTCACTGTCGTTGCCCACGTGAGCATTGAAGTCCCCCAGCAGAACGAGGGAGTCACCCGAAGGAGCGCTCTCCAGTACCCCCTCCAGGGACTCCAAAAAGGGTGGGTAGTCTGAGCTGCAGTTTGGTGCATAAGCACAAACCACAGTCAGGACCCGTCCCCCCACCCGAAGATGGAGGGAGGCTACCCTCTCGCTCACCGGGGTAAACCCAAACGTACAGGCACCAAGATGGTGGGCAAGAAGTATGCCCACCCCTGCTCGGCGCCTCTCAGTGGGAGCAACTCCAGAGTGGTAGAGAGTCCAACCCCTCTCGAGGAAACTGGTTCCAGAGTCAGAGCCATGCGTTGAGGTGAGTCCAACTATATCTAGTTGGAACCTCTCAACCTCACACACCTCCACTCCTTTTTTCAATTTACCTGCTGCCATTGGGAATGATTTTAGCAAACCTTGGAATAAGTTACCACCTTTACGCAGACGACTGCCAGATTTATTTGGCTTTAAACAAACCTGATTCAACTCGCCTTCTCGTTGACTGTTTCTCTGCAGTCAAATGCTGGCTGTCAGAGAACTTCCTTTGCCTCAACGAAAACAAGACTGATGCTATTATTTTTAATCCAGTAAACCCGAAACATGCACCAGGTGACTTCTCTCTACCGCTTTTAAATTTGAAATCATGTGTAACCAGTCTGGGAGTGAAACTAGACTCTGATTTATCCATGACTTCACAAATTAACACTACTGTCAGGTCTTGTTTCTTTCAACTATGGCGCATCACTCGGTTAAAGTCAATAGTCAAACGACCACATCTGGAATCTGTTGTTCACGCATTTATTACTTCACGTTTGGACTACGCCAACTCAGTCCTGATTGGTGTCAGTGTCTCTTCAATTGAGCGTCTCCAGAGAGTGCAGAATGCAGCAGCTAGATTCCTGACAAACACTTCCAGACGCTGTCACATTTCACCCATCCTTGCCCGTTTGCACTGGCTGCCCGTTAAATACCGCATCCAGTTTAAGGTCTTAACTTTTGTTTACAATGTCCTGAATGGTCCAGCTCCCGTCTATCTGTCAGAACTACTCAAACCCTATGTACCGTCCAGAACCCTGAGATCAGCAGATCACCTGCTCCTGTGCATCCCAAAGATGAAATATAAATCCCGTGGGGAGCGGGCCTTCTCGTTCGCTGCCCCCATGCTCTGGAATGCTCTCCCCCTCAGTGTCCGACAAGCCCTGTCACTGTGTCGATTCAAGTCTGTGCTAAAGGCCTACTTTTATCATTTAGCCTTTGATTAATGATCATGCTTTTTAGTGTTTTGTTTGTATCTTACCTGTGGACATGTGCTACCCTTTTAGTATGTTTTTATGTTTTTAGTTGTATTTTTGCTTACTCTCTAGCACAGGGGTACCCAATCCTGGTCCTGGAGGGCCGCTATCCAGCAGGTTTTGTGGTTTCTCTGCTCAAACACACTTGATTCAGTGGTTGAATTACCTGTGCAGCAGCTCATCAAGCTCTGCTGAAGCCTGCTAATCACTTGCTAATTGAAATCAGGTGTGTTGAAGCAGAGTTACAACTAAAACCTGCTGGATACCGGCCCTTCAGGACCAGGATTGGGGACCCCTGCTCTAGCATGTTTCTTTTAGATTTTTTTAATTATTTTAATCTACTATTCCTTTTATCTTTCATCTGATTTTTATCTTGTTTGGTATTTCGGGGTTTCCTTTTATTTACTGCTGTACAGCACTTTGGTCAGCTGTCATGCTGTTTTTAAATGTGCTTTATAAATAAACATGGTATGGTATGGTATATATCCACAAAGTTAACGAATGGGGCTTTAAGATTTAAGATTTTCTCACCAGAAACTTTGCTTGTGGATGGACATGAGGTTCAAACATATCTGAAAATCTCTTTTTTAAAGCATCCAAAGCAGCTTGGATGGAGCTTTAGATTCCATGAATTGGACCTGTTTTCTTTGACGTTTAATGCCACCCTTGTTTACGCATGTCTGAGTGTTTCTAAACAAACACCTAATAAACAAATTACATTTTTTAAAACATCATTACTACCTTATTATCTTTACTTATAACACTTGTTTCAGCAGCATATTACATATTAAAAAACAAAACATACCAATAGATATTCAAGGAATAAAATCATTTGATGAGATAATTTAATGGATTTTTAGCAGTTTGGTAAATATTTTAAATTATGAAAGAAACAGTGGGACGTTCATTGTGTTCATCACCCTGTAATCATTACAGTCAGACAGATAAATGTGTTATTGGTGTGAAAAGAAAAATCAATGAAACAGGAATGTTTGAGGAAAAAAGGTAACCGACCTTTAATAAAACCCTGGCTGGAAGTTCAGTTTCCACCAGGGGCTTGTTTTGAAGGGATTGCTGAGTTGCTGTAGGTCTTGGTCGTTTGCAGTCCATCATTTTGTCCTTGAGTGTGTCGGTGGGCTAACATGTCTCTCCGTGTTTGCAGGTGTGTTACTAAGTCCTTTTTAGTGAGCATCCTTGTTTTTTGCCTTGTACTGCATTACCTCTCAGGAGAGCACCGAGCCAGTCTCAGGGGAGACCAATGTGCAGCACATCAGTTTTCTCAAGAGGACTCGCTTTGTGATTTGTTGTGTAGTACTGAGGTGGAGATGGGGTAAAACTTGTGTTGTTGTCACATGTTTGAATCAGGTAGCCATTTTGTCCCTCTGTAATAATTTAAACCTTTTGTTTGTCAAAGTATTTTCAGTTACCCTGCTGTCTGCCTCCTCACTCCCTGATCTCACTTCCCTCATTAGCAGGGGAGAGCATGTAGGGTTAGTTTGGGTTATAAGCTGTGTGTGTGTGTGTGTGTGTGTGTGTGTGTGTGTGTGTGTGTGTGTGTGTGTGTGTGTGTGTGTGTGTGTGTGTGTTTACATGTGTCTTATCCCCTCCAGCCTCAGTTTGTTGGTCAGTTGCAGCGCTGCACATTTAAAAGCAGCTCATTAGTGTGTCCACTTGGTTTCCAGACATCCCTTTCTTCTTCTGCAGCTGCTATCTGGGCACATTAGTGATGATCTCTCTCTCTCTCTCTCTCCCTCTCTAATGGATCAGTAGTAAGACCCTGCACTGTGCTGCTAATGTCTGCTCTTCTATTAATTATCCTTATAGGCCACTTAAACTACAGCAGCAGCCTCTTTTTGTTGTTTTACTGTCAATGCAATCCACCGACTATGTCAGGCGTTTTCTTTACATTTTTCACCGTGTGGATTTATGCTACAGTTTGATATCTTGTTGGCGGTAAATTTCTAGGCCAAGGTTAATTCCAAGAGCTCTAAAAAAGTTTTGCATTAGAAGGCAGGCTGGAGTTTTGCTAAATAAACACATCTTGATTCTAAAAAGAGTGCTGCTAAAAATAAACTGCTGATCTTCTGCTTTGGACTACAGTCCCTGATCTTGACTAAATATGTTCCTGGAATAAAGAAGACTTTGTTTAGTCATCTTTACATAGCTGACTTGACTGTGAACATGATCCAAATAAACCTATACATCTTTAACAGACAGCTTTGTTGTGTTGAACCAAAGGTTTGTATCCAGTTTGAATGAAATAATGCACACCTGTGGCTCTTCCCACACATTAAAAACCCAGCAGTAGTAATTTTCTTTTTTTTGTATTTGTGACATTATTTGCATTCATGACCTCTTTTCCGTCCCCTGCTAACTTTCATTTTATTCTAAAAGGATCTCTTTGGTTTTTAACCTCTCTAATAAATGCTGACCTTCTCATGTGAGGAAGCTTTGAAACCTTGTCCTTCTGAAGATTACTGCGGCGCAAGAAGGACACAAATACCCATCACAATACAAACATGTTATAACATTAGCTATAACCTTTGAAACTAACTTCTTATTCACTACAAACGTTATTTTGTTGTGTGATTTTGTTCTTTTTTGCTAAAAAAAACAACAAAATAACTGTGATTAAATCCTCCCAAACAACAAAGCCGATCCAAGACATTTTCCTGAATAATGAAAATGTATCTTTTTTAGTCCTTTTTTGTTCTTGAACAGAAATTGGTTTGTTGTTTTATAAAATAAATATTTACGTTTATTAGAACCAGTCTACACATCAGAAACATAGACATAGATACTGGACATAAAATGAGGCAAAATGGGAGGTTCCCACTGCCATTAGGGGTCCTTTCCACCGGCAGCTATGTGTAACGTTCTGGACCCAGAAGCGACAAGACGCTATCGTTACGTCTCGAGTCTATTTTTTACGCACTACTAGTTTAGATCGGGACAGACAGGGAGTCAAACACGAAGGCGCTGTGAAACATCTGGAAACTTTCAAAATAAAAGACAAGTGAAGTACGTCATTTCCTGTGAACCCCCGTAGCCGATGTAAACAAAACAGAAAATAAACCACAGACCTTTTTGGCTACATGCAGCTCTTTCTCCTTGCTTGTCATTGTGTGGACTTCTAAAATCACGCATGGTGTTGCAATTCTCACGTGATTTTGTGACCTCGCGGGATCAGCTGTGTGGAACGCTTTTGCTCCCGTTTCGCATCAGAATCGCTGCCGGTTGGGAATGAGCTCGCAGGTAGAACCGGGCTATTACGTTACGCGCCGCTTTCACGTCCTGTGGAAATGCGGGGTAAGACTCCAAATCCTGGTGTCTGAAACTCAGCCGTGATGTGACTCACTTCTAGTTCCTGAAAATGGTGCACCAGTGTTTTTCTTCCCCAGAATACGACTTACAAGACATTCATTCCTACTAGAGACCACTGCAAATGTATTGATTAACGAGTGTTCAACACATTTAAAATCTTAGCAATCTTTAATACAGCCAATTTAGACACACACTCCGATTCTTGTGGTGCATTCACATTGGTGTAGCTTGATTCATGCATACGGCGTAAACAAGTAGCTGTTAAGAGATAAATCTGAAAGCAGAACTACTGCTAATTAAATTCTACTCAGTTCTAAAGAACTACATAGTTGCTGGCCCTTTTGAAGGTTAAATGCTGTGTGCATATTCAGAAAACACACCCACTCTGTGTTATTCTTAGAAAATAAGAAAAAAAGATGGAGATTTATTTTTCATGGACTTATTTTACTTTCACATTTGACGTGATTCTTGGTTGGAGTGTAAAAACCCAAAGTGTATTTCTGCAGCTGAAAGCTCATCATGAATAAGTCAGCAGTGTCAAAGTGTCTATTTATTCATTTATGAATATCTCTCAGTGGGACCTTGACATCTTTGGATTCTCAGTGTTTGCAAAAAATAAATAAATAAAGTAAATGTGATTGTTATATGTTTGATTTTTTTTATAACAAACAGCCACTCTCGCTGTTTTTGTCTTCCTGCAGCAGAACTTATTTTCTGTCCTTTATCTCAAGGCTAGACTGGTATTTGAAGGAATTACTCACTGCTGTAGCATGAAATGAGTTTAACTAAAGCTCTTTAAACAATCCAGATAGGAGTTTCAGTCTGCTGCATAGGTGCTTTCGGCTGATGTCTCATTCGTAAATATTCCATTCGCTGTTGTTAATCAAATTCCTCCCTTGGAGAGACTCCTATTCTCACCACCACCTGAGCCATTTGGCCCTCAGGAAGTGAAAAATGCCTATAATTGGACGTATTTGGAGTGCACTTGGATGATAGAGACGGGGCACTAGATTATGGCTACGTGTGGCAAGAGATTGCAAAGTCAGCACCTCTGCAAAGCGGCTTACATATCGGAAAGCAATATACATGATTCAAACAAAGAATTATAATCAGCAAATATCTACGCTGCATGCACTCATCTCTGGAAGGCTGCAGAGGTGCCAGCTGGCAGCTGCTTCATGTGAATGGATCAGAGAAAAAACAAAGTGACAGTTTTAGGTGCTGGACTGAAAGATACAAGCTGCTTCATACGTTAAAGGGGATGAATCTCGATCAGTCGGTGAGAATTCTTTTGTTGTTGGGTGTCTGAGATGAAAATTAGTTTTAAAGAGTAGATATTTTTTACTAGCCTGGCAAGCCACCATATTTGACAATATATAGTCTGGTCACGACCCATTGATGGATCTCAGTCATGGGTTGGGATCTACGGTTGTCATCTGACATGCTATTGGACAACAAACAACGTGACATACTCATCGCCACGGCTGTCAGTCAACGGAGCAGTCCACCACTGTTGAAGAAGATGCAAATACATCCTTTTTCTAAATAAAGGACTCAAGTACGTCTATCTGCTCTTGACTCAAAGAAAAGCCCAAGCCTAAATAGTCCAAAGTTGATGCCAAAGCTGTTTCAAATGAGCCGTTGCCATATTTGTTTTGCTCAGTCGCAGTAACACCCCGCCCACCAAACCGATACAGCGCTGTGACTGGCATGCCACCAGACTGTCCAGGGCTGCGGAGGTTCCAATGGAGCGTGGCTAGACCGAGCTGGATCAGGGAAAGCCAGGCCAATTGACGAACAACGCTGGTAAGGCATCTAGCAATATATATGATATCTATGTAATGGACACCCATCTAAGATGGCGGCCGGCCACTATGGCAGCCCCCATAGGCAGCGGGGCATCTATATGTCCCTAAGGAAGACATTCTTCAGGTTTCTGGTTCAATATAAAAATATAGTTTTCATAAAGAATTTATTTAGAAAATTGACTCCAACCAGTGGTTCGACATTACAAGTTTATTTCTGTTATGGTTCTAAATATCCACATTAAACCTCCCAATTGTACAAATGTACAGTTTAATTAACACAGCTCACCATTCAGGTTTGGTCTGGAAACATTTCTAAACCTTAGTTTGATTTTAGTTTTCAGTCACTAATAAATAGTTCATCCAACACCTGTTAAACATGTTTTACAAGGTGTCCATTTTATTGGTGTTCTTTGAGTACATACACGTTTTTATTCATGCATAAGGCTACTTTTCATTCTTTTCACTAATTCTGTGATTTTTAAAAATAAATAGTTGACTTCACCTTTTTGTCCCATGTGACTATGACTACTCCCTCTGATTTAAACCTCTGAGGATTCTTTTGAACACAGTTTGAAATAGCATCAGTTATATGAAATGGTCACTTGAATATTTGTTACCAGAGGGATTTTCACCCAGTTGTTTGAGTTGGGCCCATTGTGTGCTGACTGACATCACTAACTGTACTTCTCCAAGCATAATGAGCTCCCTGTGTCACTTTAAGGCCACATTATATCTAAACCACCACAGCTTTACATTATTTATTTTTTCCAAAGGCACAGAACTGATTAATAGTTTGTTCTGCACATATTGCTGATGTATAAATAAAAGAATCAAAGCGAAAACTAATGCCATGCTTCACTGACCTTGTTTTGTTCGATGTCACAGTGCATTATTCTTTCCCCTGCGGGTTTTATGGTTGGAAATCGGAGGAATTAATTGCATATGACATAAGTATAACTGAACCCGGAGGCAGGCTGAGCTGGTATTATGAAGTAAACAAGAAAACAGCAGGTGTCAAAACTCTCTGAGATTCAAAACAAGAGTAAATAGAATCAACCTTTCTCTTCTGCAGCAGTTTGGAGATTTTCTGAGTGCTGCTTTCTTCCTGTCACAGCTGTTTATTCTGCTGCACAAATAATTGGATCAGACTTTCGTTTGGGGTGTGCTGCAGCCAAGTGAAGTATTTCCAACGATATATGTAAACAAACTTATGTTTATTTATCATCAAGCAGAAGCTGTAATCCAAAATGCTGATTATTTTTTACACAGGAATGCATATTTTAGTCCTGAGACATAAAACAAGAAAAGCATTAAAGAGCCTAAAATGTCAGACACAAAAATCTATCAAAATGTCTATTGTTGCTCTCCCTGCAGGCGGTGATACCTGGAGCTTTGCTTTCAGCGTTCTGGCTGCTGTGTAGACAGGAGTCCTCAGAGGGTTTAGAAATGAGCAGCGAAAACAGTCAGCACAGACTTTTTATTACCTGTTAACCAACGTCTAAAACATGGACGTCGTTAGGGCCATTTTAGGGGGGCTTAAGCCACCCTTAAATATTCCTAAGCCCCCCTATTATTTTGGGTGGATTTGTTATTTTTTTCAGTTACATTTTTTAATTTTAAAGTTTGCGCAGATGTATCAGACATGACAATCCCTCATCTTTCAGCGGAATTCGCCGTTTTGAATTCAAAATGTGTGAAAATGAAGATTTTTTTTGCACTCTGGGCAGCTGACTCAGTGACTCAATTGACTTGAAAACCTGATTCATTTTGGTGAGTGACTCATTCAAACTTGATTCAGTAAAAAGAATCGAGTTTACCATCACTAGCCACTAGCCTGCATGTTTAATTGTCGCTCCTCTCCAAAACATCTAGTTCAAAGGTTAAATTGCTACGTCATAGTGTTTGTGAGTCCTGTAGAGGTCTGTTAGTCACCCATTGATTTAAATCAGGTGTGTTGGAGCAGAGAAACATCTAAACTGTGCAGAATTGTGGCCCACAAAGAGCAGGACTGGACATCACTAACCTAACATGGTAATTGTAAATGTACAGCATAGCACAGAATCTAAAGCCTGTGGACAAACTGTTGATGCATCCTTTTAATTTGCAGTTTTAATTCTGCTTAGGGTAGAAGAGCTGGATCCTCTCAGAGATTTGTTGAGCACCATTTCCTTAAAGATGGATGTTGCTGCAGTGGTTGCAGCCTCACAATAACCTACACAATTTACAACCACCTAAACTTGTTACAAAAAAACAGTGATATGCATGTTCGGTTGATTGTTTCTTAAGCCCTTTTCACATGGCAAGATTTTAACCCTCAGGCTTCACTTTAATTTACTGTACACTTGAGTCTGTTAAACAACTTCAGCCCTGCTCAAACACATACAAATTTCAATCATTTTGAGAATTTTAACCCTTCAAATGCCAGTTTTATTACTATAAGTCATATAATTTATGAAAAAAACACTAAAAATTAGTTATTTTCTAAAAAAAAAAACTTTTTTGTGCATGGGGCATTTATTACAAAGCATTTTTTCAATCAGCCTTGGACATGTCAAGAATGGACAACACCAAAATCAGTCATTTTTCCATTAGTGGCAGCAGCAGAAGATCTAAAGAAAATGTCACGTTTTCTCACTGGGGCCCACTAATGGGAAAATGACTGATTTTGGTGGTGAACAGTAAAAATGACAAATAAGACTACTTTTATCAAAAATGAACCCCTAATATCACAGAATGCATCATTATTTTTTGCAAAGGCTACAGGATCAAAAACTGTGGCTTGCATTGTAGTCAATGGGACGTTTTTGTCCTCTAAAGTCTCAAGTGTGTAGTGTTTATTTTTCATAGTGTTCCCTTTATTTTCAAAATTCCAAATGAAATTTCAAAATTTGTCAAGAGAGGGGTCTTGCGACAAAAAATGGTATCATATGCACAAACACTGTTAAAATTATGAATAGGGAAAAAATGCTCAAATGGACAAAAATGTCCCTAATGAAGCCTGAGGGTTAAAATTGTCGGACCATCATTCGTCAAGATGAAGGAGTTACCAGTTCTATGATTCCGTTTCCCCCTCTGGTAGGCTATTGGTGTAGAATTGATTCATTATTATGGAGTTATGTTTGCAACAGTAAGCGCCCTGGCTTTAAGCGGTCAGTATTGCAGTTAAAAAGAGCTCATGGAGGATGTGGATGTCATAATGTTAAGCTCTATCACCAGGCCTATGTTGTAAGGAGTTTATTCAGCTGCTTAGATGATAATAGGAATCCTTCATGGAACGTTATTGAGCGAGACCTTATCTTATCAGTGAGATTAAAGGATTCTCTTTTCACAGGAGGATCAATTTAAAAAGTTTGTCTAGATTATGGCCCAATTTTCAGGCACGTATTAGTGACATTTGGAAAGATAGATGAAATTAAAACACTGGTGGTATGCATCCTCTCCAATCTGGAAAAATTGCTTGCTCTTATCAGGGTGGAAACCGTTTTATAACAACTACTGGGATAGTAAAGGTATTACAACGTTGAAAGATATTAGTGGGGAAACATTATTCTTAGCTTCCAAGAGCTGATATCCGTTCTCCTCGTCGTATTCCAGAGAAAAATAATCTGACCGACTAGCAGAGGTTTCAGAAGCTACATCTGACTGATGAAACATTGTCGTCTGCTAGCTGTTGGAGGTAAGTTCCCGGTGATACGTCACCAGCTGCTTAGTGCTCAGACCGGAAGCTATCTTCTGTTTTTGCCACACTGTTTAAAAACACTAGATTTTTTTTTAATCCCCCAGAAAATTTCAGTTGAGGTTTTAATACTTTTTTAAACATGTGATTCAAAGGAAATTTGCCTCTGGCCAATATCTTTAATTCTAGCCTCATATGTAAGTAAAATGCTTTTGTGGGTTGACAAACAGAGCTGAGTATCTGGGTTGCCAAGTCTTCGCTGCCAAACAGATGATTCTGCTACTGACTCTCGTTTTCAGCCTCTGGTTCCCCAGATGCTGTCAATCAGGCGGACATGTTAGAAAGTGTTCTTATTAACAGACACGTTTGTGTTGGCATAACAGCAGGAGGCTGAAGTCCCATGATCCTTCATTTCAAACTTGAAACAAAGGCTTATGGGATATTTTATCTTTGCATGGGATCATTCATTTGCTTTGTTGTATTAAATCACAGCTGATTTATTGTACTGTGTTAAATCAAAACTGATGAAGAGGGGAAGCTGTATTGTATCCCCTGTTTGGCAGAGTACTGTGGAACCTATTGTATCGACCACAGAGCCACAACTCTAGTTCCAGGTCTAATGCACCAGAAGTTTGTCTTTTCTGTCACCAATTAGTCCTGCTGGTCAACATTAATCTTTGAGTTAATCAGTGGTTTTCCCTGCTGACTTTTCTCCTTTTAATCTTCTTTTGTGTGTGTGTGTGTGTGTGTTTGTGTGGGTGCGTGTGTGTGTGTGTGTGTGGGTGCGTGCGTGCATGCGTGCGTTTTTGTGTGCAATTGTGTGTGTGTGTGTGTGTGCGTGCGTTTTTGAGTGCATACGTGCGTGCGTGTGTGTGCGCGCGTGCATATGTGTGTGCGCGCGCATGTGTGTGTGTGTGCATGCGTGCGTGTGTGTGCATACGTGTGTGTATGTGTGCGTGTGTGTGCGTTCGTGTGCATGCGTGCGTATGTGTGCGTGCATGCGTGCGTGCGTTTGTGTGCATGTGTGTGTGTATGTGTGTGCGTGCATGTGTGTGTGTGCGTGCGTGCGTGGGTGTGTGTGTGTGTTTGTTGCTAGTCTTATTTCTACCTTGCCTGTGGATTAAACATGTTTTTTTAATCTTTCTTGCCATCAACAGAGGAGCTTCCCCTTCTGGGGCTTCAGCAGGACTGTGATGCATTTTCATTCAGGGCAGGAGTTCTTGGACTTCTTTGTTTCTGGAGCGTGTTCTTTATCTGTGCTTACTAATTACATTGCCCAAGCCTTAAACAATCAATACAAAGAAAGAGATTTAGCTTTTTATTAAGAGCCAGCTCCTTTTTACTAGACAGATGCTTCAATGATAATGAGAACACATGTTTGTCAACCCTCAGCTCCACTCTAGGAAACATGGGAATACTGTACAAACTTCAGATCTAATCTAATGTGGCAGATAATTAGAGAATTTATTTTCCATTTCTTCACACTCACCTTGAACTTAATCACAGATTGGCTTTGAGTCTCCTCAGAGGATTTAAAGAGTTTCTGGGAAATTCAATTATCTAAGTGGAGGATACAGTTCTCAGACTGCATGAGATGGTCACTGATTCACTTTATTTCTCTTTTTGTTGCACCAGTGAATTTCTCTATTACTTTCTCTTTCCATTCGGGCACATTTCTTTTTGTGTTTATCGTTCTAATGTGAAGTGAAAAGACCCTGATATTTGGGATTGAGCAGGAATCAACGTGACTGGTTAAAAGAGGCTTTTGCTTGAGGTCATGATAGACTTAAAGGGACATTCTACCCCAAAGTAAAATTTTGTCTGTTGTCATATTCCCCATAGTTAGATAGGAAAAAACAATTTGTAACCAGCCCAGTCATTCTCCTGATCTGGCAGTACTCTTTTAGCTTAGCATAAAACACAGTGAGTGTGAATGGTTCCTACAAGCCTTGAGGTTAAAAAGTCCTTCAAATGACTCAATAGTGATTCTAATTCTGCTTGGTGACCTATAAGGCTGTTGTTCATCCACTGTTAGAGAAACCTGGACTGGATGCCTCCATCTTGGCTAACTATAGGCCCATCTCTCGAATCTCCCTTTTCTATCGAAGCTGCTGGAGAGAGTTGTGTATTCTCAACTAGTTGCTTTTTTGAACACTCAAGAGGTCTGGGAGACTTACCAGTCGGGGTTCAGGGCTGGTCACAGTACTGAGACTGCTCTCTTCATGATCCTCAATGACGCCTATTTGGCAAGTGCAGTTGTTCTGTTGTTGTTAGATCTGTCTGTGGCCTTTAATACGGTCAATCATGACATTCTTCTGGACCGACTGTTGAGCTGGGTGGGGATTTCGGGGTTAGCCCTGGAATGGATTAAATCATACCTTAAGGGCAGGAGCTTGAGGATGGGTGAGGCATCATCGACCTGGGTGGACCTGCAATGGGGTGTGCAGCAGGGATCTTTCCTGGCCCCCCTATTGTTTGCATTGTATCTCCTACCTTTGGGGAATCTATTCCGTCGACATAGTGTGAGATTCCACTTATATGCTGACGACTAAAGAAGCTAAAGAACAGCTGAATGCAATTTTCATATTAGCATAAAATTAATCAAAGGGATTTTTTCAATAGGAAGAACTAAAAATATATATATTTTAAAAATCTTATCCAACAGAAAGTTTTCAAAGATAACCTATTCTTCATTATTAGCTTTTTTTGATGATGACGTTTTTCAAAAATTGAGCTGATGATGTTATGTGTATGATTTACCACCACCACTGCTGTGGGGGTCACTTGCTAAACATTATGAACAAAAAAGGTCACGGTTCAAGAATTCAAAGTCTAGCCTGTTTGGTAACCATTGTGACCAGTTCCATCTTTCCTAAGTCTTTACCCTGCAGGTTAACCACTCGGTACCACACATGTTAGTCACTTTTCATTAAAGCAGGTGAACTTAAGAGAAATGAAGCTGTGCTAAAAGATATTCAGGAAAACTACGAGGGCATTAGGATAAAAGGCTAAACATTATCTTACATTAAAATCACTAAATGTTTCTATAATCTAATATTATATAATAATCTATTTTGCTTCAAATGAAAAACACCAGAACAAAATGAACATTAAAGAATAAATAAAATTGGGTAAATGTAATAATATGTCAAATAAAGCCTAAAACATGACTTTTGGATGGCTTTGCTAACTCACCATAATTTATGTGCTTAGATTATATGATGAACTAAATAATCTCATGTTTGGAAGTTGAGAACGTTTCCCTGGTTTATGTCACAAGGAAACAAAATGTTCCCAAACAGCAGGAAGAAAGCTGCTGTTCCTTTATTCCTTCTTGAGAAGATGAAAAAAGATCATTTTCCCCTAAAACTCAAATATTGTAATTTAACAAGATGGAGCATCTTGTTTGCTCATATGTAATTTATGGTTTCACACATGCAATTCGACTTGACTGAGAAGCTCAAATTTGTGTTTTTCATCTCTCCAAAAGTTACACAAAGGAATAAAAACTCATATATCAGTTTGTTTCAAAACAGCAGAAAAATGTCTTCTCCGTATTCCAGACACATTTTAAGCACCAAAACACCATCATTCCTCCACTGCAGGGGTGATTTGGGGTTTTTGTTGTGGCTAAGTTTCATCACAGAAAAATAAAATCTGCCAAGCAACATAACGACATAATAAAATTCCCTCCTGAAACGTTCTCTTTCTGTTTTGACCTTTCAAAGGTTAAGAAAACTCTGTTCGAACTTAGATAAAGACGTTTGACTGAGAAGTGCTGTGAATAGCTTTGTGTGTGCACACAATGTGGGACAGATGTGATGTGAAAAGAAAGTTACAGTTTTTTACTCTGTCAGAACGGTGGAAATGCATCGATTGTTGTGACAACATTATTGCGTCTGGAGCAGCCCAGCTGGGAGGGGAGATAACACAGATAACACAGCTCGCTTCTCATGAGACCATGCTTCCCTGCCTCTGCCCTCGGCCTCTCAACATCTGTGTGTGTGTGTGTGTGTGTGTGTGTGTGTGTGTGGATGTCAGTCGTTAATTTGGGCTGAATCTAATGTGATAGGCAACGTCTCTGCAGCAGGAATATGACAGACAGCAGCTTGTGTGTCCATAAAAGATTACCTCTGCTAACTATGTTTCTGCAGCAACCAAAACAAATGGTAGAGTGTGGCGTTACTGTCAGCCATGAGTAGTTAGAGGTTTACAATGACATATAACACACACACACACACACGCACGCACGCACGCACGCACGCACGCACGCACGCACGCACGCACGCACGCACGCACACACACACACACACACACACACACACACACACACAGAGGCTGAATCATCTCTCCTACTGTACCACAGCGTGAGGGGCTCTAATGGTGCAGCATCTTAACTGGAGACAGCTCCAAGGTTAAATGTTCCTGCTCGTGTGCTGCTGCCTCATAACACTGATGAAAAGGGAAGATTTCCTGCACATCATTTTGTCCTGCGTGACCTGTTGGATGATGATGAAGAGGTGCTGAACATTTGCACGCTGCAGGGGGGAATGAGATTAAAGGATGGCTCATGTGAGCTAATTGACTGTGGAATACCTGAAGCTGACAGAATAATTTGAGACATGGTGCCAAAGAGAGTCCATAAAGAATTTTCACAAACTTAAAAGAGAATGAACGGCTCCTTTTTCTGCTCGCTTTTCCTCTCTTCCCTATCTTTATCTTCCATCCTGTCCGTGTCTCTGCTTGTCATCTGGCTGCCTCTGCTATACTCTTCATCTTGCTCTGTCTCTGGCTCCTTTCATCGTACGCTATCAGAAAGAAAAATTAGATAGCGAGACACTGAGGGACACAAAGCAGATTTCTGATGGTAATGCAATTATGAAACAAGGGTTGAATATTAATAAAGAAGAGGAAATGTAGAGTAAACATCTGAGCAGAAGGGTTGGGGCTGTTAATCAGCTAGAAGATAGAAATCATCCTGGGACGTTTGTAAAGTAATAAAGTCACTCACCGTCTGCTAAAGGGTTTGTTGTTGTTGGTTCTTGCGTCATTTTGAAGCATGTCTGTATAAAAGCTTTCTATAGTTACACACTACTGTGCAAAAGTTTTAGGCATGCTGTAAACAAAGAATGCTTTCAGACATATAAATAACGATTGTTTATCTTTATCTATTTACAAAATGCAAAGTGAGTGACCCCAAACATCCAGCTAAAGTCATTCAGAACTATCTTCATGTTAAAGAAGAACCAGAAGTCCTGGAAGTGATGGTCTGACCCCACAGAGCCTGATCTCAGCATCATGGAGTGTGTCTGGGATTCCATGAAGAGACGGGAGGATGTGAGGAAGTCCACATCCACAGAAGATCTGTGGTTCGTTCTCCAAGATGTCTGGAACAACCTACCAGCCCAGTTCCTTCAACAGCTGTGTTCAGGTGGAGCTAGAAGATCTGATGCTGTTGTGAAGGTAAAGGATGGTCACACCAGACGTTGATCTGATTTAGATTTTTCTTTTGTTTGATCACTGCTTTCTGTTGATTGATGAAAATAAATGATTAACTCTTTCATTTTTGAAAGGATTCTTTGTTTTTCCCCACACCTGTGTAAAGCTTTAGATGATATTTCTTTGTATAAACTGTACTTCTCTTTTCAAAGCCTTTTGGAAAATGTTTATGAAACAAGGATCAAATGTTCCTTTTAGGAATGCTTTGTTTCATATTGAGAATGCATTATTAGTTTTTTATTTATTCATACATTTTCACCTGTGCTTCTTTCATATTTTGTGGTTATTTGCAAACACGGATATTAACATAGCACATTTGGTGCGTTCAGGGCTCAAATCTGGTAGGAATTTTTAGTTTTTCCCAGTTTTCTGTGTAATGGAAAATTGACAAAATGATGAAAGTTTATGAAATGACATTTTGATAAAGCTTTGTGATATTTAAAGGGACACCTTGCAACTTTTTAATATTTTTAAATCATGTTCTTGAGCCAGTTTGTGCTAAAATTACCCTTTACAGGCGCCCCCTGTGGCCAGAATATTCCACTTGCAACTTCACAGTTGCCGGTCCGGTCTGCTGGGACTTAGAAAAATTTGAGCTTGACATTCCTGGCTCTGCAGTCTGCTTCCAGCATGTTTTAGATCATGAACACAGCTGATTTGTTTGATTAGTGATGAACCGCTCCTGTAGACACTAATGAAGGCTGAGGAGACATTTCAGCAGTTAGATTAAGGTGTTAAAAAGACGAACGCACAGCGAGGAGAGAAGTTTTACTTTCGGTTTCACCAACGAACACTAGGGGGTGCTAAAAACAAGCCCAAACTAACTAGTGTCCCTTTAAGAGAGTGGAGCTGTTTTAGGGTGAGCAGCATATGGATGTAGCAGGATTCATCCTTAGCTGACCTAAACTGTTTTTTTCCAAACTGAGATTGTTCAGGAAGTTAGCACTGGGTAAGAGACAGAAATTATTCCTAACACAGAAACACAGTTCAAAATGAATGAAATATCCCTGTACTTGTACAATGATGTGCTGCTTTACATGAGGGGCGAAAAGAAGAAGAAACAATTGAAAAACAGTTGTTTACATTACAATTCCCCTTGTTGCCGTTCTCGTTTAACAAGTCATTCATCCTGTAGCATCATCTGTTTTTGTTTTTGTGTGTGAGTCAGAGACTGATCTGGGACAAGCAGGCCTGCTAGCTTAACCTTGTGCCCTGCATGAACACCCAGCAGATGATGGGTTCTGCTGGCAGGAACCAGTTAGGATCCTCTTGACTTTGCATCTGTCCTGTGATCTGGCCGAGCACGATGTCCATTTCTGGATGCAAAGGCAACAATTCTCTATGAATGATGGAATTCACGCCTCTGCAGCACTCGATTTCTTGCACTGTGAGGCTACGTGAGGGTATTTAATAATGTCTTGATTTGGGTTGTTCTGTCCTTGTAGTTTTTTCATTACATATCTCATATTTTACAGCTGCAGCAGAGCTGCAACATTTGCCCCTAGCCTGATGTTTAATCAGAGGGGCAGAGCTCAAGCTGCTGTCGATTCACTTGAGTCCAACTCTTTAATCCGTGAGCGGAGAAGTATTTGGCTGACTTTTTGACTTCTGGAGTTGACCAGTTAGAAAATGAGGTCCACAGTGCCACTGTGGACAAATTATCGTTTCAGAATCCCTATTTATGTTCCTGACATAAGCTGTCCCATACGGAAAAGAAATAGAAAAAACGTATAAAAGACATGCATCAGCTTTAGTGTGCTTCATATATAGTGAATCATATAAGGCTTATATGATTTACTCATGAAAGTGGCCACTTTCACATAACTTTCATACATGATAATAAATAGGATCACATAAGGACCGTGTGAAAACTAAGTATGAGGTATATAAGGAAAGTATATATGTCAAAGTGTGTTTTCCATAGATGCTCCATATAAGTTCTGCAGTTTTTTAGTTCATGTTATAAAGACATATGCTTTACATATATGAATTCAATATGTTACATACAGTTTTTTATATGTAAAGTGAATGTAGTTTGCAGGGCAATTATCTCTTTTTTATATGCTTTTTATTCATATATTATAAGAATATGTTAGATTACATGTTTTCTCTGTATCTTCAGGCAATACATTATTATGGTAAACTATGTTTTTTTACATTTTTCTTGTAAGAAATTTTAAATCTCAGCTGATAAAAAACATATTGATTTTATACAAATTCACATTACTAGAAACAAATTAATCACATAAGAAAAGAACAAAACTATCATTTGTTGCTTCTTGACTTAACTGGATCAACATGAGTTAAAAACTAGCAATGCAAAGACAGACTGGTAAGCTAACAAATGTGATGATGGAGCTATTGATTTTGGGTTTCTGAGCAGAGTGGAAAATATTTCTGTCAAAACATTTTGCAATGCATGTTCACAACATTTATGTATTTAGTGTTGAAATGGTCCTTTAAGCTCTGACGTAATGAATTTGGGTCATGTAAAAAGACAAGACTATATTGGTCTACATCTTTGTGTTATCTGCTAATTATGTGCAAAATTAACAATATTTCTACAACCCAAAAAAATAACTTTGAATGAATTTAAAAAAATCATGGAAAGGATTGCCACGTGATTATGTTGCTTTAGTTCAGCATCATACATTTATGTTATTCTAACTTAAAGTACTTGTGTTGAGCCAAAGTAACCGATCAAGGTTGAGTCAACTTATTTATTTCATTTGTCTCCTATTTAATTTGATAGGGTCAATTTAACTCATTAGAAACATTTTGATCCAACTTAAATCAATAATTTCTCCCCATTTGCACCCAACTTGATTTAATAAAGCTGATCTAACTAATGTTACATTAGTAACTGACGTTGATCAAACCCATGAAAATTATGTTAGTTAACAAAAGTGGTTAATGCTGAAAGGCCATTCAATCACCTATCATTTCTTTCCATGATTTAATTATGTTAACTCAAATAATAGCTTTAAAGTTCAATAAATACAGTCTCAGAGTCAAGGAAGGAAATGAAACAAGTACAAAAAAGCAGCAAAAACTGTGGTCACTGAACCGTTCATTGAAGCAGCTGGTTTTTGAGAGCAAGTGTTTTGTTGGAAGCTTTACTGCCATCCAGTCCCATGAAAACCTTCTGGACTACCTCCAAGGTGTAGCAGAAGTCAATCGGGTAGTTGAGGTTTAGAGCACACATCCGTCCAAATAGCATAGCAACAGCTAATGCTACATTTTCAAATTCCTGCAACACCCTGATTGCTTCAAGGATAATCCCAGTGTCCTCTGGTTCCACAGAAGTAAGTCCTTTGATGACATGATTCCAGTGGTGGCGTCTTCAATGATGTCTTTGACATCTTCATCCATGTCCTGTAGAAATAGACAAAATATATAAATTAATATAAAAATACACAGCTCATTATATAAGCCCTTTACAGAAAGACACATGGATGTATTAGACCTTTTCAGACAATCTAAAGAAAACTCACATGAACTCTGCTGATTTGATAAATGTAAACATAATGAAATGTTACAGTCCTACTGAATAGTTCCACATATGCTGCTTATTGTGAACCACCCATTGTTGTGAGAATTACACTCTGTCAGAGGTATTATGTGAGCGTGTGTGTGTGTGTGTGTGGAGATGAGTGTGTGTGTGTGTGTATGTGATTCTCGATATGAGTGTGTGTGTGTGTGTGTGTGGAACTCTTAAAAGTTCATAATAACTAACACTTTACTTACATCAGGTATTTGTGCAACGATCATTTTGAGCCTTCTTCCTTGATCAGGGTGTCAGAGTGGAGATCAGGCTGAGACAGGAACTTTGACAGTAGTGTGGAACCATGGTAATTCTCTCGTTGATCTGAAAAACAGAGCACAAACTACATAAGAAACATGCCTAAATGTGTAACAAATAGAAAGTAAGTCACTCACACAATAGAGCATCATCAGTAAGATCCTCAATAGATGCAGGGGGACCACTGGTGAGTGTCAGTGTCTCTGAAAGGTACCATCAGCCAAGATGATCTTTAGGATCATGTTTCCATCTTGAACAGTTACTCTGCAAACAGAAAATGATGTGTAACACACCCAAACATGTTCCAAGTCAGTGTACAAGTTTCCTTCCAGTTACAAATGACAGCAGGTGTTCACGCTTACAAGGACAGGAAAGAAGAGTCAACAGACAGAATAAAATTTATTGGGAAAAAAGTTGCATCTCAACAAAGAATTTAATTGACAAGTTCCTTAAAATTACAACAAATAAAAAAACTTCAAAGCGTTAATGAGAAAATGAGCTTTGTCAGTGTGAAGTCTTCAAGATGTCATCTATCACGGACAGCTCCACTCGCCCACCGTTCACAGCCCAACAGTCCGCTATCCACTACACGGTGTCCAGCGTTCACTCTCAGCACAGGTGTGTTCCCAGCTAAAGCTTAGCGAGCCATTTTAAGGTTTAATCTAGTGCAGTCCCGCGCTGCACTTCCTTAATAATTCCAAGTAATACGTGCATAACGCAGCATCCAAATAACATTTTCTTTCTGTAGTTTAATTAGCTTGTTGAGGCGACAAAATCGCTACACACACGGACATATAAAAAAAAAATAACGGTGACTTTCTGCCAAACGTGAACACCGAACAGTCCACACAGCAATCAAGCTAACAGCAGCACTGAATGCAAGCTAGCATAGTACTGTGAATTAATAACTGGACAAAAGCAATCTTAAAACATCCCCTGCTTAAACTTAAAGTAATTTTATTTACTTAAGGCTGGTTTATACTCGGTCCGTCTGCGTGAAACGGACGCACGCACCGCAAGGGCTCTCCGACAGGCTCCCAGAGGGTGACGGAGACATGCCCCAAATTTTACACATCCGTCGAAAGTGACGGAGACTGCAAGCTTGTGATTGGTCAGGACGATGCTTCTTGTAACTTCGTCACCAGAATAGATTGAACAACACATCGCGGAAAAGTCCGAAAATATGAACGCTTATTCACCCGTGACTGAAGGAGCACAAAATACGGAGCAAACGTGGATGGAAATGACAGGAAACGTGGGTTTAGAGGTGGCGACTGGATGAAGAGGTGGAGGAGAATGAAGGACAAATTAGTCCGTGTTAAAAAGTCTCTGAAATAAATTAAAACAATGTAAACACATGAGTAAATACACTATCGTGAACCGGATACATGAGTGTCATGGTGGCAGGATATCACAGAATAGCGCTACGCCCTCTGTTGTCCTGGCGGGGAATTGCTTTGCAGCACTCCGCTGCCTGAACAGAAGTTCCAATGTGAAAACCTTTTAGACGCTCCGTGTGCGTCTCTCCGTTGCGGAGCTCACAGAGAGAATAAACCAGCCTTTACTTTCTCCTGTGTGCTCACTCAGTCTCCACATAGCTCCATGTGAGGGAAAGTGCTGCTGCGAGGCTTCTGCAGCAGGTGATTAGACCCGTTTCCTCCTGAATCTTGTTGGGTGATCAATTGGCTGAAAACGCTTTGAATCGTCCAATCATATTTTATGGCGCTTTTTTAAACATTTTGTCATTTCCAGTTATGGTTGAACATGATTATATTTATTTAAATTAGTCAATGCAAGACATTTCTGTACATTTATTTTTGTCAATGCATACGGAAGCATATTGCATTCACCTACAAACTCTGTTTGTCCAAATTAATGAGAAAATGTTTACAGAAAAAATAAAAACGCCTTTGTTTTTCTGAATTAATGAGATAACTTTTTAAAAATAAAAATAAAAAATAAAATAATTCCTCTGCAGTGCTAACGATTCTCTGGCATTACTGACTGGCTAATAGAGGAACTCAAACATGTTCCGTTTGTTAAGTTCAATTCACTTTCACTTTGTTTTGGGAATGAGACACTGGGAAATAGCTACTCTTGCCTCTTACCTACATGAGCAGGAACGATAATTCAGCCCTGGAATATCTCCG
Source organism: Aphyosemion australe (assembly GCA_006937985.1). Taxonomy (NCBI): domain Eukaryota; kingdom Metazoa; phylum Chordata; class Actinopteri; order Cyprinodontiformes; family Nothobranchiidae; genus Aphyosemion; species Aphyosemion australe. The sequence goes on along the minus strand of SSNS01000398.1, from coordinate 133,913 downwards.
TCTGTCCGGCTGTCAGAGAAGGGGTAGGTGGGAATTCAGAAAACCTCTGAATGTAGCAGGATGACTGCCTGAACCTTTAACCTGATCAGCAGAGGGTGCTGCAGATATTAGAGGCTGACTTTTATCAGAGAGGTTTTCTCTTGCTGATGATGCAGCTGCCTGATCACCATCCATCGGTAGTCACAGCCAGAATATCCGATAGGGATTTGCGTCTAAACAGGTGCAAATATCTCATGTGTCTGCGCAAAACTGACAAATAACAATCCCATCTGTGGGTCCTGAGAATCCCAGAACGGCCTGTGTGCTGCAGGGCAGGGTGTTTGGACAGAGCACCATACATAGCACAGCAGCATACATGCAGTTTATGCGCATGCACATTTATCTAAACCTCCGCTATGTTCAGAGGAGCTGTTAGTTCAGCATACGGCAAAGTCATAGTGGTGTTAACAACAAAGTGGAAGATCTGACTGCTAACTGACTGGGGCGATGGTGGCAGAGGAGTTAAGTGGTCGCCCCGCAATCAGAAGGTTGCAGGTTCGCGTCCCACTCAGTCAGTTGCTGTCATTGTGTCCTTGGGCAAGACTCCTAACCCGAATTGCCTGTGTTGGTGGTGGTCAGAGGGCCCGATGGCGCAGAATGGCAGCCTCGCCTCTGTCAGACCGCCCCAGGGCGGCTGTGGCTACATAGTAGCTTACCATCATCAGCAGTGTGTGAATGTGAGAGTGAATGAATAATGGAAAGCGCTTTGGGTGTCTTGAAAAGCGCTTTATAAATCCAATCCATTATTGCGCTACACAAAGTATGATCTGATGGGTAAACTGGCCCAAGTGTCATACGGCTTAGAAATGTATGATGATCTGACAGCATATGTGCGCTGCTCCGGACCGGTGTTGGTTCGGAGATCCCCCGTCATAGGATCGAGCAGACTGTCACTGCAGCAACGTCCAGCATCACCCTGCTGGAAGAACTTCATTCATTAGATTTCTCTGACAGCAGACAAGGATGACACGCCCATCATACTGGTGACAGGTTCATTCATGGCCAAACTACCGATGAATGGTGACCAGGCAGCTGCATCATCAGCAAGAGAAAACCTCTGTGATAGGAAGTCAGAATCTAAATATCTGCACCACCCTCTGCTGATGATCAGCTCACTAATTGATGCAGGTTTAAGCCCCTTCTCCGACGGCCGGACAGACGGAGATATTCCAGGGCTGAATTATTGTTCCTGCCCATCTAGTTAGAGAAGAGTAGCTATTTCCCAGTGTCTCATTCCCAAAACAAAGTGAAAGTGAATTAAATTCAATAAACGGAACATGTTTGAGTTCCTCTATTAGCCAGTCAGTAATGCCAGAGCATCATTAGCGCTGCAGAAGAATTATTTTATTTAAAATTTCTAAAAAGTTATCTCATTAATTCAGAAAAACAAAGCCGTTTTTATTTTTCTGTAAAAATTATCTCATTAATTCGGAAAAACAGAGCTTTTTATTTTTTTAGGTAAATGCAATACGCTTCCGTAAATACATACCTCAAGTCTACTTCAATCAATTATGTTTACAGTAGAAATGTATAAACTGTGTAACATCTACAAAATGTGATTTAGTATATTCAAACACCTGCCAATTACCCTTTTTTCAGTGAATGAATGAATATTCTTATCTATCTTTTTTGTCTATATTGAATTCATTCAAGATGGATTTTGAATATTTACTATGTTGATTTAATCATTTGTCAAACTTATTGGAAATGTTTGTTCTTGCAATGTCACAATGCAGTAATGGGAAAAACATTATTTGAAAGTCAGAAATAGGATGCCCAGTTTTGCAAAAATGCTAAAAAAAAGTTAAACTTTCCAAAAATGAATGAAAACTACTTTTATTAATCCCAGAGGAAAATTCCAATGTTGTAGTAGGGTTTTATTATTTACATGTTTCAAAGCAAGCTTCTCGTAAATTTGTGGTTTTCCCTTACATCGTATTGTCAATGTTAAATGTTAGTTGTTTCATATTTGTGACATCACAAGTAAATATTGTGTTCTCTATAAAAAACTTACAATAGTTTAGTTTCACTGATGGTTGTCTAACTCATATAAGTTTCATATTATATTTTTCTTCTAAGACTACATACAAGTTTCATTTATACAATTTTTCTAGGGATCTTTTATCTGTTTTCACTCTTGTATGCATTTCATACAAGTTTCAGACAAAACAGAACTTTACAAGATTTATATATATCTTTTCCGTATGGGGTAGGTCAGAAAATGTTCTGGAACAACTTTCCTCAAACTGAAATGGCCTGTGAAGTATAGACTGGTTGAAAACTCAGTTAGTGCCTCATGAGCAGCTCAGCAACAATACACACATGCTCACTAGAGGTCCACCATCTGTGTGGTACCTGCCACCATCTGCAGCAGAGGAACTTAAATGAAAACATTAACCACAAGAAAATTCATCAGAACTGTGATCCTCAACAAGAGAAACAGGAGCACAATGCATGCTGGGAAATTCTACAACAATTTTACAACCCTTGAATATAATAAAATATGATACAAGTTCACTGAAAGTCTGTGTAATGCAAGTAATCTAACAGTACTTCTATTACACAGAAGCCCTTTTTATAAAACAGTGCCGCCAATTTGCCGCAAAGCCGATGCGGCATCTGGGAGCCTAAGGTCGTTTATAAGAGCTCAGACCGTGGCGATAAATGTTGCGCAATCATGTCCGTTTTATAAAAGATTACACAGGGCCGGCTCTACCCAATTTGGTGCCCCAGGCGAGATTACTTCTTGCACATCCTCACCCCCCCCCCCCCCCCCCCCCCCCCCCCCCACACACACACACACACACACACTTTCTCAGTAACCCCCTGTACAAACAGAATTTAAGGACAGCAGCCATCTAAATTATCATAAAAGTTTGTTTTTCATATTTGAACAACAGCAGCAACAACAATCTTTCAAGCAGCTCTATTCCTTGCTGCAAAGGCATAGAATCAAATGACATCAGTCTCATCTTGGGGTTGATGTTTATAAAAAAATTGTGGGAAAAAAAATGCTGGATCTCAGGTATGTTTTAATCAGGTTCAATCAGGAGCAGCTCCTCTCTGCAGCAGCAACTGTCACTGGCATTGTGGCAGCAATCCTCAGGGCCAGCAGCATATTAGGGTAAACTCCTTCAGTTTCTCTCCTGTTTGTGGATATTCAAAGTCTGATGTAAGCCAGTTGAGGTGGCTCGGGCATCTGGTTAGGATGCCTCCTGGACGCCTCCCTGGTGAGGTTTTCCGGGCACGTCCAACCGGGAGGAGACCCAAAGGAAGACCCAGGACACGCTGGAGCAGGGGTCCCCAATCCTGGTCCTGGAGGGCCGCTATCCAGCAGGTTTTGTGGTTTCTCTGCTCAAACACACTTGATTCAGTGGTTGAATCACCTGTGCAGCAGCTCCTCAAGCTCTGCTGAAGCCTGCTAATCACTTGCTAATTGAAATCAGGTGTGTTGAAGCAGAGTTACAACTAAAACCTGCTGGATACCGGCCCTTGAGGACCAGGATTGGGGACCCCTGCGCTGGAGGGACTATACCTCTCGGCTGGCCAGGGAACACCTTGGGATTCCCCCGGAGGAGCTGGCCCAAGTGGCTGGGGAGAGGGAAGTCTGGGCCTCCCTCCTTAAGCTGCTGCCCCCGCGACCTGACTCCAGATAAGCGGATGAAAATGGATGGATGGATGGATGGATGTTAGCTGGTAGGCCTTCTGTGGACTAACTCCACCTTCATCTTACCAGACAGGTGAGGTCAGTCAGCAGGTCTAAAGGAGCCTTTAAAGACTCGTCCTGAACTTTAGGATGTGTTGATGGGTGTCTGTGTCCTCAGGCTGTTGAACGGTGCTGCTGCGTCTGTCCCTTCAGCTGGAAGCAAATCAAACACACGTGTAAATATAAATAATCCTTCAGTAAGATCACACAGTGATGTATAAATGACAGGACATCAGGTAATAAACACACCTGAAGCATAAAGTATGAATAACAGTATTGTTCAGTAACAGGACTTCAGCTCTAACATGCTGTTACAGGACTCACCTGCTGCAGGGTGGTGTTGGTGTGGATGTTCCATCAGAAGCTCCAGCAGCTGTTAGGCTGCATCTAGACAGATACAGATATACATGTTACTGTACAAGATCACACATAGTAGCAGAGAAGTGAGTAAAACTTTATTTATACAGCACATTTAAAGACAACAGTCACAAAGTGCTGTACATGACAACAAGCAAACAAAAACAGATATAAACCAATAAAAGCAAAACATAAAACACAATGAATCAAGTGAAAGACAGACTTTAAGTTGCTTTTTAAAATGTCCTCTGGTGACTGATTTGTATCTAACAGTGGGTTCTGTAGTGACCTCTGACATTTATATACCATCATTATTGCAACAATAATCTGTTGCAATAATTTAAAAAAGAAAACCATCAATGTTAATTTTTGCAAAATGTAAACCATTTTCTACTATGAGGTTTAAAAAGTCACTTTGACCAGAAAAATATAATAAACAGACAGAACTGATAATAAATGATCAGAAAATTAAGGATCATCGTATAATTATTAGGAGTTATTATGAAACACCAAACATGAAAACATCTGAAGATATTCCAGAACACTGAAATGATCCTAAGAGGTTATAATGTGTTCATGATGCTGCTGCTCTGTTACTGTTGCTCGTTAAGTTTTTTTTTCACAAGCAGCTACAGGTGTCTGTCCTTCACAGTCCCTGTGAACAGTCAGATGATCTGAGCTCAGATCTAACGGAGAGAAGCTCCCGGAGCATCACATCGCTCCAGTTTATCATGTCAGCTGTTTCTGTTTACAAAACGAAACTTATAGCCATGTTTACTATCATTTTCAACATAGTTCCCGTCCGGAGCTCGGCATTAATTCATCACATGATCATGACACCTCCTTCTGTTGCGCCAAGGCTTAATGTGCGTTTATAAGACCAGCAAAGCCGCAATATTACCGCAATATTACCGCAATATTACCGCAATATTACTACCAAGCGAGGCGGCATGAATGCCGCAAAATTCCTGCAACGTGATGCCGCCATGGCACGTTCATAGGACACACATTGCTTATAAAAAGGACTAGAGGCTTCTGGGGGTGGGGGGTAATCTATTTTGTCTTGGCCCCAAAATGCCTTCAAATGGCCCTAGGTGTGGGACTGAGTTTTGAGACTGAGTTTTGAAGGTGATCTAAATTGTATCAAATATATATTATTACATGCCTATAAATGATTGCTTTATGAAGTTAAAAAGGTGTAGTGGGATAAATCTACCTACATTTTCCTTTTCAAGCCCTTTGTTTTGTTTTCTTGTGTTTTATTTTGCTATCCTGTCCATCTCTTATCTTCCTGCATCTCCTCTAGTTGCCTGGCTTTCATACGTTTTTCACCTGATGAGATACTTTTCAACTAAGCAGATCAAAGGGAGGAGAAACAGCGGCTGCTAGCACTTCAACTTTAGGACAAACATCCCGTTAGTAACAGCTTTATACTTAAACGCCGTTACTCCCAATGCTGGTCAGAGTATTATACATTTTCAGTTTTAGGGATGCAATAATTAGCTATAATGTTATTAGCTTTGCATCTAGCATATCTATCACGTGTAAAGTTCTTAATACATCACGTAAGCCTGTGATGCATTATTTTGTGTGTCAATAAATATGTGACTGTGCAACTTTAAAAGCTGATTGAAAATGTTTTTACAAAGATTAATATTGCTCAGCACAAAACATGTTTATCTATTTCATGAGTGCTGCTTTTATTTTTACCTGTCTTGCTTAGAGCAACATTTTCTGTTAGTACCCATGAATACACACACACACACACACACACACACACACACACGCACGCACACACACACACACACGCACACACACACGCACGCACACACACAGCAGTCAGCCTATGCTGGAGGCTTATATAGCAAGACTCTATGGTACAAAATAATAAAAAGACATTTTCAGTGATTAATAAGCTTCTCCTACAGCCTGTGGAAAGCTGACGCCTCTACTCGATCACATCTTCAATCTATTAGAAATTATTGATTTTCTTGGAAAGACAGAGAAAAAAGAGTTTGAGAAAGTCGAGAGCTGATTGATACAGAGTGTAAGAAGACAGATAAAGTAAACACCAAGAGACAAGCAGAGTGTGCCAATAAAGTTGTCATTTCTCATCAGTAATTGAAATGTCCTGGGAATAAATGTGACTAACTTCTTTTATAACTGTTGTTAAATGTGGTGACACGTTTGGCAGAAGTCTTAGGAGAGTACTACAGCTCCAGCAGCATGTCTGGCCTCGGGAGCTTGTCTCTCTGATGTGACCCTTGATGTTGAGCCGACTGGTGTCTGCAGTGGCAGAGACAGAGCGACAAACAGGGAGGAGAGAGTCGCTTTATCAGTGACGCTGTTCAGTCAAACCCAACAAAAGATGGGAAAAAATCAGAGGACTCACAGACTGGTGAGACTGGTCTCTTGAGCCATAAAAGTCAAACCATGTTGTGTGTATTTTGTAGTTGCAGTTGGTTGACTGGGCTGCTTTAAAAGTGTGTGTGAATGCATTTGTGTGTGTGTGTGTGTGTG